>OZ025295.1:388849190-389449190 GCA_964019185.1 Maratus speculifer | reverse complement strand
GAGGGGCTGTATCCGAATATTGTAGTATGTGCCAGATTGTGTATTCTATGTAGACACTAATCAATGGCTAAATGAATACAGGCCCTCATCCTTTTGCTTCACTTTTTTTCTGTACATCACAGAAATTCAAAACGTACACTCCTAGACATATAAAACAAGTGGGTAAGTGTGATCGGAGATTGCGCAAAGGGCTTAGTTTAATATCTCCTTCAAAACACATTTTTTTCATAAAATTAACAAATGAAAATCAGTTTTTCGACACTATTTTGGGATTTCCTCACCAATCACACCAACAAGAACAGAATCTTCCCCTAAATGTTGCCTTGATCGCATATATTTGTGGATTTATCTAACAGAATATGCAGATTTAGTGAAGGTACGCAAGTAAATAAAATTATGAATAAAAATAAAATATTGCAAAGCTTAGCATAAATTTAAGGAAGACCAAACTGGTCACCAGAGGCAGACCTCAATTTAAATCAATAATATAAAAAAATATTTCATTTCGCGTTTCAAAATAGATGATAAATATGATTTAATATGATGAAATAAAAACAAATAAGCACATTTTTACGTGATCCATTTAATCCATTAATTTATGTTACATACATAATAATTTTATTTAAACTTGCATGCAACAATTTGAAGAAATGAAATTTAAATTTTGAAATTTATACTTCTGCAAATTTTTAAGCTTCTAAATATTGCACATTTTCAATTTTTACACCATCCTATAGGGAAACAAAGTGTACTTTTAAATGCATTTTGTTTAAAAGCTGTATCTCAATTTATTTTTGAGGTACAGTAGACTCCCTCAAATCCGCACAGCATGGGCGGATTTTAGAATTTTGTGGATTTCTGGTCGTTGCTTTGTTTACATTTTTTAAACAGTAATTTGAGTGCAATTAATAGTGCAATTCGAACTATAATGAATGCTTACAATATAATAAAATATTAAAATAAGTAATAAACTAAAATCATAAAAATTTAGATAATTTTAAAAATGATTAAAGTACTAATAGCAACAGTCAAGTTAATAATCAATAGTTTATGAATAAATATTCATTATAAAGATCAAATGTATTTTTCCAAAATTTTCAACAAAACTTGCCTTATAAAAGTACATTACTAATTCACATCAAAATCATAAAATAAAGATTTTTTTTCAAGTTTAACTTGGCTTAATAACCAAAATATCTTGATTAATGCATAAATATATTTGGTAAGAAGATTGTGATTACCAGTAATATCAGCAATATCTTGATTTTTTTCCAAAATAAATTATTCTTCCTTTATGAAAAAAAACATGAATAGAGTATTATTAAGAAAATTACAAATTAAAAAATATATGGAATTGATACAAAACTAAAAAAATCAAATTTTGTCCCAATATCCGAATTGAAAGTTTCATTGTTTACATCCATAAAATATGTGCGGATTTTAGAGAGTTGTGGATTTCTGGTTTGCGGATTTGAGGGAGTCTACTGTATTAATGTTTTTGTAGTTTGTAATACCTATTTTGTAACTATGGCAACAGAATTACTCCATCTTTTTAAAAGTAAAAGGTAAAAAATGAAAAAAATTTTATATCTATTTAAACTTACATGGCAACAATTAGAAGAGAAAAAACAACAACAAAATGAACTGTTGGGATTTTAAAAATAATATTTAAATTAAACCAATAGTCTTTTTCAAAATTTTATGCTTGGTTGTGTGACAAGAGATATTCAGCTATACAAAGAAGTACACAAAAAAATATTATATATTTGTGTATTCAGAAATACACAAAATTTGAACACTGTGACATATATAATTGTTGAACTATGTGTTCACGAGCAACCTGCCGTTAAGTGTTTATTATAATTTTATTATTTGGCAACTTCTACAAAATTCTGTTTTTAAGTAGTTTATATTTTAATGTCTGACATGTAGGTTGTTTGTTTAGATCGTATTTCTATTAAATATTATTTCCTATTCAAACTGCGTTTATTACTCTGCTTTGCTACACAATTAAGTAGTATGCTTTACAATTCAATTATGAACAATAATTATTAAAAGATTGAATAACATAAATTAAGACAGACTTAAAAAAAAAAAAAAAAAAAAAAAAAAAAATTAATATAAAAAAATAAAACACTGAAAATACAAAAGTAAATGTTTCGCCAAGCTACACACAAGGTACAAATAATAATTCATTGGAACAAATCAAGACAGTTACAGTTATTGACTATTATTATTTAGAAAAAGATAATATTCGTTTGGGACCATTCAGAGTTGGCAATCGTAAACAAGTGAAACAACCTTCGAGGAAAATTCTGCCATCATAATTGCTACAACCTGACATACATAGTTTTTGTGTACAGACAGAGAGGAATAGGGTTTCGTCACATGAACAAAACCCTAAAAAGAACACAAATTTTGCAAAAAGAAATCATGAAAAGAATCTTTGCAAAATAAAACATATGTTAAACTGCAATAATTTTAGACAATCTAAAACTCAATTAAAGTTAACTCAGTCGTAAAACTTTTTTCAAAGTGCAGATAGACATGAAATAAGATCTTTGAATACTTTAAGCACCTCTCAAACAAGGGCGGATCCAGCCCAACCTCCAGGGGGGGGGGGGGGTCACAACTTTTGACAGATGATTTAATGAAGCAATTTTAAAATACAGTAAATCTTGTGAAAACGGAATTACGATAAAAAATAGCAAATTTCGCCGATCGGGCATGAAAAAATCGCGAATTTTGTCGATTATGCACGGAAAAATCACGAATTTTGTCGATCGAACGCGAAAAATCTCAGATTTCGTTTATCGGGCAAGGAAAAAAAGTCTAAATTTTTTTATAATACTTGAAAAAAATTGCAAATTTTGTTCATAGGTTGCAGAAAAGTCGCCTGTTTTGTCTGTTTACCGAGCGAAAAAATGCGAATTTCGTTGACCGAGCGCGAAAAAATCGAATATCGTCAACTGTACATTGGAAAATCGCGAGTTTTGTCTATCGGCCATCGAAAAATCTCGAATTTTGTCTGTATGTCTCAGAAAAATGGCGAATTTTGTCGATCTGGAACGAAAAAATCGCAAATTTCTTTAATAAGGCACGAAAAAATCCCAATTTTGTCGATCGGCTTCGTAAAAAGCGCGAATTTATTCAATCGGGAACGGAAAAATCGCAAATTTTGTTGATTGGGAATAAAAAATCGCGAATTTCGAGTTGATATGGAGCGCAAAAGTTGCCGATTTCGTGAATCGGGAAAGAAATTATCGCGAATGTAGTCGATTGTTTTCGTAAAAAGAGCGATACGGGCGATTGGGTACGAAAAACGCGCGAATTTTGTCGAATTGGTACAAAAAAATCGCTAATTTCGTTGATAGAGCAAGGAAAAATCGAAGATTTTGTCGATGATGCGCAGAAAAATGGAAAATTTTTTTGAGCGGCTGCAGAACAATAGCGAGTTTTATCAGTTTATCGCGACAAAAAAACTAGTCGTTGGAGGCCACCGTAATACTTACCCATCATTTATATGCATAAGAAAATAAAACATGTGAAAACTATTTATACAATGTATTTCAATTCCAAAGCTAAATTTAAATATTGTCAATACACATAGTAATACTCTATTAATGAATTGCTGATGAACCAATTTAACAAATTATATAAAACACCAAACTACTCAAGAAGTACCAAAATGCGTAAAAGAAACATCCTTATAACTCCAAAAATAATAATCATATTAACTAACAGTTTACTGCGTCGGATTAAGCGTCTCATTTTCAATTAAAATATACCTTTGAATTGAAATTTGAATGAAATACAGGGTCATGAAAAATCGAAGAATGTGGAAAACAGGATTACAAATATCTCGACAACTAATAATCCGATCGACTTCGTTCTTTATGCAAAATTTGTGTTTTTTTATTGCCTTTTACATGCATTCATTAAAATAAAAAAAAAAATCGAAAATTTTTACATACCTTTCATCAGGACGAATTTTTCGAGAGTCCAGAAAAAGTAGTTCCGGATAATCGAGGTTGCTGATATTCAATAGGCTTCGTCCCATTCTTACATACTAAGTACATACAAAATTTCAAGTGTCTATCTCAATTTGTTCGTGAGATAGAGCGTTTACAGACAGACAGACAGACGGACGGCAAAATTTTTTTTCTAAAAATATGTTTTTTGAAATCTCCAGTGTCTAAAACGTGTAAATCCGTCAAATTTTTTTTTCGATTTTCAAAACGATTGCAAGACTTACCTTATACTACGTATGATGGGTAAGTAATTACAGATTTCATCAATTTACGGCGGGGAAAACTAGTCGTTGGGGGCCACCGTAATACTTACCCATCATGGATATGTATATCAAAATAAAACATGTGAAACTATTTATACAATGCATTGCAATTCATACACAAAATTTAAATACTATTAATATACATAGTAATGCTATATTAAAGAACTGCTGATGTACCAGTTTCGACAAATTATATAAAACGCCAAACTACTCAAGTACTACCGAACTGCGTAAAAGAAACATCCTTATAACTCCAAAAATAATAATTCTATTAACTAACAATTAACTGCGTCGGATTAAGCGTTTCATTTCCAATTAAAATATACTTCTGAATTGAAATTTAAATGAAATACAGGGTCATGAAAAATCGAAGAATGTGGAAAACAAGATTACAAATATCTCGGCAACTAATAATCCGATCGACTTCGTTCTATATGCAAAATGTGTGTTATTTTATTGCCTTTTACGTCCATTCCTTAGAACAAAAAAATTCGAAAATTTTAATGTACCTTTCATCAGAACGAATTTTTCGAGAGTCCGAAAAATATAGTTCCGGATAATCGAGGTTGCTGATATTAAATAGGGTTCGTCCCATTCTTACATACTAACTACATACAAAATTTCAAATCTCTATCTCAATTTGTTCGGGAGATAGAGCGTTTACAGACAGACAGACTGACAGACGGCAAAATTTTTTTTCTAAAAATATGTTTTTCGTAATCTCCACTATCTAAAACGTGTAAATCCGTCAAAATTTTTTTTTCGATTTTCAAAACGATTGCAAGACTTACTCTATACTACGTATGATAAGTAAGTAAAATGCAGATTTCATCAGTCAGTTAAGAATCGCGAATTTTATTGTTCTGTGCGGTATTTTAGGGACCAAGAACGGATAAAGGCGCGAATCTTGTCGATTGGGCACGGGAAAATCCCGAATATGGTCGATGGCTTTTGTAAAAAGCCCGAATTTATTCGATCAAGAACAACAAAATCGCTTTTGGTAGGGCACGGAAAAATTGCGAATTTTGTCGATCGGGAACGAAAAAGTCGCAAATATGGTCGATCAGTTTCGTAAAAAGTGCAAATACGGTCGATCAGGAATGAAAAAAATCGAGAATTACATTGATATGGCGAACAAAAATTGACAATTCCATTGATCGGAAATTATCGCGAATATGGTCGATCGGCTTCGTAAAAAGCACGGATTCGGGCGATCGAGTACAAAAAACTCGCGAACTTTGTCGATTCGGGACGAAAAAATCGCTAATTTTGTCGATGATGCGCGTAAAAATTTAAAAAATCTTTGAGCGGTTGAAGAAATTTCATCGAACAAGAACGGAAAAATGTGCTAGTTTCGTGGATTCGGCACGGAAAAATCGTGAATTTTATCACATATTATTTTAATATGTGAACTAAATATCGATTTAACATCATTGGCAAAAGATATTTACTTTGGAAGAATAATACTTACATCTTAATAAAATAACTTATTTAATACGGACACACCATTTACAGCAGATGATCACAGATACACACAGTCGGCATAGAACACAACTGCCGCTTACATAAAACATTCTATTTACATTTTTACTTTAGTTGCGGTTACAGTTAAGTACACCACATCTCCTCCCTTCCTAAACTATCACTACAAGTCCAATCGCTGAGGAGGTCTCCGGATTCTAGTAGATCGGCGAACTGGTTGTGGTGTTGGAGTTGAACCGTGGACACTGAGTGGAGCATGCTCTTGTGTAGTAACTGAGACTGGCGTTGCATCACTCGTCTCCGCCTCCACACTAGTGGGTGATTGTGCTAACTCAGCACTAGTTGTCGGAACATCAGCATTTTGCACAGGAATGGCAGGTTTTGAAAACGATCGACGGAGCTCGCTTTCTTTTTCTTCTATGTGTCCTCCATCCCGTATTTGATCTACATGTCTACGCCACAATTGGCCATTTACATCGACAGTGTAATGTAGTTGTCCATCTTTTCGAACGACTTTTCCAAACCTCCATCTCTTGTCGCCTTGCCGGTAATTTCGTACAGCGACATTGTCGCCAATTTGGAATCCTCTATCCGAGAATTCATAAGTTCCTCTACGAACTTTTTCTTCCACTCTGCTCTTAAGATCAGGACGCAGCAGATCGATTCTCGTCCGAATCTCTTTCTTCAACATGAGCATTGCGGGACTATGAAGTGTCGTGAGGTTTGGAGCTTTTCTGTATTGCATAAGGAACGTATTTAATTTTTGTTGAATTGTGCCACTATAATTTTGCATTGCTCCTAGAGATTGTTTGACTGTAAAGACGTATCTTTCGGCCTGCCCATTGCTAGATGGTTTAAATGGCGCAGTGGTCTTGTGTTTAATACCGTTATTACGCATAAAATTCTCAAATTCAAATGATGTAAATTGTGGACCGTTGTCACTTACCAGCATGAGTGGCAGTCCAAATCGAGCGAAACAATCTCTTAAGCATTCGATGGTTTTGGTTGCTGTGGAGGATTTCATTGGATAAGCTTCCAACCACTTGGAATGAGCATCTACTATAATCAGGAACATATATTCAAAGATAGCCCCAGCAAAATCTATGTTAATACGTTGCCACGGTGCACTAGGATACTCCCAGCAATACACCTTTACTCTCTGTGGGTCGGTTTTGTACCGAGCACAGTCTACACAATTCTTTGAGGAATTTTCTATATCCTTATCGATGTTCTTCCAATAAACATACGATCTAGCGATAGCTTTCATCTTAACAGCACCCAGATGACCATGATGTAACTCTTCAAGCACCTGAGCCTGATACTTTTTGGGAACGCACACACGCTGGCCTAACAGGACACAACCATCTTGTAAACTATATTCTGCTTCTCTCCCTCTTAAAATTCCTCCATTCTGTAAAATATTAAGCAATGGGGCGAGGTCTGCATCCAACAGAGTTTCTTTGGCTAAGTCTCTGGCTGTGACAGGAAGAGTTTCGATTTGTGCTAACTGAAATAGATCAATTTCATCTTTAACGTCTAGCTGTTCAGAGGTGGACGGCAGCCTAGACAGAAAGTCAGCGTTACCATGTTGTTTTGTATTACGATACTTAATGTCAAACTGCAAAGATTGTAATACTAAAGAATAATGTAACAATCTTGTCGCTGCCAGAACTGGAAGACCTTTCTTCGATCCGAAGATGGCTACTAAAGGTTGGTGGTCAGTTAATAATGTGAATCGTCTCCCTTTTAGATAAAGATAAAATTTCTTGACACCCCACACAATTGCTAGTGCTTCTTTATCAATCTGAGCGTATTTTTGCTCAGTTCTTGTGAGGGTTCTGGATGCGAAAGCTATTGGTCTTTCCGTTCCGTCAGGTAAAGAGTGGGAAAGAACCGCCCCTACTCCTACAGGAGATGCGTCAGTTGCCAATATCAATGGCAGTGATGGATCATAATGCATTAAGACACGCGGAGAACAAATTTCATTTTTAATTTTTTCAAAAGCTTCCTGACAATCCTTTGACCAACCCCATTTTACAACTTTCTGTGTTAGTTTATACAAAGGATTCGCTATTGTAGCCAAATTAGGACAAAATTTCCCATAAAAGTTAACAAGCCCTAAAAAACTTTGTACTTCCTGTACGTTTGTAGGTCTAGGAGCTTTCGAAATCGCAGAAATTTTCTCATCAGTCTTATGTATAACATTTGCATCAATTTTGTGCCCTAAAAAATTGAACTTCTTTTTGAAAAAAATTACTCTTATCTAAATTTAATTTTAGCCCATGATCTTTACATTTCTGAAAAAAATTTCTTAAGGCCTCTAAGTGTGATTTATCAGCTGATCCAGTCACTCTAACATCATCCATAAAAACTTTGATTCCTTCCATTCCCTGGAAAAGACCATCAATATATCTTTGCCAAATTGCTGGAGCAGAATTTAAACCATACATAAGTCTTTTACATACATATAATCCCTTATGTGTATTTATCGTTAAGATCTTTTGACTATCTGGATGTACTTTCATTTGTAAATATGCATGTTTAAAATCGATTTTTGAAAAATATTTACCCCCATTTAAGCTTGAAAAAATTTCCTCTTATTTTGGTAAAGGATGTTGTTGTACCATAATATTTTGGTTTACGGTAACAGAATAATCTGCACATAGGCGTATAGACCCACCTGTTTTTACAACCGGGACAACTGGTGTTGCCCAATCAGAGGTCTCTACTCTCTCTATGATGCCTTCCTTTTCAAGCCTATCAATTTCTTGTTCAATCCTGTCTTTTAAAGAAAAGGGTACAGGTCTAGCTCTACAAAATTTTGGCACTGCATCAGATTTAAGTTCCAACTTTACTTCATAATTATTAATTTCCCCTAACTTATCGTCAAAAAGCTCTTTATACTCTTCTAACAAATTACTCAAATTATAGTCATAAGATGTTCTTACTGCTTTTATAGAATTCCAGTCCAAATTTATACTATATAGCCATTCGCGGCCAAAAATTGTATCCAAATTTTCCTTAACAATATACAAATTTAATTTAAATTTTTGATTTTTGTATTCAACATCAACAGTGACAAAACCCAAAGGTACAATTATTTCACCTTTATATGTTTTAAAAACTACTTTTGTGGGTTGAATTCTTTTTTTTCGAAATCTCACGAAATTTTTTTATGCTCATTACCGAGACGGCCCCTCCAGTATCAAGTTCCATACTCACAAGTTTATTTTCAATATTTACTGTTAACATAATTGGAGGTTTTCTTTGCTCCTCCTCTTTCAGTGAGTTCAAATCAAAGGAATACATTGGGATAACATTTTCACTAGAATACAGGGTATCTACCTGCTTTTGTTTTACCGTGTTCCCTTTTAACCCTTTTTTCGCTGCAAAACAAGCTTTTCGAATGTGCCCGATTTTTTGACAAAAATGACACTTAGCTAATTTAAATCTGCAGGAATATTTATCGTGAACCGTTGTTGTACACCGTGTACAGCTCGTTTTTATTTTCTTTCCCGAAAGATTTTGTCTTCCAAAGTTTTTCTTTTGCGAAACAAATTTTGACTGCTCATTATTTTTCCTCATGCTAAATTCTTTAATTTCTAAAGATTTACCCATTATCTCATTTGCCCCTTTCATAGCTTTCTCCATAGCTAAAGCAATTTTCAAAGTATTCTCAATATCTATATCATCTTCCTCAAAAAGTCTATCTAATATTGCTCTATCCCTTAACCCGCTTACGAAAACATCCCGTAACGTCGTGTTCAACATTTCCTGTTTATACAGACAAGGAATTGCCAAGGAGCGAAGTTCAGCCATAAAAGCACTGACACTTTCCCCCTCCCGTTGCTTACGATTTAGAAACACATGCCTACTAGGAATTATAAGCGGCGTCGGAGTGAGATGAGCTTTTAATATTTTTTTTAGAATAAGGTAATCTTTATCGGAAGGATTGTCAGGAGCTAGCAGGTTTTTCAACAAATTATATAATTTTGCTGACAAACTAGAAATAAAAACTTTCCCACGTTTGCCATCCGGAACATTCTGAATATCCATGAAAGCTTCGAAGCGTTCTAAAAAAGAATCAAAAGCTTCATCTGTTTCATCAAATTTTTCAAATTGAACTGAAACTTTAGCTTCTTGCGTTTTCGGATCGGCAAAAGTGGTTAATTTCTCTAATAAAATTTTATTTTGTTCTATTAAACTTTGAACCAACTGCTCCATTTTTAATCTTCTTTAAAGATAAATACAAAAAGAATTTTTTACCTTGGCAGTCTTCGGCATCTAATGTGCGTGAATCCGATACTTTTTCATCCCATACATCGTCGCCAGATATCGCATATTATTTTAATATGTGAACTAAATATCGATTTAACATTATTGGCAAAAGATATTTACTTTGGAAGAATAATACTTTCATCTTAATAAAAGAACTTATTTAATACGGACACATTATTTACAGCAGACGATCACAGATACACACAGTCGGCATAACAACTTCCGCTTACATAAAACATTCTATTTACATTTTTACTTTAGTTGCGGTTACAGTTAAATACACCACAAATTTTGTCAATCAAGTGAAGAAAAATCGCAAATTTCGCAGACCATTCGTGGAAAAATTTCAAATTTCGTCGGTCACACCCAAAAAATCGTGAATTTCGTCGATTAGGCATGGAAAAATTGTGAATTTCGTGGATCGGCTTCCCAAAAATCGCGAATTTCACCGATCGAGTGCGAAAAAATCGTGAATTTTGCTAATCAAGTGAAGAAAAATCGCAAATTTCGCAGACCATTCGTGGAAAATTTTCAAATTTCGTCGATCACACCCAAAAAATTTTGCGTTCCTGTTTTAGCACTTTTTACTTACATTGTACATCCCTCTTTGAAGAGCTCCAGGGGGGGGGGGGTCATGACCCCCATGACCCCCCCCCTTGGATCCGCCACTGTTCTCAAAGCAAGCCAAAGTCATTTGTGTAGAAAAGTGTTACAAGTCATGTCAAGTTTCAAAACTCGGCCAATTTTAGAGTTATATAAACTTTCTTTGTCTTACTTGTCAGAGTAATAGGAAAATTCTACTAAATATAATTTATAGACCCAGCATAAAAATTTTAATTTCATAAGTAATATTTTCATTGATCCAAATCGTTTTTGAAATATAATTTTACTTCATTTTTGTAATTGGAACTATGTCTATGGTTAATAGTTAAGGAATTGACCCCCTTTGAGAGTGGACACCCTGTATAGCCAGGTGTATTGATGTAATCAAGAGACAATAACGAAAAGTAGTCAAGAGATCCACCACATACAAACAACTCAAAAATGAAAAAGGGCTCATAGGTTCAGCATTTCTGGAGGGTTCAGAGGAAATATTTTTTATTGACTGTGGCAGTTTGCATGTTGGAAATGACTGATATTAATGTAAAGATGTGTTTGGAATTATTCAGTATTTATTTTAGTTTGCACTCAAAATGAAGCGGCTAAATAAAAAAGAGGAGAAAATTAGCCCTTAACCACAGAATAATAGAAAAAAAACTGGAGGGCTAAGTTTTGCCTGGAAAACTAAGGGAGGCATATGCCTCCTTGTCCCTGCCAGATTAGTTGCCCAAGTGAAAGTGGCATTGCCGTGATAACTCTGCCATTTGAAGAGAAAGGTGACTGCCCATGCTCCTATAAAAGGCACAGAATGCTGGGAATATTGTCAGATCCTGCCAGATACGTGTCTGATAGTCGGTTGCATAATGGAGCTAAGGGGGTCATCTTCCACAATATAAAAATCTTTTTCCACTTTCATTTGGGTGACTTATGTACTCATTGGGAAAAAAGTGAAACTTACCGTACAGCCCCCTCCGTCTGTGTCCATGTCACAGAATACATAGGCCATATCTCACGAATGCCACTCTTGTATCCCATCTGAAGTACATCGGCATAGTCGACAGGCTGCATGCCGTTGAATCTTCTTTTTTGAAGGCACTTTCAGGCCTAAAAAAGTGAAAGACAATAAATAATGCAAAAGCAATTGTTTTCATTCATCAGAAATTTTATAAATAAAGAGTTGCACACTTCACAAAAATTATTTTTTATCCTTGGAAAAAACAGATCCTATTTCACTGGCAATAAAACAATTTTTGCCCAATTTTGTTTTGTTACATTATATTTAGCATCTCTAAATACAAAATTTCCACACTACGGTATTAATGTCGTAGAAATATTGATATTAGCCTATCTGTTAACTTTCAAAATTTCTTTTGGGTCAAATAACAAGAACGTAAAATGATGCGAAATGCATAGATTATGAAACACTTTCCAGTACATTAATAATACTATAACAAAACTTTATTACTATTACTATGCATAGTCATTAAAATATATAATTTTTGTGCAGTTCTGTATATTATCAACAGATAATAAGCATACATCATAGTATGCTAAAATTAAGTTCTGTTAAATGCACAGTACAATTATAAATTTCCCTTCAGCCAATAAACAGATGTTGTTGATAACACTTGCGGAACCTTCTTGGATAGGATTTATAGAATTTATATATGCCCAGTAAAATATAAAAAATGTAGTAGTATCCCACTATAGTATGTAGTAGTACAATTTAAAAGCATACCCCAACTTTGAAAATGTTCATCCAGTCATTATTTTTCGTAGATTTCAACTATTGCACATTTTCTTCTGTAGACAAATTCTTTTGCATGTCCCTTTAACCCTTTCCGGCGCACTACTCTTTAAAGTTGGAATTTAAAGAAAAAAAATTAGGCAATCTATTTAGGCCTAGAGGAGTACACAGGTATTGTTTTGTAAAGATTGCACTAACCATTTTAATTATACAGCTGTTGCCGAAGTGGTAACCTCCCATAAGTAAAGCATTGATAAGCGCAGTGAGGAGAGCATTGCTGTGAAGCGCGTATTACAGTAAAACATTTTACCTATTATTTAAAAACAGTAGAGTTTGATCTCTGTGGTGCTGCCATCTAGAACTCATAAGAAAGATTTAAAGTAGCCATTAGAGTAGTTTTTAAAATATTCAAGGAGTTTTTGTGTCTCTAAACAGGGGGAACTTTAGGTGTTGCCGATCCGGCAACACTGCGCGTTCAGGGGTTAAATAAAAAATAAGTTCTATGCACACCTTATTTTCAAGTAAGAACCTCAATTATGTATTTCAAAATATTTAAAATAACTGCAATATCACTAAATTGCACAACATACAATTTCCCCCATAGGCTTTAATAAAATGGAATTCTTTTGAGTGTCCCTTTAAATAAGGCAAAAATGCTTGACGTTCGCGCTTCATTTTCAATACCGAGCATATCATAGTATGTTTGTTACTCTAATCCGATATCCGGTCCGATCGGACTCCATTGATACAAGTTGGAGCTTGGACACACAAGCCTGAGTCGTAAACACTTTTCAACATAATTGAAAGGTGTTAAAAGTACTTTGAAAGAGAAATTTTAAGCAATGAATGCAGTCTAATAAGTATCACTGACACATTATTGAGTCATTTTACTAAATACATTTTCTGGTTCTAGACTCTTGAAAGACCGGAAGGTTAAAAACTATTAATTATATTAAAAGTGTGGAAGAATGGTAAGTGCGATAGAGTGGCACTGCACAAGAAGAAATTACAAATTAAACTTATAGACAATATTAACCTTGAAATATATAACCTTTTTTGTCAAAATGACAAGAATGCTGCATTCCATCACATGAAGAGATGACAACCACTGGCGGTTCTTTGTGTATATATGTAAATAACGCAATAAACAGAAATATTTGATTAGCTTTTTTTTTTTTTTTTTTTTTTTTTTTTTTGCTAGGTCTATTCTGACAAGGCTTTTTCCTGATTCCTTTTAGAGGTTCATTCCAAAATCAGTTTCATATATCAGGTATTTCCTTGAGGAGATTTGAGGCTCATTAGTTAAACATTGAATGGTGAAAGGGGGGGGGGGTGGAAAGCCCTTCCTTTAATTTAGATAAATGGGTTTTCATGCACAATTGCAAAAAGAAGCAAATTGGACAATTTTCTCCTTTTTTTTTCTTCTTCTAGTATCATTCTGATAAGGAGCTTCCCTGATAAGAGTTGGAATAGTTCACTTGTTAAGTATAAAGGGGGAAATGGAGGATCTAATACTTCTCTTAATTCAAAAAAATGGTTTTATTATGGAGAATTATCCAATTTGCTTCAAATTGGGTGTACATTTGTCTATTCTGATCAGGCGCTTATCTGATTAGAGTTGGAAAAGTTCATTGGTTAAGTATGAAGGGGGAAAACGAGGGATCTAATCCTATTTAAATTACTTTTTGAGGGAGTTTTATTCTTTGAGATGAGAGTTTAATGTACAAATAGCCTTTGTGCCATCCGTTTAACAGGGTCATTTTCTTTTTATTATGCACAATTGTGTAATGAATGTTACTGCATGGTTTATCTCATAGCTGGGAAATTTTTGCTTCTTCTTGTCTCCACTATAAAAAAAAAAAAAAAAAAAAAAAAAAAAAAAAAAAAAAAAATTAATAATAGATTATATACGATTAAATAAGGCATATTTCGCTTTTCAAAAGTACTGTACTGGAACAAATTAAAGTGTAAAAGATGGAAGCTATGGTTTAGTTATTTATGCGCTGACAGTTTTTAAAAATACCACACGCACACAAAAACTTATCACAAAATTCATAGTTATGGATTGCTGATTGAGCAAGTTCCAAAAGCATGATTTTTTATACAGAGTTAAGGATAGCGCAAATATAACATTATCAGCTTTTTAATAATTTTGATCCCCCCTCCCCCATTTCCAATATCATACGTTATCATCCCTCAAACTCCTCACTCCCCCAGTAATGATATTGTTATCAAAGTGTAATTTTTTTTATTTTTTTTATTTTTAAAAATTATTATTTTTGAATGACATACAAAACTGGTTACATCTATTTTTTGCATACTTTATTGATTGAAAGGAAAATAAGTCAATAAAATACTGCATTCTATCAAATAGCACTTAAAAGAAATAGTTACTATTTAAAAATATTTTACAATAGCTTTTTCTTACACAATGCATTCAACATAATATGCATGCAGCAATAAATTCATGTTCCGAATGGAGGGTTAGATTGAAATCCTTACCAATATAGCAATTGGACATGATTATTTCTCTTTCTTTTTTGCTTCATTTCAAATATATGAATTCCCGAATCGTAATTGTATATGCATGTACATATGAAGAAGAATAGTAATGTCAAACATTTTGGAGTATTCCATATTTTAGAATTAAATAATTTTATAAAAAGCTATCAGCAGTTTTAATAATAATGATTTATTTTCATAAAAATAGATAACCGACTGAAAAAAAAAAGATAACATACTATTTTGAACCAAAGAACATGCTACAAATGAAAAAGAGAAATTTTAATTGGGTCAAAAATGATATTGAATCCACCTCCTCCCTCTAGAGATATCTTACAATCGTGCGTCACACACCCCTTCCCCCTAAAATGATAATCCACAGTTCCTGAAATATTTAAGTAAATGATTTCTTCTCCAGTTTCCTTGATGGAGTGAAAAGTTTCAAATATTTATGTACAATGTCATTTTATAAAATATTAAAGATAATATTTCCAAGAAAGGATTTGCATACACTGTCAGTATTCCATAAAATGCCAATATCGAAGAGATTTTCAAAAAAGGTTCTTTGAAAGGAAGGGTTAACATGTAAACAAGTCACAAACAATGTGGCTGAATCAATTGTTTATTTTATTCATGAAATATCTACCACAATTATCGCTAAAAATAATTAGTCAAATTTCTAGAAGAGAATTTCTTAAAAAAAGTTTTATAAGTCAGTAGTGTGGGACGATAATTTAACATGGTAACGCAAACTAGGCTATTTAAGAGGCTACTTCAGCCAAGAGAAAAACCTGTTCATTCATGCTAATCCTATGGAAGGAGTATCTTGATTGCATTCCAAAAAATTTTATATATATATATATATTTTTTTTTTTTGGCATTGTATTAGCTGAAATCGATTTTTACAAAGACCATTTTATTCTTATTCTATTTTGTTTACAGACATTTTTAATAAGGACATGCTTATTACTGGAACTGGTTTTGATAATATAAGCCTTTTCATAAAATTAAAAAAACAGCAATCAAGAAAACGAAAAAAAAAAGGTTATGCTTCGCTTTGACAATCCTGTCTATTGGCCAAATCCAAGCGTGAATCTCTTTTTGTCTACAAGTCGACATCACACTGCAATGAATGCTGGAAGCATGAGCAGTGCAAAAAACATAGGCAAAATTTGTTTAATTGCAGTGACACTTTCATTGTGGGGGGGGGGGGGGAATTACATGTACATGCAGCAATGTATGTAGGTACTATGCAAGTACAACAGCAAGAAAGAAAAATCATTCTGTATCAAGAAAGAAAAATCATGCTTAGATAAAGAAATACTTTCCAACACACTCAAAATTTTTAACATTAATGTACATTGAAAGAAAAGTAGATTAAGGATTTGATCGATTTTGTAGTTTTCACGACAAAACTATTTTGCTGTTATTTTTTAACACTTTCCAACAAAGTTTAAAAGTGTCTGTCTGTCAGTCTGTCTATGCACTAACTCTGGAAAAATAGACTTAGTTTTTCATGTAATTGATAAAGGTTATTGAGGTTTACCAAAACCTGTATGCAGTCACATAGGAATTATGTATGATTAACAGTTCATTTACAAATTTGTCCAAAAGAATTCAATTTTATTATGCTATATGGGGAAAAATTCTTTGCAGACAGTTTTAGTGCTATTACGCTATTTCAAATGTATTGAAAATTATGTAAATCAACGAATTTCACTACAATTCTTTAGAACAGGTCATTCATAGCATTTTTTATTCATTTACAGGATACACAAAAGAAATGGGGGTGCTTATGTATTAACGCCACCACAGCAGAAGTTGCGCTAATGTGCCAATAAAGAGCAATTTCGCTGTTTACACGTGCACAAAAAATGGTGTCAAAAATGGGCAGAATAAAAATCACTAAAAAGCACTATAGCACTAAAAAATGGCATACAAAATCAGCAAACAAAAAGGCAGCGAGGAATCCAAAAGATAACTGGGTGCTTGTGCGAACAAGATTGGTCTTTATTAATGCATTAGACACCCTTCTGCTGCGGTGGCGTTAATACGTAAGTACCGAAATGGGTTACAGTCTTATTTTATCTTATCCAGGGTTGGACGATATTTACTGTCTGATGCTTTTTATCATCTTTGGGAAAACATGTTTTTATAATGATTTTTACCACCTTTGAAAAAATTTACTTACCAATTTTTCATTTTACCAAAGGTGAATGTTTTCTGAGCATTTAATGCCACTATTTTCATATAACAGCATTCACTTAATTTAATTTCTGATTAAATCCTATCTGTTTGTCACTTTGACCTTTCAAAAAACTCCTTCGTTCTCGATAGTATCTCGTTTACTGCAAAGTCCGGTACAGCTCAAATTGCCTGGAACCTATTAATAATTTGAACCCAATTTTAATTAAAGTTAATTTGAAAATTAAAAAGGCACACAAAACATAAAAATTTAGGTTTTTAATCTGTTTATTTTAATTTAAGGGCCCTTAAATTTATGGCATGAACCCCCTAGAAACCCATAAATTAACTAGGCCACACATATACAAGTATAAGTTCGAGAGGTAGACAATAGATGTAATTAAATTCAGCTCAGCCAATCTGAGTAGAGCATTGTTGGTGGGAGTAGGAGGGGAAAAAAAACTACCACAAAAATTTTAATTGATCTGTTTGTAAACCGATCAGAACTGTAAATGCATATGCATACACTCCTAAAGGCCCTATGTGCTATATCAGTCTTATAAATATTTACATCTTGTATGACATATTAGCATCAAATGCATCTTATTTGAGTCACCCACGTCATGGATGACATTAAATGGGCCATATGCATCCCTAGATGTTACATGCATCACATTGTAATGTTATGTAATGTGGCGATAAATCTCGGTCCCTTGACTGATTTCATCTTGTGAAGAGGTAAGGCACACTAATCCAAAAGTATCTTATTTCGTTCATCATTGACATTTTTATGGTAGTATCCAAAAGTTAAGATTCTGTGATAATGACAGGCAATGCTTTGAAACACATTGAATGGTGTTCATCTTTTACTTAAATGTATCAACCAAAATATTTCTAAATACCAAGAACGAGAATTTGACAAAGTTTAACTTACGCAACAGACAATGTCACATAGCTACTGTGAAATGGTCTGTGAAATCGCGCCATTGAAAGATGAATGAAAGATGTTATTAATCCATAGGATATTTTTGTACTAAAATAATTGTACAGGATTGTTGCAATAAAAATTAACCTATTCAAAACTCCTGTGATAGTACTAACAAAATGTTGGTAATGTTTAGAGTTGAATTGAAAATTTTCAGCTAAACTATAAAAAAACGCAAAAGCACTGGTCTGTGAGATTGCTAACATCAGTTATCAAGTTGACATTGAGTTATATATTTTTAATGGTTGCCTATCTTATTACAATTTAATAAAGTTTTCACTTATCTCACTGAAGTAAAATATTTCACATAACTCATTAGTTTTCATGTAAATGTGGGTGGAAATAAGCAGTGCTAGTCTTTGCCCCATCACTGCCAGGGATATAGTGGAGGGTATACGCCATAGAGCTTCTAGATTTTTTTAAGGAATACCGTATATCCCCTGTTTCTTAAAAAAGCTCTAGGATATACACTTTAATGTACACCCTCAGCCTAGAATGTGTATCTTCTTTTTTTACAACTATACCACTGACCACTGCAGATTTTTACCATAATCAATTACTGCCCACGAATACATGCAGTCATTGTTTTATAAAAACTGTAATTTCTTATGAAATTAATTTGATGGAATCTAGATTGATTGTGATATTGATTGAGTTTCTATTATTACCATTATAACAAGCCTTCAAATAAATTTAGACCAAGGTATTCAATCAAAATTTATAGAAAATGCATATTTGTTTCTCCCACATACTACCTCTGACAATAAAGTTCGGTGAATAGTCCTGTAGCATTAATGTAGATGAAAAAATTCGCAAGAAGTCTTCTTCTGGAATAAAGTTTAAAAGCTTCGTCACGTTTCATTGGATTTCAGCAATAGGGTCAAATCTCTTTCAAAGACAGTTTGAGTCGTGAAAATAGGAAGAAGTCTGGTGGATTGAGATCTGGCGAGTGTGGTAGGTGTTCAAATTGCACCATCCATCATGAATTTCTTTCGGTGTCTTGCAAAGCTTAAAACCAAACTTTAAACTGATCTTTTATTCTTTCATTTTCCTGTTCTCAGTTAAGAACGAACACACTGAACAAGCTTTTAGTAAAGCATCCCTTACACAGAACATAAACGACGCTCAACTGAACAACGGTGGGGGAAGATGGTCAACACTTGCCTCTATGCAGGTGCAGCGTTTTGTTTCCCCAGTGTTACCAATTTGGTCGTTCTGAATTCCTTCACCGAACTTTATTGTCAGAGGTAGTAATATAAATGCATATAAAAATTATAGATAAAAAAAAATCTGGTTTTATTTTCCAAATAAATGAAAAAAAAAAGAATTGGAAAAAATAAAACAATTAAACTACAGCTAACGGGTTTCAAATGAGTTCAAAGGTTAAAGTAAAAATTAAAATTAAGCAGTGGAGTAGTCATAAAAAAGCCAGAGGATATACAATAGAATGCATATACTATAGTTTTCTTGAGAAATAGAGGATATATGGTGTTCCTTAAAAAAAATCCAGAAGGTATACTTCATATACCTGAATATACCATCCACTACATCCCTGAAATTAAGTTATTCAAACAATAAAATATAGACAGGATTGTTATTTTCTGTTTGTAACTTACAAAGTATTAAAAAAAAATTAAGTAATAATCAATGCATAGATTCAAATAAAAAGAATTATTGCCCAGTTAAATTGATGGTATTGTGTCTAGGCATACTAATTCAGGATTCATACAGAGTTGGGAAGAAAAAATCCAAGGAGTACATAAAAAATCCAAGGCGTCCAAAAATTTTTAAAGACTTGCCAATTTTGTTGTTATTTGGCATGCACTTGCACAGCCCCAATTCCACAGGGTTTCTGTGAGAGAGGGAAGGGGAGGATATCCGCAATCTTTTGATGAAATTGGCATTTTCACATCTTTTTTAATGAAATCGATGTTTTTTCGACGATTTTTAGACAAAATTTGCATTTCTCTTTTCTCAAAAACGGCGTTTTATCCCCGTGATCTTTTGACGAATTCGGCATTTTTTTCTATGATCTTTTGAAACAATATTTGTAAGCGACATTTTATTGAAAACGGCATTTTTTCTGCGATCTTTTAACAAAATCGGCGTTATATTCGCAATCTTTAGACGAAATTGATGTTTTCCCGCGGTCTTCAGACAAAATTAGCGTTTTATCTGTGATATTTGGTGAAATTACCGTTTTAACTGCGATCCTGACAGGAAATTTGTGTTTTTCAGCAATCTTTTGACAAAGTTCGCTGGCAAAAACATTGACGAAATCGTCGTTTTTCTACGAAATATTTATGAAATGTGTTCTTTTCGGCGATCCTTTCACAAAAATTTGCATTTCTCTGCGATTGTTTTTCCCATTCGCAAAACTATGCAAGTTGGCAACTATGCGGAACTGATAACCCAATTTCAAATTTTCGGAAGAGATGCCTGAAATTTTCGGAAATTTCGGACGAGAATCACCCCTGAATTCACCATTATCAGCAAAATTGAGGATGATGAATAGTATTATGATGAAGAAATCAAAGTTGTATACCTAGCTGTGAAGGAATTAAACAGTGTAATCACTTTTTGAAATTAGAAGCTTAGAACAGTATCTGTGATTATTCTTTTCACTTTTTTCCCTTATGACTGTGAAAAGTAAATCACTTTGGTGGCTATTGGTATGATCCCAAACAATCACTGCTGTGCTTCTGATGAATGACGTGCATAAAGGGTGTTTTATAATTGCGATTTCCCCCCCCCCCCCCCGAGAGCAATATTGCTTGCGTGCAAAACCGCAATACAATTTAAGGAGTTTCTAAGGAGTATTTTGTTTATCTAAGTAGTTCTAAGTACTACTTGGGAATGTTTTCACTTATAAGTAGTTTCTAAGGAGTCCAAGGAGTCTGTACGAACCCTGTAATTGTATATTACAATCTTATATTTTCAAGGACTAATGCCGTTCGAAAAACAAATTAAGGGGGGAAATACCTTCACCTATTTCCCCTTTTTATACTTAAATAGCTGAGCCGCCCAGTGTTGCTCGAGCCCGTAATTATATTCTAAAACAAACCTGAAAAATGTCATAAAAAGCCCTATCTCGTACCGAATCCTTGCTGCTTATACCTTTAGCAGAAGTGCTGTGCACGCACGGCAAGAAAAAAAAGGTTCTGGAATTTTTTAGTTTCACATTTCACCACCATGCATAGATTCAAATAACTCAACAAAACTGTTTCTGGACTTAAAAAAGATGTTTAATGAAATTATTCAAAAATAGTGTTAAGTATTTTTTTAAATAAGCATTTTATCTCTGGGCTCTTAAAAATCCACATCTAAAATGGTATGGTTTTAAATATTTGATCACATTCTTCCAAAAATAATTATTGCCTACCCTACCCATAGTTGGACGTCCCCTACTCTTTAAAATCTATATTAGTGTTATAATCTATCTGAAAGTTTTATATTTATCCCTGGGCTTAGTGAAAAGTCTGCATTTGAAGTAGAAAATGTTACAATTTTAAATATTTGACTGCTCCCCCTAAAAAAAAAAAAATCCTCCTGCCCCATACTTGATGCTCACTACTCTTTAAAATATTTACTATTTATTATAACTTTTTTGAAAACGCCAAAAAATTGTTTTGTGATTTTCTTTTTAATTAATTCATGTTTCAGCATTTCTTTTCCTCTTTAATAACTGCTAAATAGTTTTAAGAATTAAAACACATGCTTTTATATCAGATTGGACTAAAAAGTGTAAAATGTTTTTTTTTTTTTTTTTTTTTTTTTTTTTTTTTTTTTTTTTGTTGCATAGTTAAGATTTTCATATGTGTATCAGTGATTGTCATGTCTCTAGGGTGTCAGGTTACTTTTAATTTCTGAAATTGCTTTTGATCCGTTTATCCAGCGTTTTATTTTGATCTTTTTAAGCAGCGACTACAGCCTATGTTCTCCGGAAATCGTGTAGATTTCGAATGGTGAAAGAATTTATCAAATCTGACAAGTAGTTTCGGAGCTTATTCAATTCAAACAATCAAATATTTCCTCTTTATAATATTAATATAGATCATTGAACCCCCTAAACTAATCAAGGATATGCTATATCATATAAAAAATCAATATCCATAATTTAGAGCAAATCAAATAATTTTTAATAAAAATCCACTTATGTAATTTTAGAGCAGTTATCTGAGTCTTTTATACGTAACCATTAAACTTACAAAACTATTCAGAGATTTTCCTTATCAGAAAGAATCTATATCGAAAATTTAAAGCAAAGTGAATAATTCTACATAAAAAACCATTCATCGAATTTAATGGGGGGAGGGGGAGTAATCGACAGAAACCCTCTTTATACTTAACTAACCCTACAGCTAATTAGGGAAGCACCTTATCACTATGAACCTGAATCCAAAAATTGAAGCAAATCGGTTAATTCTGGAAGAAAAAATATTTACCGTATTTTCGGGTGTATAGTCTGCGGCTTATACAAGAAAAAAACCTTCGAAAAAGCTGCTGCAGCTTATACACGGTGCGGGTTATACAAAGATTTTTTTTTCAAACAAACTGGAAATCGTGATGTTTTAATGTTTAAACCTCAAAAAATTTGAAAAAAAAAAAAAAAAAACATCGAAATTTGTAAATTTTTTTCACTATGCCGCGAAATATAGAAAGTTCTCTCATGTTTTTAAAGGCCTTTTTTTTTACTGCTTAAATACAAGTTATTTCAGGATTGGAAGAACGGTCGCAACTATCACCAAGTATTGTTCTAAGCGGCAGCGAGAAATAATGACGCTCGAATGCAGTTTGCTCTTGATTTGAGAGGGTAAAAAAAACAGTATAACATGTTACTTATTTTAAACTTACTTTTTTCTGAATAAGTCATTTTAATGTTAATTGTAATCAGTTTTTTAGTAGAGATGTGTCATTTGTTGAGGAACAATTCGAAAGGAGCGATTCTGGCAGTTGAACTAGAGGAACTATTCCAGTCTGTAAAAACGAATCCGTCCTTTTCGGAATGATTCCGAAAAGGAACGAAATCACGGAATCGGTCCTTTTTTGGAAAGTTTCGAATCCTCGGGATCGGTCTGAAACTACGAAAAGGTTCGATTCCTCGAACTCGTTCTGAAAAGGAGCAATTCCTCTGATTCGTTCCGTAATGAAACGAATCTGAAAAGGAAGGATTTCTCGGAATCGTTCCGAAAAAAAAGACTCCTCTGAATCGTTCCGAAATGACATAAATCACACACTTTTTTTTTTCTTTGCAATAGGGCAGGGTAGATTTTTTTTTTTGAGAAAGAAACTAAAAATGATCTTAAACTCAGAATTGTCAAGGTAGGAAAGGTTCCAGATTTTGAATTTTGTACTCTACAAACACAAAGGGGTGCTGCAGTACCGATTCGCTAGCAAACTATTTTTCGATATTTTATTCATAGATTTTTTTTTTAAGGTCTTGCGTATAAGTCGACCTCTCCCACTTTGAAATTCTTTTTTTGACTAAAATTTCTCGACTTATACGCGCGTATACACTATCTACCAAAAAGTATTTGTACACTTTCAGTTTTTGACATTTTGTCAAATATTTAAAAATATACTGGTCGGATTCTTCTGGAACTTCAGAAATATAAAGATTATGTTTCACTTTATATTTATTTACATTCATTTGTTAAGCGGGTAATTAGGGGGCCGGCAAAAAAACAAAGAATAATAGAAATATTTGGGATCGCCCTGTACATGAAAATGCACGAAACGACTTATCGCTTTAGAATACAAATATATGAATACAGTAGAATATGTACACTAATTTTTGTGAGAATAGCATGTATATTTATGGCGATAGAGCGATTTTTTTGAAAAAATCAAAAAATTCTGGTATGTTTTTTGTTTATATCATGCTGGGTTTTTGACCAAATTTAACGCTTCAGAAAAATTGGCAAAATGCAGTAGAAAAAATGTAACGCAATTGGAATATAAATATATTAAATATTTTATGAAATATGAGTTAGTTGTATAGGAAATAATTGCTAGAAAGTAATTAATCTTAATATATTTAAGTTCATTTCTTTAAAAATCATCTTATTGCAGCCATTTTATTTATATGTATAAATAGTGCGTATCCTACAATCATAATAAAGTCTGAAAAACTAAACAAATTTAAATCTGATTTGGATAATATATATATATATATTTTCTTATCTGAAATTTTATGCTATTGTTACATAATTTAAAATATTTCTTTTTATTTAACAAAGCAATAGTTTAATAAAGAGGAAAAATGTGTGAAATGCAAGCATTTAAATATTCCTCTAATTTTAATAAGTATTAAATACAAAAAGTGTTATTGCATATTTAAGAACAATATTTCTCCTTATTTAAATAAACTTTGTTAAATTATTTAATCATAATATTGACCAAGAGAGTTAATAAATAGTATCGTAATAATTTATTGGAAATTTAAAAATGGAAATTTAAATACTGTATAATACTCTATTTAAATACTGTGTATAAATTTAAATACTGAAATCCAAGCATTTAAATATTTCTTTAATTTTAAAAAGTGTGAAATACCAAAAAAGTTGTTACGTATTTATGAAAAATAATTCTCATTATTATATAATTTTTTCTTTTAAATCATTCAAGAGTAACATTGATCATGAAAATCAATAGTCATCATAATGACCCAGAGCCCGAAATAGTGACAAGCATAAATATTTCAAGTATCATTTTAATATTTTTATGCAAAATAAACTCAATACGTTTAAATCCCATTTCTTTGTGCATACGTTTCACGCTGGCTCCTTCAGCCAGCGTGAAAATGACTACGTCATCACGGTCAACTTCCTGTTTCACTCTCTGAGGCTCGATGACTTAGCCCTTCTTTTCTCTAGCCCTGTGAAAAATACTTTTGTTCAGCCCTGTAATTTATTCAGTATCTTTACTACATGCCTGCATTTTGTTAAAATTTAGTTCAAACAAACACATTATTAAAGCTACTTAAATCACATTTCTGGAAATTACCACGTATGGGTGACCATGTTGCTAATTCTTTGCGTGACCCTGTATATCATTTTATTTATATTCTACAAATATTTCTTAGTAAAATGAAAGCAGTTCAACGTAAAAATGTATAACTACCACCTTTAAGTTAATTTCTCTCATATTCAGTAACCTTTATGAGCTCTTTTGTGTAACCCTGTATATCAACTATAACATTTATATACACCATATAATTTGCAGACATTTTGTAAAACTTAAAAACACATATCATACTTGAAAATGCATTTCAACCATCCATCAACTATCATCGATAATACACAGTATTTTGGATAAAAATATAAGGTTTGAAATATTTTGCGTGTCCCTATAAAAGCTATGCACTTCATATTATGCGTTAAATATTAAGTCTCACTGGCGTATATCAATTTTATGATTCTTGAAACCATTTAACACTATTAAAATATGTCGCAAACAATTCCCTCCTCTATTATTGAGTAATGGAATTATTTTGAGTGGCCCTGTAAATGCAGTTAATAACTATTTTTTGACAGCATACTTTACAGAATGCGTATTTTACGGCAATTTGCAAATCCATGTAAATTTGAATAAGTTTAACAGGGTGTAAAACGTTTAAAATTCATTTGAAACGATTTTTTCCCATTGGCCATAATGTATCGGAAAACTTTTGACTATCCCTGTAAATAAACTAATCATAGTAGAAACTTTATTTTCGATAGGGTTCGTGCTAGGATAAACCTCATTAACATATAAAAATTTCAGAGCAATCCGATTATATTTACGGGAGTTAGAGGGCGGTCAGACGGCCATACGGCCAGAGAAACCGAATGCATAAACACTTTTCAACTTTGTTGGAAAGTGTTAAAAGTAAATGCAACGATTCCAATAAAATGGCAATTTTATGGTTCGCATGTTGTTATTTATTTAATATTAAACATTTTATTTTCTTCTTTAAAATGATATAAATTGTTTTGTTAATTAAGCTTATCTTATTTATTATTATTTCCTTTTTAAAAGAAAATAAAATTATGAAATGCATGATGGAATGAGCCTTGCTTTTAACATAAAATGTATAATATGAACTTTTAAAAGGCAATCAACTACAGATGTTAACAGTTAATTTTATTTAAAAACATCTCAGTACTTTCAATCAGGTATATTTTCTTTTATAAATGATTCCGTTTTGAAAATGAACGAGACTCGTGGCTTGAAGATTGAATGAGTAGTATTTTAGGTGAACTGATGGCAATAAATTAATGGGGAAAACCAATAGAAAACTTTAAAAAAAAGAATAAAAGAACATAGAAAATTTTGTCGCCAATCTACTGCTTTCTCATGTTTATATCTCAATCAAAATATCACAATAGATTTTGATTATATGAAAATTATATTCCCAACATCCAATTATTAATTATCCATAGAAATCCTATGCAATAACAATAATGTGTGTAATGATGCCCTATCTTATAACATACCGACAATCTGAAAATAAAAGTGACAATTTGAGAAAATGACATATAAAATTTTATTGTACAACAATTAAATATTTCTTTTTACCATCCACCTAAAATACTACTCATTCAATCTTCAAGCTCGTTCATTTTCAAAACGAAATCATCTATTTGTATTTATAAAAGAAAATATTCTCTGAGTCAGAGCCTCATTAAAGATTTGAAGATGCTTTTAAGCTGTTAAAATCTATAGTTGATTATTTTAAAATTGCCTTTCAAGTAAACCTGAAAATTTTAAACATTTTAATAGAAAGTAATTAAAAATCTAACTGGTATTTGAAAATGAAGTTTGATGTCAGAAGAAAATTATGCCAATGTGGTGTGTATATGACGTCGATTGTTATTAAAAATGATTTCTCTCTGTGCAGGGATGGACTCCTTCAAGAGGGGTTGGTACACAGAGCCTGGCACCATGGAGGGAGACCTGGCCACCTCGGTCCAAGTCGATAAGATCCTCTTCCAACAGAAGTCACCCTACCAGGACATCTGCATCTTCCAGAGGTAATTAACAGATGCAATACCTTGGACACAGCAAAAGGATAGACGTACCAGTAAGAAACAAAGAACAGCACATTTCTTTGAATGGAAGTAGGAACACAGGAATAAAAACAATAATGAATCTCCAACAAAAAATACTCAACAGAAGCTGAGATGCAGCCATAAAGTGCATAGTTGAGAGATTCGTTTCATTACATTGATGCTGTGTTGCATCCCAATCGGGCTGGTCGTCCAGCTTATGATAAGTTATGTACATTAATAACTTCTAACCTAATTTAATAGGAATAAGTACAAAACATTGCTTTACCAGCACAAGCATGCATGGATAAAGAGAGTACTCATAATAAGCAAGAAGTAGGAAGGATTTTTCACCCTTCCTATTTTTCAGTGTCTTTAATTTGTCTAATTTTGCTTAAAAAACGTGTACGATATCAATTTTTTCTAATCTTATGAAAATTTGTCCATCAGTTTTTGAGATACAGCTATTGTGGAAAAGGCTGCGTCACCTGTTGGATGATACACACCAAAAGCTAATTGGATCCAATTTATTTCATGGTCTAACTAAATCTAAAGTTTTGTGAAATTCTGCCCATTTGTTCTTGAGATACATTGCCCACACAGACTGACTGACTAACAGACAGGCATTTTGTAAAAACATGTTTTTTGGGTTCTCTGACCCCTAAAATGTGTTAATCCATTGAAAATGAGAATCTGAAGATTTTCAGGAATCCAATACTTTACAAAGATAATGAAGAGCATTTCTAGACACCTTGAGTACCTCTAACTCAAGTTTATTCATATCCACAGGTTCTTGTCTACTCTCGTACATATACATCCACACACAAAGGTATTACTTCGTTATCCTGTCAACTAATTTTGCCAAATTATGCATATTGACATACTTTTTGTTTTAAATAACAAAAAAAAACAAATAATTTGTTGAATAGTAATAAAAATACAAATAAAAGGTAAAAAGGTCATTGAATACACATGTATCATTTTCAATGTCATTGAAATTGGCATTTAATCTTATAGTTTTTTGGTTAATGGGATAACCAAGTAATACAAAAAAAAAAAAAAAAAAAAAAAAAAAAAAATTGTTTGTTCCTAGGATGTAGGTGGGTGGCTTTTGGTCTGTTTCTTATGACTCATAGCCACGTTTAAACAGGGGTGCAGAATTTGTCTGATCCAGCGATCTAGGATCGGGGGAAATTTTAACCAGTCGGGGAAAATTTCCAGAAATATAAACATTTGATTTCGATTTTAACAACTAATTCCATAGTTTCTTGAGACAGAAAACTTCTCTACAAATAAAAAAGATATGTATGCCGACCTTCACAAAATCGATCTCAGAACAATATATACCATATGTCAGGGGTGATTCTGTTCTGAATTTTCTGATAATTTAAAGCATTCAGTTTCGAAAATTAAGTCATCAATCTAAAAATTCAGACATAAAATTACTGGGAAATTTACTCAAGTATTGCAGTAAAAACTCCAATTTCATCATAAGATCGCAAAATAACCACAAATTTTGTCACTAGAACACGATAAAACCACAAATTTCTTCAAAATATCCCAAAATAACTGCAAACTTCGTCAAAAGATTGCGATAAACAGCAATTTTCGTTAAAATGTTGCAAAAGAACCGCAAGTTTCCTATAAAGAATGCGAAATTAACTCTAATTTTGTCAAAACATCACAAACTAAATACACATTTCGTCAAAAGATTTCAAAACAATCGCAAATTTCGTCAAAAGGGGGATAATAATTGTGATTTTATGGGGAAATGAAAGCAAGTTTCGTCAAAAGGGGGATAATAATTGTGATTTTATGGGGAAATGAGCGCAAATTTCGTCAAAAGGGGGGATAATAATTGTGATTTTGTGGGGAAATGAACGCAAATTTCGTTAAAAGGGGGGATAATGATTGCGATTTTATGGGGAAATGAATGCAAGTTTCGTCAAAAGATTGCGAAATGAATGCAAGTTTCGTCAAAAGATTGCGAAATGAACGCAAGTTTCGCCAAAAGATCACGAAATGAATGCAAGTTTCGCCAAAAGATCGCGAAACAACCGCAATTTCCCTTAAAAGATTATGAAACAATCACAAATTTCGTCAAAATGGGCAAAATAACCTGAAATTTTGTTAAAATATAACACTCTCACAAATTTCGCCAAATTATCACAAAACAGAAAATTTCATCAAATAAAGGCAAATCAACTGCTAATTTTGTCAAAGAACCAAGAAAAAATATGTCGTTAGTGCTGGGAGTGGACTCTTCCCTCATATTTCCTTACTCTGCTGCAACCTTTCCAAAAATTTGCTGTAATCTTTAGAATTTTTTAATTTCTATTTTTACTCAGAATCGCCCTTGCTATATATACTCACGCATAAGTTGAGAAATACACTATATTGCCATTGATTATGGGACACTTGCGATTTTAGACATTTTACTAAATATCTAGAAAAATACATGAGGAATCATCTCGAAACTCTTAGTGTATAAATATAATAGTATACGTCATACATCTCCGTGAAGATTTTTTACCGAAACTCCATAGGGGACCGCCAACAAATTAAAAAAGAATGAATATCTTTTGAATAACCCTGTCGAAACTAATGTAGCAAAAGCGCTCAAACTCTAGATTATGATTGAATGCCTTATTGTAATACACTGTGTTCATTTTTATGCAAATAGCATGCATACTCGCAGAGTAATTAAGGTTTTTATAAAAATGGCCCCAAATTTTTCTAAGTTTTTCCCTTATAATTTTCAGAGTTCTTAATATAAAATAATATTCTTTTCAGAAAATATGACAAACAACATTGCACACAGTACCCTGTAATCAGAATTAAAAAATAATAAAAATTTTATGAAAAATGAGTAGGTTTACTAAATAATTTTTTACTGCGCATGCGTCAAAGATATCAAAATTTCATTTGCATATTATGTTAGCTAAATGTATAGAGCAACTTTTGTAAAAGTCTCAAAATTATAGCTTGAAAATTCTGAAAGTAATCGTCTATAGAAAAAGGACAAAATCCGTTGTTTCCAAAATGAAGCAAAAAAATGAGGGATTTTATCCAAAAGTAGTCGTAACATCCCGTATTGTGTATTCTATATTGACACTAATCAATGAATATATGGATACAACCCCTCTTGTTTTTGCTTCATTTTGAGAATAACGGATTTTCAACTTATTCAATTGATGATTATTTTCACAATTTTCAAGTTATGATTTTGTGACTTTCACAAAAGTTGCTCTATACATTTAGCTAACATAATATGCAAATGAAATTTTGATATCGTTGACGCATGCGCAGTAAAAAATTATTTAGTAAACCAACTCATTTTGTATACAATTTTCATTATTTTTTAATTCTGATTACAGGGTACTGTGTGCAATGTTGTTTGTCATATTTTCTGAAAAAAATATTATTTTATATTAAGAACTCTGAAAATTATAAGGAAAAAACTTGGAAAAATTTGTGACCATTTTTATAAAAACCTTAATTACTTTGCGAGTATGCATGCTATTTGCATAAAAATGAACACAATGTATTACAATAAGGCATTCAATCATAATCTAGAGTTTAAGCGCTTTTGCTACATTAGTTTTGACAGGGTTATTCAAAAGATATTCATTCTTTTTTAATTTGTTGACGGTCCCCCATGGAGTTTCGGTAAAAAATCTTCACGGAGATGTATGACGTATACTATTATATTTATACACTAAGAGTTTCGAGATGATTCCTCATTTATTTTTCTAGATATTTAGTAAAATGTCTAAAATCACAAGTGTCCCATAATCACTGGCAATATAGTGTATTGGAGGAATAAATTTTCTATATCTGTGGTAATGCAGCATTTACATATAACATACTGTAAAATTTTGGGGAAATTTTCATGCGGAGTGGGGGAAATATTGGGAGTAGAAACATTTTCTGCACCCCTGCGTTTAAATAACCTCATTAGAATCCAATATAAATTAATCATCACACACGACTCCAGTAGCAGAAAATTCTTCATGCGGCTGCGAGGAATACTTCAGCAAGAAAAAAAAAATCTGCAGATAAAATACTTTACAACTGAACCATTCATTAATCAAACAATCACTTACCTGTAGCATTTTTAAGCATTTTATAAATTTTTATAAAAAATTAATCTTAATTTTTTGTATTAAGTAATAAAGAGTTAATAACATAATATGAAGAAAAATAAAGATTTGATGTAAAAGAATCTGCAAAAGCGAAAGAAAATCTGCGATGCTCGAACTTCCAGGCACACAACTAAAGAATGGATTTTTTTCAACAGCACAGTTAAATTGTTTGTTGTGTGGTGCAAAAAAGCACTATTTTTTTCTTCTCTTCTTTCTTCAGCCGTGCATTTGGGAGGTGCCTCGTTCTGGACAACACTATCCAGCTGACCGAGAAGGATGAGTGGACATGTCAGGAGATGTCCGTCTTTGTACCCCTCAACTCGCACCCATGCCCAAAGAAGGTAAACTAATATCGGGATCGATGAGATTGAATAATATAAATTAAGACACACATTGAATACATTTTTTAAAAATAAATAAAATTAAAACACAAAAAAAGTAAATGTTTCACCTCATGACAACACCTCAATAATAAAGGAAGTTTTTGCATTTGAGGAAGAATTCCAGTCAAGAGACTGCATTTCATTTGTATTTTAGTCAAAAAGGAATACGACTGCTTAGAAGAACAACGAGTGATCGGGGTAGGGAGAATAGTTACAAATGGCTGGAAGCGGATCTCTTTGTCTTGTCAAGAAAATGAAATAGGCAGCCTCATAAATAATTTAAAAAAAAACGTCTGTTTTGTAATAATTTCTCAGAGTGAAGCTTCCATGACCTTACTGAGGGCTCTTTTTAAATTCCTCTTCAGTAAAGGATCTATCAGAAAGGATTTTCAATGGAATGGATGGACACTTAAAGCAAAAAGTGTACAAAAGTCAAACATTTATGAGTTCAACTTTTTTTCCATTTCATGAGGCTATTTTAGGAAAGTATCCTTTTCTATAACCTGCAGGCAAGACAGTAAACACGTATCGTCGTGTTTTTATCATAATGGCATTGAGGATCCTTTCATGTTTTGCTTATTTAAATAAATGAAAATGGATTTGCAACCTAACAATACTTCATAAAAATGTAAATATAACATTGAGTTTTAATTTGAAAAAGACTAATATTTATTATTATTGTTATTTTAAATTTTCATTTATTTATTTTTGTCTGTAGTTCATTGATTTTCATAGGCAATTGATTTTCATATTATACCATTTTTAAGATTTTTAACACAATACATGGACTATGGATTATACCTGGACTATGGATATTTCCAATACTATATTTTCAATACATGGATTATGGATAAACAATATTAATAATAACTGAAAAATTTGGATATAAAAATAGAAATTCATTAAAATAAAATATTGCAGCCTGTGGTACTTCTATGAAAATGAAAATTATAAACATGAAAAAAAAAAAGTTAAGATAAATATCTTTGGTAGAACTCCCTGTATGAGGCAAATTTTGAACCAAATGGATGTAAAAATGAATGTTTTCTATAAATTCTTTTAAACCAGGCTGGGTTCGGGCTGTTTTTAAATTTTTTTCTTGTGTCAGGTCAGGGTCGGGCTGCACCTTTTATTTTATTTTTTATTGGACTGGGCCAGGCTAATATATTTTTTTTGTACATGTCGAGCCATGCTTGGGCCAAACTTTTAATTTTCATATCGGGTTTGTCAGGCCAAATTTTTATTTCTGCGAGTTGAACCTGAAAATTTCATCAACTGTGCAGAACTCTATCATAAGTTGTAATAAAACAATTCAAAACACTTTATTTATTTTTCATAAATGAATGACAATTGTTTTGTGTCGTTGGCAGGTCCTCATCATCGGAGGCGGGGTCGGAGGCACACTTCGAGAAGTGAGCAAACACCCACTGGTCGAGTCTATCGCTGTCTGCGAAATAGATCAGGTATGGCCTCAGGGTGGCTTGTAACACTTGTAACTTACCTTGACAAGTAGCTGTCAATCCCATTAAACTAAACAAAAGAAAGATTTTTAAAAAACAAAAAGTTTTGGCATAATGTGAACTATTTTGTGGGGTGTGGGTCCTCTTCGTAAATGTTGGGAAATGGCTCCAGCAGAAAACAAGTTCGCTCATTGGACACAAAATTTGAACCCCCTGACCGCTAGGCAAAATTGTAATGTTCTATTCTCTGTAATTTATAAAAGTAGAGGGTTCTTCTAATATGGTATCAATTTTTTTGGTTCAAATATGTTTAGAAGTCTTGAGATGATCAATGATAATTTAATTTCATAAAACTGGATTATATTACTTTAAATAACGCTTTAATTGCAGTGAAACCTGTAGCTTAGTGAATGGATGTATCAGGTTGCGGCAGTAGGTAGACTTACTTTTAATAAGCGCTTATTATTTAATACTGTAATATTACAGTTTTTAAGATCACCCAACATTGCAAAGCAATCCTAGCTTTAAGACTTCATGTGCCAACCCATTCCTCCTGCTTTTTGACACTCAATGTCAAAAACATGTTTTGATGACCCCTCTCTACAGCGTTGAATTCAGACACAGGAGGGAGGGACTTCTAAGGATCCAGGGAGGACATAGCATTGCTCCAGGGGAGGGGGAATGTCACCCCTCGGATTCAACACTGCCTCTCTATTACGTTGAAACACTTTACTTCATGTGATAAAGTACAGTAAAACAAAACTTGTCAAGCACTTTTTTTTTAATATAAGAGAACTTTATTCGAAATTCTTTCCATTCCGTTTGAAAGATGGTGTTGATTCATTGAATCTCCACACTCCCTTTGAATAGGGATTACACTGATGAGAGGTTTTGGCCGCTTATTGGACCAAATACTCTTTTCGAATTCAGGGTTGTTTCAAAATTATTGTACCTTATTGCACGTCCTATTCAGTGCAAATTACTTCCACTTTGATTAGCAAAATTTTTTATGCAGCTTTTATTACAAGAAGTAACATGCAACAAAAATAATATTTTAAGCGTAGATTATGAAACCCTTTTCAACACTTTAACAAAACTTCGTTATTTAGGGAAATAAGGTGTTATTGTCCATACCCAAATACGTATTCCAATACTTCTGATACACTATACTAGGACTACCCACAGAGAGATATTGCTGATAGCATAGATTTAAAAAAATAGCTTGTTACAAGCAAAGAAAATGGTATGCTATCTTTAATGAACCAATACTGTGATAAATTGAAATAATGAAAATAAGCAAATCAAATTGCAGAATTACAAAATCATACATATAAATTCTTATACACCGTTTAAAAAATTGGGAAAGCAAACCTTGCAAGGCAGTCATCCAGAGATATACAATTAGAAGTACACAATTTGTTAAAAACAATACAGAAAATTAAACAAAATATCTAATGTTGAAATTTTAAGCCTTTGAAACGATGACAAGAGCAAGATACAAGAGAGACTATTGGCCATTTTTTTTGCATGGAGAGTGGTTCCAACTAACAAGGAAGGACTCTATACTGGGCATACTCAGAAAAAAAATACTAATTAAATTACTTATGTATGGAATAAAGGATCAGTCAAAATTAGCGGCTGAGTTAGAGTAGAAAGTATGTAAAAAGAAAAATACTTTTGAATATTTTAAAAAATACGAAAAATACGAAAATACGAAAGCGGCATGCGATTGAACTAGCAGCACTTTAACACACCAAAAGCAAACGATTTTAATGCAACTGAAAACTGTTGGTTTTTTAGAATGTGTGTAAGTAGTGTTTAATGAATTTAAAAACAAACAATGAGAAAGTTTAATATATTATATACATATATATGTAGTATTATATATATTTATTGCTTGTAGCTGTATTTAATTTATCACTTGAAAAAATATTTTCATATATAAAAAATTCATATTGAGAAAAATTATTTTCATACATTAAAGCGCATTCAGAAATAAAGGTCAAATGTTTCCATATCAACAAAATTCAATCGACAATGTTCAATTGGACCTTTGGCTCAATTGGCTTAAAACAATTTTAATTAATTTAAATTATGAATTTAATTTTAAATAGCAAAGTTTGATGGTTAAATTTGAATATAAATACATAAAAATATTGATATAACAAAATTATACCTAAACAAACTAAAATTATTTGAATTTATCTAAACAAGTTTAACATGAAACTTATTTTCCCTTAAAGTGTAATTGATGTAAAAAAAAGTATCTTTTGAAATTGCATTCCATTGCCAACTGATGAAAAATCATCATATAACATGGTTCGTACGGATCCTGGAATTTCATGACCAGGAAATTTTTTGGTACCAGTATTTTCTTATAGAAGATCTCCCATTAAATAAAGCGAAATTTCGCATGTTTGAACTAGTTTTATTTTTCCATAAAATAATTCTGGTAAATCACATGAGAAATAACGGTACCCGTACGAACCATGTATAATGAAGTTTTCATAATTTTCTTTTACAGACGCAGTATGGAGGTTCTACTGAATTTTTTTTTATAAAAAGGTATATATATATGCACACAAGAAGAACATTCTATAATTTTTTCAGATTTTTCGGCATATACCTACGAATTGGCGGGGTATTGGCGTAATGCCTACAATTATCTTCCTTGTAAGATAATTGTTCTTATGTATGTAAAGTTAATTGTGAGCTATCAGAGTTTTTGAAGTGGAAGTCTTAAAACTAACAAAAAGTTCTTGGAGACATCTTTTTATTAACAATACTTTAACATCACAATCTCCACGCAAAACAAAAACATTTAAACTAACATTGATGCTAAAAGAATTAAACATGATTCAAACTAATTATTAACTGCACCTCTATAATACATACCGGCCGTACTCAAATGAATGCATAATGCCTACAATTATCTTCCTTGTAAGATAATTGTTCTTATGTATGTAAAGTTAATTGTGAGCTATCAGAGTTTTTGAAGTGGAAGTCTTAAAACTAACAAAAAGTTCTTGGAGACATCTTTTTATTAACAATACTTTAACATCACAATCTCCACGCAAAACAAAAACATTTAAACTAACATTGATGCTAAAAGAATTAAACATGATTCAAACTAATTATTAACTGCACCTCTATAATACATACCGGCCGTACTCAAATGAATGCATAAGAAAACAGCTCTGAGAAAAACACCAACCTTCGATCTTCGGCCAACGTCTTAAAAAGCAAAGAAAGTCATGTACTAAATTTGCATAATTTCAGCTAACTGAAAAACGGAGTTGCGAAAAATCTTTGAAAAACAATTTTACGATTGGCCAAACATTGATCACATAATGACGTCAAACAAATTTAGAATACCTTCATACACTCCATTGAAATTTATGCTATGACGTCAAATCGTGGTTTTACATTACTTTGATTTCTTGAGCTGAAAAATTCAATTGTTGAAATGCAAGTGAAACTGGAAAAACTAAAGATATGAGATTTTGACAAAAGTTGCGAACTAATTAAAGCATCTGAAATTTATTTTTGACATTGAACTTTTTAAAGCCAACAATCGGCCCCCTTTTTCCAGTTTTACTTGGTAGCGGCAGCTGCTCCCACACCGCTGGTCCCTGGTTCGAGTCCAGCTAGCGGCATGGGTGTCTGTGTTGTCCCTGTGATAATGTATGCACTGGATATTCTGTAATAAAGTGTTCTGTATGGTTTCTTGTGATCATTGGAGGTTATGCCAGCGAATAGCTGTAGCGCCTACCTCAAAGCAAATAAATAGATAATAATAATAAAAAAAAAAATCCAGTTTTACTGCATGTTATGATACAAATACAAAATGTAGTGTGACTTTACTGCATTACTAAAAAAAAAAAAAAAAAAAAAAAAAAAAAAAAAAAAAAAAAAAAAAAATTATATTACTTTCTTGCATTCATTTTTAACATACTTTTAGACATAATATTTCACACATAAAGTATTCATTTGAAAACAGAAAATGTTTTAAAGGAATCTTCCTTTAAATGAAAAATGATAACTATAAGTTCTTATTTCAAAAAAGTTCATATTCAACAAAACTGATTTATCGGTTTAGTACAAGATCAGGAATGCATTAACTGATAATGCACTAACCCAAAGTAAACCTTAGTTTTTTTCCCTTATCTGAAATTACATTCATATACTTTAAATACAATTAAATTCAATATTTCAAATACAATTAAATAATATTAAATTATTTCAAAAATCATTTTACAAAATTTCAAAAGTTTATCTCTTGTGAGAGGTTTTGTGTAAATATCTGCAGGGTTAACGTTACTTCTAATATATTGCAATTTAAAATATGTTATCGCAAACCAGGTTTGGTGAAAAGTGATATTTAATATCTATATGTTTCGTTCTCGCGTTTTCAATAGGAGAATGTGAAAAACTGATTGCCGCTTGATTATCGCAATAGAGTAAGCATTCCCGTTTAAACTTAAATTTAGACTTAAACCAAAAATTTTCTGCGCACATAAATATTGGTCAGAAACTTTCTGCAAATTAATTTAATGTTTAGTTTAATAAAATTACGTATTACGCAAACGCGGTAGCGTTTGGTATAATATGTTTAAGAAATAGAAAGTGCAAACAACTTTCAAAAATTTCTGGCAAACCAGTTGAGATACGGCAGTGAATTTTTTTTTTTAAAGATAGAACTCGACGAGATGAATAAAATGATAGCATTAAAAAAAATTACTGCAGCTTAGATTAGTTTTTCATTTAATTTTAAAAGAAAAAAATAAGGCAAAAAATTCAGCTAAGTCTAGCTAACGTTTCCGTGGATGGATTAACTTCATTTTTGGTTTATTTTAATCCTCATGGTTAAACTTAAAACAGTTTTTTTTTTTCATTTTTGTATGTTTGACGGTCGCTGAGAAAATTGAATTTTTGTCTGAAATTTCCAGCTGAACAGTCTTTTTCTTACATTTGTTACTTCTTGTAATTGTTGCACGTAAGTTTAAATGAACATAAAAATTGCTATATATGTAACATAAATAAATAGATTAGATAAATCATGTGAAAAAAATACTTATTTGTTGTTATTTTCATGTATCATATTCACTATCTATTTTGACGAGCGAAGTGAATTTTTTATTATTATTATTAAATTCTCATTTATTTAAATTAAAAGCTGCCTCTGGCAAAAAGTTTAGTCTCTCTTAAATTTATACTAGCCATTGTAATATGATACTTTTATTCATAATTTTATTTACTTGCTTATCTGAAGGTCCATATGACGAAATCAACAAATTTAGGCGATCAGGGCAAGATTTTGCAGAAAAGTTCATTATCCTGTTCTGGTTGGTGTGTTTGGCAAATAAATCAAAAATGGAGCCGGAAGACCGAATAGCAAATTTTTTTAACCGCTAACGCGACATAACCGTGTTTTCCCATCACATAATATTTTATTTTAAAGACTGATTTAACATAAGATTGACATTAATATTATTTTTTTTTAATTGTACAAGACAAAAAGATATGTAAAGCTATTAAGTACAAACGCTCATACCAATACTTTTCACAGTTATCATTTTATGAATAATTAGACACGAATGGAAAAATTTACAGGACATTTAAAAGATAAGCGTAAAAATATGGTTTTAAATTTTTATAAACATTTATTTGAGCCTTTGAGACGTAAGGTAAGGGTGTACCGGTAAGAAATCCGGTTTGGTGCAACACAAGAGCGGTGAGTCAGGCGCTCCATGATGATTCGAACGTGAGAATGTGTCAGCTTTTTTTAAAAGGTACTTTGAATGATTCTAGGTCAGTTAAATTATTACTTATTTTATGAATGTCTGATTAATATACATCTGTTTGCCAAAGCTTGGTGCTATTTTGGCTTCAAAAAGGGAGGGTATGATGCCAAAATATATAAATAGCTCTGAAAACAAACCCGATGAACTTAAATTTTTATTGTCGTACGAATTATTTCTGTTTCTATTTTAAAATGCGGCACAAATGTCATATACGAATCACATTGGTGTTAATTTTTTTCTAAAGCCAATTTGGCAAAAATCTCGGTTTGGAGTACCAGTTACATATATATTTTTTGAAAGGTAATAACAATAAATAAAAAAATGTTTGTTTTATTTTGGTTTAGAACTATAGAACAAAACAATTTATATATTTAAAAAAAATAAAAATAAATTATTTATTAATAAGTAAAAAACAACATCCGGGTTGCCATATCAAGCAAAATAACGACACTCTGGATTCAGTTAAATACTCCGATGCGCATATGATTTTGGCGTCAGAAAAAAAATTCACCAACGTGGTACGTATATGACATCTGTGCCAAAAATGCATACCTATTTTATTTACATTACGTACAGTGCTACTTGATTATCATGTCGACCAATTTCACCCATTTATAGAAATCGACAAATTATTCGCCAAATTACTCAAAAGGAAAAATGTTGCCATTAAAAAAAATTAAGTTTAGAAAATTAATGAATTTAGATTATAAAAATAAAAGTCATTAACGAAAATGATTACTTTAATGATGACGTTTAGTTATGACGTCGAGATGTACCAAATATAAAATTTGATTTATTCAGGTGATTTCGGACAAAAGAATACTTATAAAAGTTTTCATATTTTAATGCAGAATTTATTAAATCAAACCATAAAGAGATATTTGTAAGATATCGCATATGTTAATAACATTGAAGTATTTTAAATGTAATATTAGAATTTATTAAGGAGTATAAAAAATATGGTACTTATGTATTAACGCCACCGCAGCATAAGTTGCGCTAATGTGCCAATAAAAAGCAATCTTGTTCGCACAAAAATTGGCGTCAAAAATAGGCTTAAAAAGTACTAAAGTACTAAAAATGGCGTCAAAATGAGCTTAAAAAAAAAAACTTAAAAAAAAAAAAAAACTAAAAAAGGTACGAACAACAAGATTGCTCTTTATTGGTGCATTAGCACAACTTTGACTGTGGTGGCATTAATACGTAAGTACCAAAATATCAATGTTAGCGGGAATTTGTAAGGAGTTAAATGCTTTTTATTTAGCCAAATAATGTCGGTGGATATAATCGTAAAGTAACTTTAATAAAATACATATTATATTTTTCTCAATTAATATCAAGAGCTATTCGCTTATTGGCATAAAATTTATATTAAATAACAAAAGAACAAATAAATTTGTGAAACATTCATAAAAATATAAATAAATCATCGAATTAAAATCATTTGATCACTTAACAAACAAGTGTAGAGGGTTTAATGTCAACTAAGTGTAACATTTAGGTTCATCCATTATTGGCATATAATCTTACAGTTTGTCTATCGTTCTTTGGTTGACGGGATAATTAAGTAGTACCTTAAATACATTGTTATCGCATGAGAAAAAAATGCTTGTGTATATGAAATAGTAAATAATTTGCCAGAATATATGTTGCCAAACTTCTTTTCCATCCAAGAACTTTTCGTTATGTAAACACTACTCAAAAAGTACCTTTATTTATTTACTTATAGTATTTTTTATAAAATGAAAGAAAAACATGCAAGTTAAATGTATCTGATATATGTATTTTTAATTTATGTGTTTTTTAAGGGTGTTCTTAAGTCAAAAAGGACAACTTTGTGACATGCTTTAATTTATTTTTGTTCGGATATGCATAAAAACAGCAGGTGTTATTAATCAGAAACTGTCTAATTGCACTCAATTTCTGTTTTTTTAAAAACACAATAGATTTTTCTTAACAAGCCTTCAAATTTGACACTTTTGAGGACATTTCCCTACGAAAGCAGAAAAACCAGTCGAAAAGCAGGAGGAAAACGGGTGATTACATCATCGAAATAGCTTAGAACTGGATAGGTAATTTCATTATCATAAAATGGAAAAATAAGTTCCATTCAAAATCACTTCCATAGTCAGTCATTCCAGTTTTATAACTTTCTGTTAAAAAATGAATTTGTAAATGTGTCAAAATGTTTTGCGCTTGTTGAGCGAAGCAGTTAAGAACACCCTTAATGAAAGTCATGTATTTGAAATAAAGCTAGTGACAGCTTTATATTTAAAATGAAATTATGGCGAAGGAAACCTATTTGGCGATTGTCTCGGGTAGCTAAAATAAAAGTAGGAATAAAAGTAGGTAGGAACCCCACCAGGCATATAAAAAATAAAACAATCAGATCGGAGCTGTTGATGACAGCACAAGACTTATACTGGTATTTATATAGGAACTATAGCAAAATTTGCAGCATCTCTGGTGTTAAACTAGGACTCTCGAGGTAAGGCATTTAGCTGCTCAGCAGCGGGTAGAGAGTTCAAATCCCGTTGGATGTAAGTTCGTTTTGTTTAGAAATGCTTTTGTGTTAAATTATTATTCTTTTGAGAATATTTTTATGTTAATTGTTATTCAATTTCTAGAATTTTTCTAGTTGTGAATGTTTCATTCGAGAAATTACCTTGAATGTATTTAATTGGTATGGCTTTTAATTCTTTTAATAAAGTTCTGTACTTTTTTCGTTCGAATCCATGGTTTATTTTTCATATCATACATTTTATATGGCAATGTAATGACTTTTTTAATTATTCTGATACATCAAAATTTTATGCTGTTGTTATCATTTCATAAATTTTGACAGCAGCAATTATTTTTCTTTTTACGATATTAGAAAATCTTCAGTTTTTTATCAAAAAATTAAATGACTGGTGTAAGGGAGATTGGTGGTTGCAGATATTTGTTAAGGCATTTAGAAGAACGAAATGATCATGTATCCAGGTTCAGATGTACAAAAAACCCCACGATGATTGCAAAGTTACACTTTATTTTAACATCTATTACGAAGGGGGGGGGGGGCACACTTACAGCTCTCGGAGAAAATCTCCGAACGAAGAATAGCAGGTTAACAAGACGAGCGCAGAGAGTCAAGTGACCTCGTACATAGCAACAAATTGCCACTTTTGGCATGATAGAAAATCGCCAACATACACAAGTTCGCCCATGCACAATGGATAGTATACGCCAAATACAGTTAAAATGCAGCCGGCAAGATAAGAATTCAAATTGGTTTCCTAGCTAGGATGGGAAAGGAAAAGGTTGCCAAACGATAGAATGTTACACGTGTTGTTATGTCTAATAAAGAGGCACACCAAAGGGACATCAGATTTTACTGCGCAGATGTTAAATTCTTTTTAGGTTTTTGTCGAGAAAGGAAAAAAAAGCGTAAGCATAAATTTTAACTGCAAAACAGAGCTGATGTCCATATAAGGTAATGCAGAATTGCTTCGATCGGAAATAGCAGACATCTGGAAATGTTTTAAACGGTTGAATGATATGTAAGTGTATTTCTCACAGACAAAGTTAAGCAGCTGCCGATTTTTCGGTTAGAGAAAACTAGGCGAGGGAAAAAAATGGAAAGTGAATGAAGGACACTTAAAACTGATTTTGAATTGAAAAGAGACGGGGGGAAGGAATAATTTAAGAAAATAACCAATATATAACGAAATAATCGTTATATATGGGTCATTCCAAAAATAAAGCACCCTTTGGTGTCCCGATACTTTGTATTGCTATATTTTCTAAAATTTTGTTTCAAAATTAAATTTAAATATTGGAAAATATATTTTAAAGATATTTTTCTTTAATGCAATTTTTAAATTTGAGATAAATTCCATTTACTGTTATTCAAATAACTTTCATAATAATTGTGTCCTGTAAAAAGCCATGTCCCAAGAACAGTTTTTGCTTTTTAAACCCTATTTTTTTTACTATATGTATCGTTTAAGTTATCTTGCAGGATATTTTTTGTGTCTTTGTAGTCTTTATATTATCCCTATATACTTTAAATATTTTTTGTAAATATTTTTCTTCATTTTATAAGAAAAATTCCCGTGTCCCTTAATTTTTGTCCCCTGTGTTACCTCCACTTTTTTCTTCCTATTAAAATAAGAATTTGCAAGCTAAATGTTGTTAACAGCAGTCATTCATGTACTTTTAGGGTTAGCATTCATCCTAGGTAGTCATTTTCCTCGTTTGTTAAATTTTGAAGAATATTATCTAAGTAAAGGTGATTTTTGAAGTTGGGTGTGTTTTTTGTGTGTCCCCTGTGTTACTATTGATTTATTTCGATTAATTATTAATTTTCTAGTTTATTGGCATTTAAATTGTAAGTCTTAGTTAAAAGAAAATATTCCATTTAACTTTACATTGTTTCTATGAAAATAGTAATACATAGGTGATAATTTATTTCTTTTTGTCTCCTGTGTTACTAGTCCCCTGTGTTACCATGATATTGGTTGATATGTTGTTAAGAGACAAAAAACCCAAATTCAGAAATGAAATGCAACAGAATATCCTGTTTTTAATGCATTTGTTGGTCTGTATCAGAAATACTTTTTTAATTAAAACATAAGTACACTTTTAAAATTGTTACTTTTTTATGTTCAATTAGGATGTCCCCTTTGTTACTTTATTGTCCCCTGTGTTACTGACATTTCCTTAATCAGAACAAAAGCGAAAAAACTTTCTTATGAATCAGTTTTATAATAAGCACTGGCTAATATGTATAAATAAGTTTTATTATAATTTTATTATAGTAGAGTAATTTTTATCAAGTTATATAAAGTTTTATACAGGGAGAATGAAAAAAGGGTAACACGGGGGACATAATATGCCTATATCATGAAAAAATATATACATAAACAAAAAACTATATGGCACTGAATAAGAGCATTTATATCAAAGTGTTAATATTATAAAAGGAATTCTCTATTTTAATAAGAAAAAATGAGAAGATTATTTAAAATATGGTAACACAGGGGACATTTTTCAGCCAATGTGTCAGTGTTTCTAAGTGTAGTGATAAATATTTTTAAAAAAGTGTGCTGCTGATATTCAATTTCTACTCTTGAATATGTATACAACCCTCTCAATGATATTTTTATTTCATTTTAAAGGAAAAAATTTTTGAAAAAAAATTTCTCAAAAGGGACCTTTATTTTTGGAATGACCCATATATCACCCGGTGCACCACGAAAAAAAACTTTTGCTGTCCAATGTGCATAGGCTAGCATAAAAATATTATAACATAAAAACATACATAAATGCAAAAGTTTTTTTTTTTTTTTTTTTTTTTTTTTTTTTTATATGTATATGTAGAAATTTAACGTCATGATAATGGAGACTTTTGTATTCAAAAACAGTCAGCAGTTCTAAAGTCTCTATATTTTTTTATATTTGTATTTCATGGATCCAAGGTAGTACTGTATTTTATATGTGTAGGTTGAGTCGACTCAGACAGTACAAAAATCTTACTGCAGCTTTGATTGTTATCATGACATAAATAAAATTTTGAAACATATACACAAAACATGAAACTAATACTAAATGAATATAAAATGGCAATACACAAAAATAACATAATAGTACTATATTTTTCAAAAAAATTAAAAAAGAGTAATATGATGTATATTAAAAAATAAAAATGTTTTTGTAAAAATTGTTTCATGCCGAAGCATAGGATGACAAAAAAAAGAGGTGCTCCAAGCACGCCCATAAAAATATGCGTCACCCTGAATCTTGTGTACAACACAAGTATTATGGCATCGGCTTAGGGCCTAGCCTTAGATGAGGAGGGAATTGTGATGCTCCCCCGAAGACACTAGCGGTCTCCTGAAGGAGCCCACGTCGAATTACATGAAAAAAACTTGAATTGTTGTGAATTGGAATCACAATTCAAAAATTTGAATCGAAACTCCAATTCCAAAACTTTGTCTCTCAACACAATGAAGCTTGAACCCTTAGGGCCTTAATTTTGAACGGGAACAAGACTTCAAAGGGAAGAATTCAAAAAGAAAAAAAACAAAAAAAAATGTATATCATATAATAATTAATATGGGCAGACAATCCTAGAGTGAAGAGAGACGAAAAATGTGTCACAATCGAGTGGGGTGATGAACAAGTCATATATAAAAACTGTGTTTTATTTAGTTACATGAATCATTTGTTTACTTTTCTAAACTACAGTACCTGTTTATCTAACTATAATATGTTTGACTTATAGTACAAGAAATGTTAAGTGGGAGGTTAGTTAGTGGCAACATACTGAATTAATGAGTATTGTCAAAGAAATTTTAAGTGTACTGCAAAAAGAAAACAAAATAAAAGTAAATAAAATTTAAGTGAGTATGAAGGGCTATCTAAGTGTTAAAGGATAACAATGATACCTAATATTGTTTGTAAGAGATCTTCAGAGCAGTATTGATGGACCAGCCATGATATTGTTAAAGATCAGTCAAAAACAACATACACACAACCATGAGCTCTTTGGTTGGATATGTGGTATCATAAAACAAGACATAAAAAATAATAAATAGTGTTTTTACATTAGCTTCTGTTTCTTAGATTGTATGTGTGAGGTTGATAAAACGTATTAAAGTTAGTGTTGTTTATATGACTTGATGCATCAAATAAATGTCCATAACGAGGAGGTGCAAGTAAAAGTCTATCAATATGTACTCGAAATGCTGTGTTATCAGGAGCATACAACCTTTTAATTGAGAATGACACAGGAGAATGTTTACAAGTGACAATATATGGACCAGTATACTTTGTTTTAAACTTGTCATTTGATTTTAGATATACAATGTCTTTTAAGAAAATGGATCTTAATTTAGCTTTCTGACCGTAATATTTATATCTTTTATCTTGAGCAGATTTAATGTTGTTATAGGCTTTGTGATATATCTTACTCAAATCATCAAGCAATTTGTGTACTTCAATATGTTTATCAAGAAAGGGTTGGTTGCACGACTGATCAAAAGTGTCAAAAATTAGAGAAAGTTCACGTCCAAAATGAAGAAAATTAGGAGAATATAATGTAGTTGCATGTTTCGAACCATTATAAAGTGATTTGTGTATAAATACTGCATTTTCGAATGAATGACCTTCTTGTAAAAGAATATTAACTGAATATTTGATTGACTTATTGATTCGCTCTGCAATCGCATTTGATTGTGGTCTGGAGGCAGAACTGTGTAATACCTTAATGCCCATTGTATCATTAAAAATGTTATATACCTGAGAAGTGTACTGGGGTCCTAAGTCTGATAAGACAACCGAAGGTCTCCCAAAGGTGGTTATGTAAGAAAATAAGCATTTAACAACCTTACTCGCAGATATGTCATTAAGTGGAAAGAGTTCAATATGTCTTGAAAAATGATCAGTGATAGTTAAAACATATTTTCCATTAGCAAACGGTCCAAGGAGATCTGTACTGATAGTGTGACCAGGGTACCTGGGAGTGTATGTGGGCTGTAAGGGTGCAGGTGGAGTTAGGTGATGTTTAGTTTGAAGACATTTGATACAGGATGCAACAAAGTTTAAAGTGTCTACATACATACCCTTCCAAAAATATCTACCTGACAAGAATTCATAAGTTTTATTAAAGCCAAAATGGGATAAATGTGAAATTGTTAAGACTTTGGTTTTAAGTGAATTTGGAACAATAATGTGATACGAAAAAGTGTTATTAAAAATATTTTCCTTCTTTAACATTAATACTTTCGAATCAGGATGAATGAAGTAGTTAGGAAATTTTTGAGAAGATCCTTTCTTTAAGATTTCTTTATAAACAACAGACAAAGTAGGGTCATTTTGTTGTTCAGTAGCAAATGTTTCATTCGAAATTTCTAATAAAGGGTCAGGATTTGTTTGTGTACCAGAAATAAGGCAGTTAACATGCATATTAGAATCACTCGAGCTGGAGTGTGGAGTATCACATTCTACAATAGGTAAGGGTTGAGTGTCATGAATAAGTTCAGGGTTTGTAGCTAAAGTCTGTTGATTATTTTCAAAGTTACAGCGAGATAAATAGTCAGCGAGTACATTCTTTTTACCTGGAATATGTTGAAATTTGTATGTGTATTCTGAGAGATCCATGAGCCAGCGAGAGATAATATCAGCCGGATTTGTAGTTTTGCTGTACTTTTCTAATGGTTTACTATCGAAAGGATTACAAATTCTCTGTTGTATAAATAATATTTGAAAGCAGTGACTGATTTATGAATTGCCATGAGTTCTAATTTAAGTGCAGGATATTTTTTTTCGGATGCTTTTAAAGATTTTGAAAAGTATGCAACAGGTAATAGTTGTTTATCATGTTCTTGTAGTAAGACGCCAGAAATGGCAATATTTGACGCATCAGTATTTAAATAGAACTTTTTGTTCCAATCAGGTAATCTAACCATGGGTGGATTAAAGAATATCTTCTGTATGGTGTCCATAATTTTTTGATGTTTGCTTGTCCACTTAAATTTAGCTTTTGGAGTAGTTAAGTTTATGAGAGGTTGCACAAGTTCAGAAAAGGATGGAACCAGAGATTTGTAAAATGTAATGACGCCTATGAGTGCTTTTAATTGACGTTTTGTTGTAGGTGTTGGAAAAGATGTTATTTTTACAATGTTCGAGTGAACAGGAGAAATAGTTTGATTTTCTATGTGAAATCCAAGATAATCTAAACTGGTTTTGTGAAAAGTGCATTTGTTAGGGGACAGCGTTAAATTATATTTTACTAGTATTGCAAGAATTTTATCCAACTTATCACACATTTCTTGATATGAATTGGCACCAACAATGAGATCATCTTGGTAGGTATAGATACCTTCTAACTGTAATTCATCAAGTAACGAGTCCATTAAAGCTTGATAAATTGAGGCGCTTGTTTTTAAGCCGAATACTAATCTCTTATACCGAAAAGAACCGAACATTGTAGTGAATGTGAGCTGATTTTGAAATTTTGCAGGCAAATCAATCTGATGATATGCCTGATGAAAGTCGAGAGAAGAGAAAAAACGATATTGTGAAAGATTTGAAATAATAGTTTGAATTTTTGGAAGTGGATAGGACGAACCTTGAATTATAGTATTAACCATTCTGAGATCTAATGCGAGTCTATATTTCTGTATACCTGTACCGTCTGGTTTCTTTTTAACAAGAAGCATGGGGCAGGCCCATTCGGAACAATGACGTTCAATGATTTTAGCATCAAGTAACTGTTTGATTTGGTTTAAAACATCCTTCTGCACAGCTTGGGGAAGAGGGAAAGGGAGTGTCTTTATGGGGTAGTCATTAATGAACTTCAACTCAGGTACAATTTTATCAGTATGACCAAGTGTGTCTAATGATTTGGAAAAGGCAGGATAATAACTAAGTAGCAATTTAGTTAGGTTCTTTGCTTCGTCAGATTTTAAGTGAGAAAGTTTAAAATCATTAGCCGATAACTCCTGCTTTCTTTTTTGTAAGATTTCATTAGACGCCTGAATAAAATTTACAAAGTGCTGTTCTGAGTTATTTTGCTTGTCAGACATTTCAGAAGTATAGTCGCGAATTTCCTCAATCTCAGATAATTGACCTATTTTTGTGTGTTTAGGGAGATGAATGGTCTTTTCAGAAGTGTTTTTAAGTGTTATTGAGAAGAACTGATGTATTTGTGAAGTTTTCTTTCTTTTATTGGATAATTTGTTCATTTGAATAATGGCATCATTTCCTGTTAATTCTTTTGTTTGTGCCAAATATTCAAAAAGATAATTTCTGTCATTGTTGATGTTATTGAAGGTGTAAACAGAGCACCATATTTGTTGTTGAGGTTCTACTATAATTTTTCGAGTTAAGAACACCGCTTGATTCAATACAACATCACTCAAAGAATTGCATGATTTTGATTGTTTCTCTCCAGAAGATTCTTTACTGGTTTTTAAAGGAACAGAGAAATTATTGTTGACGTGGAGACACTTGTTAAAAGTATCGATGACAACATTGTATCTAGTTATGAAATCGAAACCTAAAATGCCTTCAAAACTGGAAGACTCGGGTATGTCAACAATATAAAAGTGATGTGAAAACGCTTTTTGTTTTAGCTTAATGGATGTTCTGATGCAGGCGGAAAATGAAACATCAGAATTGACAGTTTTAATATTGACGTCAGTGGACAGTCTTTTATATTTTAAGACCGGTTTAAGTTGGTTGAATAATTTTTGTGAAAGTAAAGATATACTACTACCAGAATCAGCCAATAAAGTAATATCATGGTTTGCTATAGTGGCTTTAACAAGAGGGAGGGATGGTGACATAGTGTTTACACTACAAATTATCTGAACATTATCACTTTCTGTTTGTGTACTGATGTTATTTGCTATCTTAATAGAGTCAAAAGTTTGGGAAGCTACTGAATTAACTAGTCTCGAACTTGAAATTTTAGGTAATACAGGGTCAAAAACAAAAGTTGCTGATGTAGAAGTATTAGATTGAGACACAACACCATCAGCATAAAAATTGTATCTCTGTTTCAGTTTTCCTGAAATTGTGGAGTGGAATTCGTGTAATTATTTTTTCTTTGAGTGTTTGCTCTTTTCCATTTAAAACAAGAGAGAGCATCATGATTGTTTCGTCCACATAACTGACAAACAACTGGTTTTTTTTGTGAAAACTTGTGTGGGGAATAACGCCTAGTGTAGTTTCGATTTTTGTAATTTTTTTTGAAGCGTGAAACACCTGCGAAATGTTTTGGTCTAGTCTGGAGATTTTTTTGCTCAGTTTCGGTTTTAGTATCAGGAGGGGCAAAGGATAATGCATTTATTTTCTCGGAAATTTCTTTCAGTTGCGATTCGATGAGATTTTCTGGTCTGTGTACCGAAGGTAAGGAATGTAAGATTTTCTCATTCCTTAAAATTTCATGAAGGGTTTGTGCTCTTTCAACTGCTGTTTTATAATCATTAATGCCTTCTTCCTGTAATTTTATTCTAATATTTGAAGGAAGGGCTTCTAGAAATTTCATAAGTTTAATAGTGTTGCGTGCACTTTCGTCGTTGATATCTGCATAAACAGTCGCCGCAAGAACATTTAGTCTATGCGCTAAATTTTTTATGGTCTCAGAAGGCATAAGTGCTAAACTGGACAATTCAACAGAAGCAACACATTTACTAGGGGGGGCGAAAAATGACGCAAATTCCTTTTCCAACAAATCAAGGTCTGTTATCTTTTGCAGGTCGGGATTTTGGGCTAGAAATTTTTGTGCAGGCCCAACTAACTTTCCCTTTAAGATTGCAATTGTTGTTTGTGGGTTGTATTTATTAATTTCTGCACAGACGCGAATTTGATCAAAGAAAAATTTAAGTAAATCTGGATCTCCATCAAATTGAATGATATTTATCGGAATTTGTTTTGCCGCCATGATTACAATTTTTTTTTTTTTTTTTTTTTTTTTTTTTTTTTTTGTTTGTTTTGTTTAAGCTCACAAGTTTTGAGAAATTGTTACACAGACCGGATTTATACCCTAAAGCACATTGAAAACAAGAACATTTCCTAGCTAGTAAAAATATGTAAATTAGCAAAATAAATAGATCTTAAAAAAATATACCTCACTTTAAAGATATCTTATTTAAACCTTTTATAACAGTAAAGCAAAGGGAGACATAGAAAGGTAACTCATTTAGAAAATAAATTAAATAAAAGCAACATAAATACACTTTGAAACATATATCTATGTATTCCTTCACTTTAAAAAAAGTACTTACTTTATCTTTAGATAATAAAGCAAAGAAAACTATCAAGAAAACACCAAAAACAGTTAGTAAGTAAGCTATAAAATTAAATCCTCTTTTAACTTTTTTTTACAAGGGAAAAGTTCCCTTTTTGTAACTTAAAATATTTTTTTTTTTAGATGAAAAAGAAAAATCTTATTTTAACTTTGTCATTAAAGTTCAAAACTGTCTAAAAACTTATTTAAGCATATTAGAGAGTCCAAATACAAAATTAAAACAAAACGAAGGGGTGTTGGACGTAAAATATGAAACACTAGCACATAAATGTAAATAACTGGTAAAAACTGCATAAAATGTCACACAAATAATAACTAGAAATGACAACAGTTACCGTGCTTTCGCAATTTTAAAAATCTTTGCAAAAACACAATAACAGGATTATAATAGTTATGTTGAATAAAATATGATTTAAAAACACCAAACTGCAATATTGATTATGATGAACTGACTGTGGAAGCAGAACATAAAGTAAAGAAAATACTTGGGGTAACTTACAGATTTAGTTTTAAAGAAATAATTAAATGATTACTAATTTAATAAGACAAAACTTAGGGAACTGGGGCACGCTCTGCTCCCACATTCAAAATGTAGACTTTTTTTGAGGTTGGATTTTCATTGTGCACTTTTTTTTCTTTTTTTTTATATTTTTTTTTACTGACGAATAGCAGATAACTTATCAAAGGTAGTGACACATCATTTTTTTTATTCTTAGTTGGAATTCTGTTATTTATATAATAATTTTGTGCACTGTTAACTGATACATACGATGAATTATTTCTGATGATTTTCTCAGAATTGAAGACTTATTTTATATGTGCAAAATTTTTTTTTACTTTCCGTTGCAGACACCCGCGAATGAATCACTATTTTTTTTGCACGATGAATCACTTTACGCTGCATAACAACACAATGAACTTTCTGTAGATTACGTTCACTGACGACACAAAACAAACACTGGTATATAAGCACAAGTTGAGCACACCGTAACAGAAGCACAAAATGCTAGGCGAAATCGATGATCACACACAAATCACACACAAACGAGTGGAAGAAAGAAGGGTGGGCGCCCCAGCGCTCAGGTGATACTTGGCCGCAGAAGATGGAATTTCACGGGGAGACGCTCCGAAGCACTTGAGCTGGAGGGGACGGGGAGGAAAAGGGGGCGTCCAGGAAAGGAACTTCAGGACGGGAACACCACTTGTCGACGCCGACCGCAGATGAAGTCGGGGAAATCAATTCCACATCTGTTGACTTTTAGCAGGCAAGACTACTAGCAGTTGCATTTTTTTTTTTTACCGGGGATGCAGAGAAGAAAGAAGAACCAAAATCATCACATCCGCCGTAAAGTCGCAGTTGATTGTGCCCCCCTCCATATATTTTTTTTTTTTTTTTTATGTGGGGAAAAACGAGAGTCAAACGGCACCAGAGATTTGTAAGGGAGATTGGTGGTTGCAGATATTTGTTAAGGCATTTAGAAGAACGAAATGATCATGTATCCAGGTTCAGATGTACAAAAAACCCCACGATGATTGCAAAGTTACACTTTATTTTAACATCTATTACGAAGGGGGGGGGCACACTTACAGCTCTCGGAGAAAATCTCCGAACGAAGAATAGCAGGTTAACAAGACGAGCGCAGAGAGTCAAGTGACCTCGTACATAGCAACAAATTGCCACTTTTGGCATGATAGAAAATCGCCAACATACACAAGTTCGCCCATGCACAATGGATAGTATACGCCAAATACAGTTAAAATGCAGCCGGCAAGATAAGAATTCAAATTGGTTTCCTAGCTAGGATGGGAAAGGAAAAGGTTGCCAAACGATAGAATGTTACACGTGTTGTTATGTCTAATAAAGAGGCACACCAAAGGGACATCAGATTTTACTGCGCAGATGTTAAATTCTTTTTAGGTTTTTGTCGAGAAAGGAAAAAGAAGCGTAAGCATAAATTTTAACTGCGAAACAGAGCTGATGTCCATATAAGGTAATGCAGAATTGCTTCGATCGGAAATAGCAGACATCTGGAAATGTTTTAAACGGTTGAATGATATGTAAGTGTATTTCTCACAGACAAAGTTAAGCAGCTGCCGATTTTTCGGTTAGAGAAAACTAGGCGAGGGAAAAAAATGGAAAGTGAATGAAGGACACTTAAAACTGATTTTGAATTGAAAAGAGACGGGGGGAAGGAATAATTTAAGAAAATAACCAATATATAACGAAATAATCGTTATAACTGGTATTAAAAAATGCTCCGACGAGCACCAAAAAAGGTTAATATGTTTTTAAGTATGAAAAAGGGTTTGACAAGTGCTTCTGTTTATTATTGAGCATGAGGAAGGACAAGGGATCCCTTCTTGGCTACAACTCACTTCAATGCCAACTTTTAAAAAATCATATTTGTGCTTTTTCCATATGAAAGAAATTTGCGATTCTTTAGTAGAACTTTCCACCGTGCTTTAGATGTTAGCCAGGGGTGTAGTCGTAAAAATAAGATAGGCTATATGCTCTAAGCAGAGGGATACCCTAGAATGTGCATACTATAAGCTTTCTTGAGAAACAGTGTATATGGTGTTCTATTAAAAAGTCCAGAAGGTATACGGCGTATAACCTGCACTACATCCCTGATGTTAACTGCACTGTTCATTCTGCACTATACTACAAATTAATTTTCTGTGCAATTATACACTTAGGGCATGCTTGGTGACAGTGCATGAATGTGATATCTGCAGGAACTAGGATTTTGGCATTATGTCGTCTTCCCTTACATTTATGTCTAATTAAGCTGCATCTTTACTGGTTATGCCTTTACACTATACATTTTTATAGTAACTGCAACTGATTTGTTTTCACCGAAAAAGCACAAATATCATTTTTTAAAAGTTGGCATTGAAGTGACTTGTAGCCAAGAAGGGATCACTTGTCCTTCCTCATGCTCAATAATTAACAAAAGCACTTGTCAAACCCTTTTTCATACTTAAAAACATATTAACCTTTTTTGGTGCTCGTCAGAGCATTTTTTAACACTAGTATTATTATGACATGGACGAAATTCACTTTATTAATGTGATTCACACAATATTTGTGTTTTTCATGCCATTCATGCACAAAATTTGCAGTTTTTATGCAAATCATGGATTGAATTAACGTTTTTTAGGCAGCCTTTGGGTGAAATTTTTGTTTTTGGACAAAATTCGCATTTTTTTCCGCGGTCTCTTGTCAAAATTCACTTTTTTAATGCAATTTTTGATTAAAATTTTTTATATGATTTTTTCAAGATCTTTCGATGAAATTCACATTTTTCTCACGATCTTTTGACGAAATTTGTGTTTTTCTCATGATCCTTTAATGAAATTTTTGTTTTTTGTGACCCTTTAACGATATTTTGTGCTTTTTCCACGGAGCTTTAACTAAATTCGTGTTTTTTCCATGATACTCCTACGAAATATGAGATTTTTTTTTCTGTGAACAATTGACTAAATGAATTTTTTATGATAACTTTTTGTCAAAATTCACGATTTTTGGTGTCCAAAATTTCAGACTGATGAATTTTTTAATTTTTTGGCATCAAATGCCTTTAATTTTTGCCTGCTTTTAATTGTGCACTAGCAGTAAATAATTCGTACAAAAAATTGAAGGAATATTTTTATTTTTTGAGCACTAAAAAAAGTTATAAAAATTGTTTCTTTCTTAAAATTTTCGGTGCACGACATGCGTTTACATTATACAACTCTGGTGGCAGGGACTGTCCTTCTTACCCAGGACAGCTGCTGAGATCTTACCTGCTTGGCGGTGAAAGGTTCCGAATGTTCAGAGATTTCTTTTTCCAGCTTGTCTGAGGCTGAAAGGGGTGGGATCGATTGCATAACATGGAATGATGTTGGGTGTTTCTCCAGTGACTGGGACCCGTTCATCTTTGATACAGCTAACCTGAAAGAAGTTAGGAAAAAAGCCACTCATTATGAAGAAAAAACTCAAATTCTTTTGTGAACCAAAGGATATGGGTAAGTGTTTGTTTATAGACTGGGAAGGACAAGGGACGTAGCTTTAGGGGGGGAGGGGGGAGCCTCCCCCCCCCAATATGTTCAGGTAGTAGGGTGCCAAAGAAAGTTTAAGGACGCTGTTAGGCGCCCGAAAAAAAAAAAGGCTTTGTTAGTAGTAATAAGTAATTATAAAATAACTTAATTTGAAATGTAAAATTACAAAATAAATTACTAATCACTTACAAAATATGAAAAAGGCACTTAATTTTAGACTTGTTACTAACTCTATTCCCCCATTCCTATCCCGAAGAAAATTTATGCATCCAAAATAAAAAAAATTTCAAAAACAGGCTTGTAATGAATTCCAGGATAGATGTACAGTTATTTCCTTCTTATAGTAGTTATTGGTCACCCTTAGAAATAGATAGAAAGAGAAAAGAAGTGTGGAAACGACTGTAGTGCGTTTGAATGGTTCTATAATACGTTTTTGTAGTAGGGCGCCACAAAAGGTTTAGAGGTGCAGTCAGGCACCTAAAAAAGAGGGTTTCAAAAAGGGCGCCATGGAAGGTTTAAAGGCGCCGTTAGGCACCTAAAATTTTTATTATTAATGTGGCATTCTTAGATTATTTTACACACACACAAAAAAGGGAAAAAGAAAAAATAATGAAATAGCAGTAACATGATTTGAGATTAATATTATTGTAGATTTATAAGAAAATAAATTATGGTTTCAAAAAAATATAGGCAATCCAATACATTTGAGACATTTTAAGATTACTACTAGGCGCTATCCCCAGTGCGAAAACAAGAACACATTCCGGAAATGGACATTGTTCGATCACTACATGTAATGTGATTTTTCAGAGAAAAGCTCTCCCCTTATTCCAATTCAAGGTTGGTGGTCCTCGACAGGGTCATCTGACCTTAATTATTTTAACTCCCCTCTTGTGTCCTTTCTTATGTGAGGTTAGATAATTTCCGGGCGTCACCTACATACATCTTTGTTGTCCAGTGTCTAGTGTTGTCAGATTGTACTGATTATATAACGCTAATATCGCTAATAACGCGACTTTTCAAAACTAGCGATTTTTTTGTTCAAATTTTAAAATAAAAATAAAAAGCTGTCTTTCGTAGTCGTCCAGAGAGAAGAAATTCAGTCATGAATGATGACTGAAATAAAACATAAAAATAAAAAACCAGGAACAAAAGAGAAAAAGAAGTTATGAAGCGGAGAAATGGTGCAAATTTATGAAAAAGTGGATGAAAAACGATGATGCAGTCGAAGGTAAAAAATGTACATATTTTCCTTTAATTAAGGACGTTCATAAAGTACAATGTTGATATTTCTGACGTAATTGTGAGTTTCTTTATTATCAATCATTGCTATTATTATGGGAAAAAAAATGAATAGCATTATCAATTTTCCGGTAAATTTAAGTTTTAATGATTTTTATTATTTATTTCCCAAACAGATAGCTATTTCTTGATTAATGGTGATTTCTGAAACTTTTACATTATTAATAATCGATCTAGTTTTAACCCAGGACTGGGTAGGAATGAAGCTTTCCCCAAAATTAAAAGAAATATATGTTTAAGGGTGTATTTCGATTCAAACTGCTTGTTTTCCAATTTATTTTTGAATTCACTTTTGCTCTCAAACGCATCAAATTCGCAGATTCTCTTATTTAAAAAATTTATAAGGTGCCGTGATTGTCAATTCTTTGATAAGTGCAGAAAAATTAAAAAAAAAAAAACAGTCAAAAATGGCAATTTGAGCAGATTTTTCAGAAGTGGGAGATCTGGGAACAAAAAAAAAAAAAAAAAAAAAGGTCCTACTCAGATGATAATTGTTTATAAATCAAATTCTAATAAATTGAGCTTAAAATGACATCACACGGCACCTCATACATCCCTTCAAGAATCCCCTCAGCAAGTTTCATGCTTCTACTTTTAAAAATGAGTCTGAAATTGTATCGGAAAATTTTGAGCTGCTGAAGGTGGAAAAGCATTTTTACGAATACACCCTTAAGGGTGTACTCGAAAAATGCTTTTCTACCTTCAACACCTCGAAATTTTTTGATAGAATTTTAGACTCATTTTTAAAAATAGAAACATGAAACTTGCTGGAGTGATTTTCGAAGAGATGTACAAGGTGCCATATGATTTTATTTTTCGCTCCATTTATTAGAATTTGATTGATAAACAATCATTGCTTCAGCATGATCCTTTTTTTCGTCTCCTGGTCTTCTGCTTCGGAAAATTCGGTTCACAACGCCCACTTTGAGAGCATTTTTCACATTATTTTCGGCCTTTATCAAAATATCGAGATTTACGGCACCTTGCATAGTTTCTGAATAAGAGAATTTGTCAGTCTGATGAATTTGAGAGCAAAACTGAATTCAAAATTCAATGCGAAAATAAGCAGTTTGGATTGGAATACACCATTACTTACAAATGTTTTTCGAAAAAGCAATCGAACATAGTAAGATGCAATCGAATGGAACCAAACAAATATTCAGTTTTACATGATTTTTTATTATTATTATTATTTAAGTTTTTGGTATCCACATATTGCATTTTCACAGATTTTATTTTATAAAAAACTGTATTTAAAATTGTAACATTATAGTTAAAAATGCATTGTTTACGATCAAGTGGTAATGATTTCATTCTTGCAAGGGTTACTGATCATGTGGTAAAAAAAATGTTTTTCAAAAACATTTTCAACTGAGCAATAGATTTTTTTTTTTTTTTTTTTTTTTTTTTTTATAATATGATTCCTAAATATAATTTTGTTATGTTTTATCAATTGTACATATACATTTCAAGTTATTGTCACTCTTCTGATGGGTCTTTTTTCTGCCTTGCGGTGGACATTACAGCTTAAATTTGATTTATCTGAAAAATAACAGTTTTCAATTAACTATATAAACATCACGATGTACCGATGTGCAAGGTGAACTCTTCTATATGAAATTCCAAAATATATGTGTATATGTCTTTATTTTAAATCCAGATTGAAATATTCTATGCATCTGAGTTTTTTGCGTCGCTAAATTGCTATTGTGATGAATTATTTTTGACGAAATTTAATGATATCCGGTATTCAGCAAACTATTGCTAAATTGAACATGTTGCTTAAGAGGTCAAAAAATTTTTTTTGTTCAAGTCATTGGATAAAGGGATTTGGTAATAATTGTTTTTTGCTTTTAAAGTAGCCATTGTCAAAAGAGAGAATTAAATTTATTTTGAACGACTGTCTTTTAATGTTAAAAAGTGACAGGAAAAAAAGTATTCGTTAATGTATTGTATAATTAATAGAATAATCTTGCAACCGATTTAAAAAATGCACATTAGAAAAAAATAACTACTTTAAAGTTTTGTGTTACAATTGCAGTACAATACAGGTTATTTTTTAGTTATCTGTATTTACTGGGGAACTAAGATTATAAAAGGAAAAACATGTTATTTCATTTTACAGAAACTGAAATATTCAGTATATCTGGTATATAGACCACCGTTACTTCCTCGAAAAAGAGTCGAATGTTCATCCAGAGATTTAACATTCCTTTTTTACATACGTTCCTTTTATACTACTATCACTCCCACCACATTGGTGGGAGTGATAGTAGTGGGCTCGATCTCGGAGGATGTCACTAGAAAAAAATTGAAGGCTAAATTCAATTATATTGACCAGAAAGTTTCAGGCGGAAGCTGCGGCTTTGCAACCAGTATAACTCTATTGTAATTAACTTTGTGTTTTGTATTTTTATTTTTCTTCCAAATACAATTGTTCTTATCATGTCAGGAAAATGAATTTAAGGATCCAGGGTTCGGATTCTCTTCAAACATTCTACATTGCCTTTTTAGACCTTGAAAAAACAAGAGCTGGGAGAGATATTTTATCAGCACATGTGCATGCACGCTGGAAATGGAAGTTTAATCATGGCTGCATCACTTATATCAACTGAATAGATGCCAATGCCATGAATAATTAACTAAACATAAAAAAAACATAACTACCCCCCCCTCTCCTAAAAAAACGTGCAAATAATTCAAGGGCGTCAAAACATTAAAAGGCGTCAAATTTTGGTTCTCCCCCCCACCCCCCAATAAAAATTTCACGCTACGCCCCTGGAAGGACATAGCAGCACAGACAATCACTTCATTGAGTTCACGCTTTAAATTCCCAGAATGAGTTAAAACTTGACTCACAGATTAAAACGCAATCGGTCTATCTGGTGGGAGACATCTGAAAACCCAATTTTATCAGTTGAGCCTTGTGTTTTCCTTTTAAAAGCGTGGAGGACTGGGAACAGGAAAATCTATGAGTCAACTGCTAAAATCATGTTTTCTGGTATTTTCCACCAAGGTATGACTTGGCGGACTGATTGCCTTTTAATATGCAAATTGAATTTTAATTCATTCTGGAGTTTCAGCTGTGAATTCGATGCCACCTCTTCAACTATTACTTTTGAAACTGAACCTTCAAACAATAGGTCAAGAAGGAAAATGTCAAGAAAAGAAATTATCTTCTGAAAAATATACTGCTCGTTTAAAATCCACTATAATCATTGTATATATCAAAACACATCGCTATTTCCTTAAGACAGTGTTCTAGAGATGTGTACACGTGCTCTTTCCTGTAGAAGAAGTTTAGCCGAGTGATCTAAAGCATCAGTGTAAGACTCCGAACTTTTAATATGGATGCAGGATCAAACCCAACACTAAGCAAAAAGACTTCTGAAATTAATTTTGGTGATAATTCCTTTCAGTAATGACAAGGAAAAGTTTTGTATTCTTTTGTTAATATTATTTGAATGCTTTATAATTATACAAAATTTGACACTTGACAATTTTTTTTTTTTTAATTACATTTAAAATATTTATGCTAAAATATTTTGTATGTTAATTCAATTAAGTAAATTGAGCTTATCTACATGTTTTGCTATATTTTCTGATTGTTATCAAAAATACATATAGGTGTGTGTCAGAAAGAAAAGTTGCGATTCCTTTCTGTAAAAAATGAAAACAGAAAAAAAAACCATATATGAACTATAAAAGAAATCACCCTCAGGCCCCATGCCACATATAAAAGAAATTGTCCATGCTTTAATTTTTTTTAAATGCATAAAAATGTAAAATAAAATTCAAGTAATATACACGATTAAATAATTAAATAATTCATGAAAATGCAAAATTAAATTCAAATAAATAAAAAGATATCTATTATAAATTACACAAGCTGCAAGTTTAGTTTTTTACAGTCACATTGATAAAAACAAAATTAAGGAAAATTCTTAAGGACTGTGTAGTTAAATAAACAAATAAAATAAAACAGAAAATACTGTATGTTTTTTCAAAAAGTTGAGACTTTCGAAAGTTTAATTGTACACCCAACCAGTGTTGAATCGGGGGAGCTTTTTCCCATGGAGCAATGAAATGTTTCCTCCTAGAAATTTAGAATTTTTGGGTCAACGAATGCAATTTCCCCCCCTCCCCCCGGAACTCTGTAATGTCCTCCTCGGAGCCACAGAAGTCCCTCCCGGAGAAAAGTGTCTGAATTCAACACAACACCCAAACACATGTATGTATATCTTTATTTAATAATGATTTTTATTAAAATATTTTAGCAAAATTTTTCTGCATGTAATTATTGATCGAAATATTCTGCAATTTTTGCTGCAGTTTGAATTATCATTATCAAGAAGCTGTATTTGTGTATGTACTAAGAAAAATATTCATTATTTTTTTAAGTTAAAAAAAGGAAAAGAGAAAAAAAGAAAACTATATAAGGACTATAAACAATATTATCATGATATCTGTGCTTGAGTTATTGTAATCCATTTATGTTTTTAAAATGTAAAAGAAAATTCATGTAATTAAAACGAAGTAATTATTAACTACAAAAAAGCAAATTTCAGGGAAAAGTTCGCAGTTTTAGAAATAGACTGATAAAAATAAAATTAATGAAAACTGTTAATGATCGTATAGTTAAAAAAAGAATTTTTTTCTTCTTGAAAAATTAAAACTATTGTAAAGTTTAATTTAACACCAAACAATATTTAAAAAAAATTATTATTATTATTATTTTTGCAAGCATTATTCTGTCAGTAGGCAGCAGGACCAACCAGTACTCGATCTTTCACCTGTATGCGCTAACGTGAAGTTTTGGGTCATTCCTGTGATGCGCATGGAAGCTCATATAAGTGATTTATATAATTGCATCATGTCATCAAGAACCTGTGATGTGTGTGAAATGTTTTTTTAAACTAAATCCTTGAGTGCCATTTTACTTGAAGTAATGTCTGATCATGATAATTTTAAAATGGCGGAGCCTGATAAATTATTTTCGAATAGATTTCACAATTTTATATTAATATATTTTAAGCTAATTTTTTTATGTAATTATCTTTTAAATAAATTGAGCCGGTCTACAATTTTTGTTATTTTTGTACGAGCATCATCAAGAAGATATATGACTATTTTTGTCTTTTTAAGCATATTGCTGACAAAATTCAACGAAATAAGACATATTTTCTATGAATTAGCATGCGTAGCACCTCTGAAGAGTCTGTATGCTTTCTCATAGATTTATAGCCTCTGCATTTTTGTTTTACCTTGATCCTGTTCGGTTATCTATCTATTTATTTATTATTATCCTATATTATTACTTTTTTATTCGTGATTTCATACTAGCACTAGCTATTACCTGTGATGTCATTCATGTCACATAGATAAATGCAATAATTAAGCAAAATGTTTATGATAATTTAAAACATATAATCAATACATATTTTATTACATTTTATAGGCGACCATGTGGTAGTTCTTATATCTAAGGGGCTTGACCAAAAAAAAAAAAAAAAAAAAAAAAAAATCAAAGGGAAATTTTGTGTTTAATAATATAAACTATCGCAAAAATGAAACTGCAACAATTTATACTGTACAACTACCCCATGTTTCACAGAAATCTTATTTTAGTACACCTCAGAATTTGATATCAAAGAAAGAAAAAACATATCAGATAATGAAAAACTATCGTAAACAAAACTTCACCGTCCTATTCTTTTGTGCCACTGTGTGCATGTTTCTATATATTCTAAATAGCACGCTAAAATTTAGTTTAGTTACAATGAAGATTAGCAATTTCTAAAAATAATAGACAGAAGCGTACTTGAATTCTTTAATACAGTCCTGTATTTTCCATGCAGATTTCTATCTGTTTAGCTTAAAATTAATTCTAGAAAAATATTGCTTAAAACTGTTAAAATCGTATTTCTGGGAAAGACTATGGATACATGATCATTAGCGCCCGGGCATTATCAGAACTTTAATATCACTGCCCAAATATCAATATTTTCGATATATCGATGTATTTTAATTCATATGTCACACTATCATAGGGTCATAAATGTAACAGTTCTCTGTATAAAATACTAGTAACACACATATACACATATATACATAATACATCGCCAAAACTAACCTTTATACTATCTTAATTTTCTTATAATAATATTCCGTACTTACTTCAAATTATTAAATTAAAATATTGTTTCTAGATCTAATCTGTTAATCTGTATGCAGACGATATAAATTCTTAATTTGCCTTAAAAAACATTATTCCAGTATGCGTAAATTTAAAAAGATGGCTCTAAATTAAAAATATTCTTAATTAAACTTTATTTCTTAATATTCCAAATAAAACTCATTTCTTCTATGTTTTTATCAACCCTTTTTAAGAAAGTCTTATTAAATTTATTCCAAAACCATACCTTTCAAAAAATATCATTATTTTATTTTATCTATTTATTTTTCCTCCGTCAACCTTTGACAGTGTACATATCAATAAATTCATTTCTTTCCTTTTTCTCTTAAAATTAATCAACTATAAAAATCGTCTGCCTAAGAAATTCTGAGTCGATTATAAATTGGTTAAATAATATTTTTTTAAAAATAAAATTATCGTCTGTGGAAAATAGTCTCGTAGCTGGACAAGAATTCCGTTTACATAAAAGAATGATGGTTTGAGGTTACAGAATGTTCTAGAATTTTCTTTTTAGATTTAAAAGAGAAAGTTCGAGAGGTGGTAAGGGAGATGAGAAGAAGGATTCTTGGGTGCGCTCTTGCACGAGTAGGACTTGATGTAGTAAAGCATGGAATATTTTTTGGATGTTTCGGTAAAATATCGTCTGCAACAGGAGCTTTTCCCCAGATTATAGTTACCGTTTAATAAAATGAACTTGCAGCAGCCAAGGAGTAATTATTTTGACCTTCTACATTTATTTATTTTGTTTTTTTTTTCTCGCTGGCCATGACTTCTGTGCGGAGAAAGGGAAACCTGGCAATGATGTTTCTGCCCCCCCTCCTAACATTAAATCGTCACATATATAAACATGTATGTGTGTGTTGATTATCTAGAAAAAAAATTCAATGCCTTAATTTAACACATTAAAAGGACATACAAATTTAAATTTTCATATATTGCTTTAAAAATACATAAATCTTTTTCTTGCAGATCAATCAAAAATGGAAAAAAAATTGCACAAATTGCAAAGAAAAGCACAATATTTGTAAAAGTAACCAACTTTCGTGCCAATATTTGGTAGATCTGAAATTTCATAACTCTAGAATTTTTGAAACTTTGGAAGTATACCGTTTGAAATGATATATCGAAAGGATTGAAACGTCATTATCGTTATCGCGGTCTTAAAGAATTATTAATATATAACGGTATCCCAGCCCTAATGACCGTGTATCCATTTTTCATATGTCTACCTGCTTATGATTTTATTTAAACATCTCTGATTATAGCGAATAGGCTCCGATCCTCAGACATCTCGGTTTGTTGAGCTATCTCAGATATGCTGTACATTACTCAGGGTTCATTCTTTATTTGAATTCCCTGACTTTTCCAGGCTATATTTCTCACAATTACCAGACCACGAATTCCAATTCTATATCTTAATGATTGACTTACACAGCAAAAGAGACTACATTGATAAATTAATAACAGTAAAATATAACTTATACATATGAAACTAAAAATCTATATCATTTGATATTTAGAATATGATAGTAAATTAAAAACGAATAAATAATAAAAAAAAAACCACTCAAAGTAACTTTTTTAGTCAAATAACTAAATTTATACACATTATACATTCAAATTTTTTTAGACAATTCTGCTCATCATGTCATTTGATTTGTGTTATTTCAGAAGCAGTTTGAGGTTTGTTTTTTAACATTTTAAATTCAGCCACAACTTTTCTTTTTTAATTTTTTTTTTGCTTACTTTGTAATTTTCTTATTTAAATATTCGACAAATTTGTATAGCTAAAAGATCTTTATGTTAAAAATGTGTGAATTTGACAAAAATTCTATTTAAAGTGGAAATTTATAGTGGATTTATATTATTATAGTGGAAAATCTGAATTTTTTGCAGATGGATTTTGGAGCTCGAAAAATTCTATCACATGATAGCACACACCCACAAAAAAAAAATTCCCTGACTTTTCCAGATTTTAGAAAAAAAATGACATTTTCTCTGTTTTCCAGATTTTTCAGTAGCATAGGAATCCTGATTTCTTCTTCCTTCGGTACCACTGGTTTCACGGAACTTATTCTTACATAATTTGGCGAATTCATTTTGGACCCACCACCACAAACACACTCAATTTACATCACTATAGTTCTGGTGCGAGGGGAGGGGGGGGGTGATACAATTCCTTGGATTGGCTTTTTTAGTGTCTTAAAAGTTTTTTTTGTTGTTGTTGTTGATGGGAGTGTCCAGTGAATGAAGTCTCCCTTAAGGTTTTTAGCCCCCCCCCCCAAGTTTCACGGAGTTGACGTGAAACTGTTAAAGCAAAATGAGTCCCATTACAGTGAAAACAACTTAATAGGAAAAATCAATCTTCATTTCCTAATGACAGTTCTTCATAACACCAATTTCATGTTGATTATGAATGACCATTTATTAACAAGAGAATCGACAAAAAAAATAGATAGTATGGATATAATTGAATTGGAAACAATATTGATTAAATCATGCATGAATTTTTTTCCCTTAAATTTGCCTTTGCTTATTTTGTTTAGTCCAATTGGATCAAAACAGTCCTGAGTTCATTTTCTATTCCTTCAGAAAGGTGTTACACAAAACAAATCTTTTTTGGCATGTTTTGGTTCCAATCAAGATAAGAATCGTAATCATAACATAAAAAATACAAATTGTCTCAGATTTAATAAAATTACACGCAACAATGCGATGTATATAACAAACACATGCTCTACTGCAAACATTAAAATTATTTTCCAATGCAGTTCCTTCTAATCACTCTTTCCAAGAAGAATTTATTCATTAACTCTAACCATAACTTAACAATAATAAAAGAAACAGTATCATTGCAAATAAACTTTTTACATAAGTATGTTAATATAACGAAGTATATATATTCCTTATATTTAAGATTCCTTTATGATGGACTTGTAATAAAAATAAAGTCGAAATACAGTAGACTCCCTCAAATCCCCTGAGGTTGTGTGAATTTTAGAATTTTGCAGATTTCTGATCATTGCTTTGTTTACATTTTTTAAACAGTAATTTGAATGGTACTTAACAATGAAATCAAAACAATGTATAATGAATGCTTACAATATAATAATATATCAGGGTTGCTACTCATATCGGAGAATGAAATTCCCTGACTTTTCCAGGTGTATTTCAAGAAAACTCTAGTCTTGCGGTGTAACGCGTAAGTGGACATGCTGGGGATAAAAAAAAATGTTATATTACTCAAAAAACGCTAGAATTTCTTGAATAGAGTTGCTTATAATCTTTGAGCTAAAGCTGTTTATCTCAAGTCAATAACAATCTTTCTTTGAGGTTGGAATCACTTCTTACAGTTTCCTACAAACTTGCTACAAAATATTTGTGCACTGACAAGGAAGGTCTCCATTGGGGGCATACTCAGAATTTTTTGAAAAAAAAAATACGAATTAAACTACTCATGTAGGTAATGAAGGATCAGTGAAAATTAGCGGCAGAATTACATTACTAGATGTGTAAAAAAATAAAACAGTTTGGAATAATTGGCGTGAAAAGCTGAAAGCGACGCGGGATTTGGCGAGCAGTGCATTTCCTCGCCAAAAGCAGACGATTTTAACGAATCTGAAAATTGATTTTAATTGACTTCACTGTTAAAAATCTGCAGCATTTACTGCAACGTCACTCCACTACTTTTATAGAATATCTCTCTTCTGACCAATGAGAATGCTCCATAGCATGGTGAATCGACCGTTTTCTATAAAAGCGGTGGAGTGAGGCTGCAGAAAATGGTACAGATTTTTAGCGGTGTTGTAGCTTGTGCAACACTGTTAAAACTCTGCTGCATTTTGCTGCAACGTACTCCACCGCTTGTATATAATATCTCTATTCCAACCAATGAGAAAGCTCCATTTCACGGCCAAGTAACCGTTTTCTATACAAGCAAGGGAGTGCGTTGCAACAAAATGCAGTAGATTTTTAACAGTGTATTTTTCAATTTGAAACAATTTTAATCAATTTAAATTGTGTTTTAAATGATAAAATATATTAATTTCATTTTGTTATAAGTACATATAAACGTATATGACAAAATTACACTTAAAGTAAAGTAAAAATGCAAAACTAAAATTACTTAAACTAAACTTATTTAAATAAATTGAACTTAGAAAGTTTTTTCTTTAAAAAGTATTCGAAGCGTAAAAGCGTATTTTTCAAAATTTCGTTTTTTCGCCAACCGGCGATAAATTGCCAAATAAATGAAATTTTTATTAATTTTTTACGGACGTTATAAGCAGGTTCCGCCAAAATTTTTTTATAAACATATATAACTATATGAGAAGAACATTTTGTAATTTTTTCAGATTTTTCTGAGTATGCCCGTATGGAGACCTTCCTTGTGAGTTCACAAATATTCATTTTGTTAACTACATCCTAAAATCATTGTCTGGTTAAAATTTATTTTCAATAAAAGAAGGAGAGACAGAGTGGGGAGATGGAGGTTTGTGATAATTACTTATTGTTACGTGAAAATACATGCTGAAAAAAGTTTTAAAATCTGTAATAATGAGCATTAAAAATATAAAATGTGAAGGATGAAAGAGGAAATTTTTGAAAAAATAATGAGCATTAAAAATATAAATGTAATAATGAGCATTAAAAATATAAAATGTGAAGGATGAAAGAGGAAATTTTTGAAAAAAAAAGAAAAAAAAAGGTAGATGATTTTTTTTTCTATTTTTAAATACGCATTTTACCAAATCATGGAAGATTCTCACTTCTCCCTGCACAACAATCAAATTCTCTCAGAGACCACAATAAAAGTTTATAAAATTCCTGACTTTTCCTGGTTTTAGGAAAAATATTGAAATTTCCCTCACTTATTTGGCTAATTTTCCAATTCCCTGACCAAGTTTCTCCAAGTCTCCATTCCAGGTTGTGTAGCAACCCTGATATATTAAAATAAGTAATAATTTAAAATAATAAAATTTGGATATATTTTAAATGATTAAAAGCAAATATCAAGTTAATCTATTGCTAAATATTTAATTATAAAGATTAGATGTATTTTTTCAATGAAACTTGCCTCATAAAGATACATTATTAATTCACATCAAAATCAGAAAATAAGGAAGTTTTATTTCAGGTTTAGCCAGATTTAATAACCAAAAAAGTTTGATTAATACATAAATATATTTGGAAAAAAGATTGTGATTAGCAATAATACCAGCAATATTTTGAATTTTTCCATAATAAATTTATTCTTCCTTCATGAAAACACATGAATTGAATAATATTAATGAAAATTACAAATTAAAATATATATGGAATTGATATAAAAATAAAAAAGTCAAATTTTGGTTTTGCATATGAACTGAATGTTTCATTGTTTATACTGTAAATTATGTGTGGATTTTAGAGAGTTGCAGGTTTTAGGATTGCGGATTTAAAGGAGTCTACTGTATGTCAAAAAAGATTTGCTTTTATAACTTTTGCGTAACAAGTTCCTTAAAGAATAGAAAATGTTTATAAAAGTGGATGTTCTTGTAAATGTTATGTTCTTAAAAATCTAGTAGATTAAAAATTTTTTTATCACAGCATTGAGTATGGTGTCAAAGCTGTAAAATGCTCTAACACTAAATCATTTGGAAATATTTTCATCAAAATGTATTTGAACATTGATATGTATTTAAGCTAGCCCATAATAATAGAGTAGACTCGCTCAGATCTGCACACCATAGAACCAGAAGTTGTGCACATTTTAGATTTTACAGATCCCTGGTCTTCGCTTTATTTACATTTATTAAACAGTCATTTAAATGTAATCATGCAATCAAAATTGTAATGAATGTTTACAATTAAGTAAAATAATAAAATTAAGATTTTTTTAAAATTATTATTAAGTTATTAGAAATAAAGGTCAAGTAAATAATCAAATATATTTGGCAAAAAAAAAAAAAAAAAAAAAGGTAATCACCCATGACATCAACAATGTCTTGCATTTTTTTAAAAAAAAATAGATATATACTTCCTTCGTGAAAAGCACAACTGACATTAATAAGAATTACCTATTCAAATGCACAGGACACAATATAAAAATCTCTAAATTTTTCCCGCCTACATCTGAACTTAAAGTTTCATTGCTTACATCTGTGTGGATTTGAGGGAGTCTACTGCAATAATGAAAAGGATCTTAAGGAATTGTTTTGTTGTGGCAGGCTGTGATTGAGGCTAGCAAGCGGCACCTGCCTTTCATGTCGAAGGGATTCGAGAGCCGCAAGTACACGCTGCACGTGGAAGATGGGGCGGAGTATGTCAAGAGGCACAAGGCAGAATTCGACATCATCATCACCGATGCACCTGACCCCAAAGGTATGTGGAAAATTAGGTTTTAACACCAAAAAGGCAGTGAATGGTTAACAACAGCCCAACTACGGGGCCCTGGGCAAAGATAAATTAGGGGCCCCTTTCAAATGCAATGCAAAGTTATTCAAATAGGTCACTCATATGTTTATGTGTAATACATAAACATATTTCCACACCTTAGATATAAATCGAAGAAAATTCTTAGCTCCGTCAATTCTAAATTAAGTACCTTTATTAATAAAAGTACATCTTTATTTGCCTTTAGTACAGAACAAAAGACTTTTACATAAATTTAACAATTTGTTATATTACTTGAAGATGAACTTCAACATATGGAAAAGGTGGAACTGGAAAAAGAAATTAAATATTTTATAATTTAATGTAAGGATTTTGATTTAAGATCCAGTCCCCATGGGTAAAATCCCGATTTGCCTATGCGGTAATAAAGGCCTGTTACTGTGGGCGTGTTCAGCACAACTTACCAGTCACTTACCGATTGTAGATAAGTACGAAATGAAAATCAAGGCAAAGTGTGACGTCAGCTACAATTCAATAGGATAGTTTTCATGAGTGCCACAATTCTCTTTCGTACTGCCCTATAATCGGTCGGTAACATTGGTTACTTTGATAAGTTGCGCTGAACACGCCCTAAGGCAACCCTCCTGGACTCATAGTGTGCTTTGTTTATGTTCGAAGAAGCTGCGTAGAGATGTAAATTATCTTTTATGTAAATAATGTAGAATATTGTATATAATATGTAAATATGGTCTTCAATTAAATTCAAATATGCCTGAAGATGCCTGTTTCGACTTCATTGAGTAAGTGCCAGTTTCTTTAAATTAAGATTATGTTATTTCATTGAATAATACCACTGAACCAACTGGCACAACAACATACTTAACTCTCTCTCACACGCATGAATGGTGACTGAGAACGTTTTGGACAGTATTCTCGTTCAGTGGATAAAGTGGTGGTGTTAACCCTTTATCTACCGAATTATGAATTTAAAAAAAATTTTACATTCTAAAGCATTTTATGTAAATTGTTTTAACTAATTTAAAAGAATTACATAATCATTTAATACATTTTTGAATGATTTTAGAATGAGTGAAAGATTTAGAAGGATTAATTAAATTTGAACTTACAGGGATTTTGTGAAATATTTATAACCCCACTCAAATCTTTTATTTTAAATTGTTTTCTTAGTATTTTGTAGAATTATAAAATGTGCAAATAGGATGTTCTTACAATATAAATATAGAAATATTTCCGAATTGAAAAATCCCCATCCCCCCTCCCTCAGCGCCAAAAAAGCTGAAAAGATACAAAGGCAAAAAAAAAAAAAAAAAAAAAAAAAAAAAAAAAAAAAAAAAAAAAAAAAAATCTTTTCGTTTTTTGTAACTTTTGGAGCATGATAAAGTAATGTATCTGTAATTCATTCTAAATAGTGCTACAACTAACTGACATATTAAAAGAATTTTAATATTAAAATTATAATAAGTAATTTTAATGGTACTTATAAGTACCGTCGGTAAATAAAAAGTTAATAAAATGGTTTTTTTATCCATTCATGTTTAGTGACATTATTTTACTGTAAAACTTGTGAGCTCAGAAAATGAATTATTAAAAGCAAAATTCTTTCAATATTTAATTATTGAATAATGAAAAAAATTGATAAAGATATGATTTGCAAAATTCAAATGAAATTTTTCTAAACGCTAAAAATTAACTTTGAAATTGTAAAAAGCTTCTTTAAAGGATTTGAGTTTAACTTACATAATTTATAAACAAACTCCATTGAAATTTCTGTCATTTTTATAGACATCAATTATAATTTATTTTAATGTTATATTTCTAATAAATTCGGGAATATAGACAAAACAGTGAATATTGCTCACATTTCTATCATTCCAGTAGCGAAATAAGATAAAAAACATAACGCGTACAAATGGAATCATTTTCCCAGAAAAGCCTCCAATCAGAAGGAAAAATATTGGGCACAGATAACACACCACATTAGCATGATTTTTTTCTTATGCCGAATTGGTGAAACTTAGTTTTCAAATACAGTTATATGCACACACACATGTATATATATATACACAGTATGGAATAATTTATCCAGAAACCAGTTAACCAGAAAACCAGTTATCCGGAATGATACTTCTAATAGACTGATGTTAGAATCTTTATAGAAAAAAGTGTCATACACAATCAGTTTGACATATACATTGCTTTAAACAATTGTATAGTTTGATAACAGCATCTAGTATTCGAAATAGAAGCATATAATCATATTATAGATTAATAAATAATATTATAATATTACAGATGTCTTCATTTTTATGCCGAGAAAACAGAAGAATTTTTGTTCCCAAGGAGTTCCCATAAATTATCTCCTTCCAAACTCTAACAATTGATCTTACTTGCATCAGATTCTTGGTTCAAGTAATCTAATAATCAATTTAAAATTAGAAGTAATGCCACAACTACATATGTTTCACAAAACTTATCAGATGGATGCTGCTCTAATGCCCAACCTGTTAACTGGAAAAACCAGTTATCCGGAATACATCTGAGTTCAACCATTCTGGATAAATGGTTCTGTACTATCATAGAAGGCGGCAGCCTTCAAGTGACGCAGCTTTAAGCCTACCATCGTCATAAGGTATCCACGTAAGAGAGATGCGGAACTTCATATATACAGCTAACTCAACATCAAAGGAAATCTGAAAAGCCGCCATCTAATAACTCAGCAAATATTGGTCAGAATGGTCCAATTTTTTTAATATAGTCTTATATTCCCAGTCTGATCCTATCCTATAATTTTTACATTTCTACGTGCCGTATATTTTTAGATCTCGATACCCATTTTTAAACCGAAATCGATGGTGTTTGTTCCTGATAATGAGATCTAGAAAACGGCCTGGGAGATTTTATTAAAACATATATAATATGAATCTCTTTAAGATAGAGTGAATAAGACTTGCCTAGTTTCTAGGAGAACTCTTGTTTGTTATATATTGGTCTTGGAAAATTGGACTATATTAGTTCGTGGATTACATGTTATTCTATGGGTTAGCAGATGAAGCCGGTGCAACAAGCCTTATGTAGTTAGGGTCACAGTTAAAACACCCGAATCGAAGCAATAAATGTTTTTTAAACTACAAAAACATCTTATCATGTGCTTTAAAACATTCAATAAATATATACTAAATCAAATTTCTATTTATATTGCCTTTATTTTTCGTAAAGCAGAAAATATTATGTTTCTTACATTGGATATTTTTGCATTTTGTGGAAAAAATATTTTGAATCCCTTTTTAAAATAGGAAAATATTTTTTAATTATACATATTCAATATACTTTCGACTTATGATTTTTTTTTTTAAGTTTACAAACAAAAATTATCTATAATAATAAAGAGAGAAGGATGTTTGTCTGTGAGCTCTGTTCTGAAGAGACTACTGCACGTAGAGTTACAAAATTTGGAGGGAAGGTACTTTTTTACATGTAGTTTTGCACCTCGAAGCCCGATTTTCGATTTTTTGTTTCGATTTTTTTTAAATAATTTTTTTAGGCGATTTTTAGCGTTCTTTTTGCGGCCATTAGTGAAAGGAATACGGTTTCATTCTTTTAACCCAAAATAGCAATTTTTTTTTTTCTCTTTTCAACAAAGTTTATTCGGAATTTGTACAGCGATTTTTGAATTTTTAACTAGTTTTTAATGCGATTTTTAGTGTTTTTTCTCATTTTGCGTTTTTTTTTTTTTTTTTTTTTTTTTTTTTTTTTGAGATTGATAAAAAGAAAATCGTTTTAAACTTTTAGCCTAATGCCCTAAATTTTGTGTTTGTTATGATTTTTAGATTTTAACGATTTTTAATACGATTTTCAATGCGATTTTTAACGTTTTTTTAAAGATTTTTGCGTTTAGCATCTATTTTTTTTTTTTCATAGTTGTTCTATCAAAAACTTGAGCTGTTGAGAATGCAATAAGTAGTATTTTTTTGTGAAATCTACCTAAAATGTCAAAAATTTAGGTACGCTATTTTCGAATAGCAATTTCTTAAACTATCTTAAATTCTTGCTTAAGACCGCTACCCCCTCGAGTTATATATCACCTGATAGGTTATTTAACAGAGTATGGTTTTGATAAAGTTTTTGAAGAATAGAGTGCTCTACCTGGTGGTGGAAAATGGAACTAATAGAACGCTATTTTTTTTAAATCTATAATAATAATGAGACAAGTTTGTGTGTGTCAGCGCTGTTCTGAAGAGTCTGCTGTACGTAGAGTTACAAAATGTGGAGGGAAGGTACTTTTATACATGTAGTTTTGCACCTCGAAGCCCGATTTTCAATTTTTTGATTAGATTTTTTTATAATTTTTTAGGCGATTTTTAGCGTTCTTTTTGCAGTTTTATCCCATCAGTGAAAGAAATACGGTTTCATTCTTTTAACCCAATAGAGCGTTTTTTTTTCTCTTTTCAGCAAAGTTTATTCGGAATTTGTACAGCGATTTTTGAATTTTTAACGTGATTTTTAGTGCTTTTTCTCATTTTGCGTTTTTTTTTTCCTTTTTTTTTTTTTTTTTTTTCGATTGATAAAAAGAAAACCGTTTCAAACTTTTAGCCCTAAATTTTGTGTTTGTTACGAATTTTAGATTTTAACGATTTTTAATGCGATTTTCAATGTGATTTTTATCGCTTTTTCAAGATTTTTTGCGTTTAGCATCTATTTTTTTCATAGTTGTTCTATCAAAATCTTGAGCTGCTGAGAATGCAATAAGTAGTATTTTTTTTTACCAAAATTTACCTAAAATGTCAAAAATTTAGTTACCACTATTTTCGAATCACTATTTTCAATTTCATAAAATATCTTGAATTCTTGCTCAAGACCGCTACCCCCTCGAGTAATATATCACCTGATAGGTTGTTTAACAGAGTATCGTTTTGATAAAGTTTTTGAAGAATAGAGTGTGGTGAAAAATGGAACTAACAGAACGCGATTTTGTTAAAATTTGGAAATATAACAATGTGATTTATTTTAAATTTTAAAATGGTTTATAATACATGATAAAAAATGTAAACAAAGAATGGTGTGACACATTTCAGGGTGCGTGAAAGGAGGGGCGCGAACAAAATTAGGAAATGTAATAAGGAGATCTGCTTTACACTTTAAGGTAGTTCATAACGCATGTTAAAATTTTTAAAGTACTGGCGATGCTCTGGAGAGACCGCTGCACGAAATTATGTATGAAGTTTTACACCTTGAAGGCCGATTTTCAGTTTTTTAAATTTAATTCATATGCGAATTTTAGTGGGTTTCGAGGCGATTTTTCCACATTAGCGAAAAAGAAAGCGGCTTCATTCTTTCGACCTAATTTAGTGAATTTTGTTCTCTTTTCAATATAATTTATTTGGATTTCGTGCAACGATGTTTGGATTTTTAGTGAATTATTTAATGTAAATTTTTCCGCTATTATTCGACATTAGTAAAAGGAATTTTGCTTAAAACTTTCAGGCTGATGTATTAAATTTTAGCTGTTAAGATTTATGAATTTCAGCTAATTTTAATGCGATTTTTCGAGATTTTTTGCGTTTGATGTCGAATTTTTGTCATTCATGAGATATTTCCAATTACAACGTTTTCCCCCATTAGAGTAAATTTTGACCCCTGTGATTTTTTAATATTAGTGATTTTTAATGCACTTTTCAATTCAATTTTTAGAAATTTTTCGAGTTTTCTGGTAATGTTTTGATATTCGGAAGTAAAAATTGATTTCAAAATTTTAATCTATAATATAATTTTAGAGATTTTTAACGCGATTTTTCAAGAATTTTTGTGTAACGTTTCGATTTTTTATTATCTATAAAGGATTTCCATTTACTTCCATTTACTTTCCTGTCGACCAATTTCGCCAAATTATATCAATCGTGAAAAAAGCCAAATTATGCAAATTGATGTAATTTTTATGTTAAATAATGAAAGAAGAGATAATTTAGAAAAACATTAATGCAAATACATATAAAAATAAGAAGTAAAAACCACTTGATGACGTAACAAACATATGTAACATGTTTAATGTCAAGTGAATATGGAATTTACGATCCGCCATTATTGTCATTTAATCTTATGGTTTGACCCAGATAGTTTCTTGGTCAACCGATTAATCAAATAGTACAGATTTCCGATTAGAATGTTTTATCCGTTTGATGAAATTCTGATTACTGCGATTTAAAAAAATAACTAGCGATATTTAGTGCATTTTTCAATGCGTTTTTAATGAACTTTTTAATGCGATTTAGTACTATTTTTTTCGATCCCCACCGCAGTGGTGTTTTAACAATTAAAAAATTATTTTGGTTTCAAACTTTTAGCCTAATATAGTAAATTTCAACATTTACCTTTTTTTAATTTTGTTGATTTTCAATGTGATTTTTGATATATTTTGTGTTCTGCGTCAATTTTTTTGTAATTCATGTAAAAAAGAATGGTTGCTACGTTTTTCACGACTAGAATATTTTTTTATTCACGGGATGTATTTACATTTAGCGATTTTTAATGAATTTTTCAATGGTTTTGTATTGGTTTTTTGAATCTCACGGCTATTTTTTGAAATTTCGAAAAGGAAATTAATTTCAAACATTTACACTTCATTTACGAATTTTGAAATTTAGTGATTTTTAATGCAATTTTTTAGCAATCTTTTCATTATTTCTCACGCTTTGCGCCGATTTTTTCATTCATATTTAAGAAAGAATTCAGATTACACTATTTTACTCTATTAATGTAAATGTTGTCCCCCGCTATTTTTAAATTTGAAACGATTTGTAATGAATTTTTGAATACAATTTTTAGATGTTTTCGAGTCCACGGCGATTTTTTCACAATTGGAAAAAAATTTAAAATAAATTGTAGCTTAATGTAGTAAATTTTGACATCATTGATTCGGATTTTTTGTGTATTTTCATAAAATGTTTAACAAGTTTTGTGTCGATATTTTTTAACTAATGAAAGAGTTCAGATTTCAATGTTTTGTCCCATTATGATAAATTATGTCCGCAGGAATTTAATATAAATTTTTATCTTACTATGGCAAATTTTGTCCGGATTTTTGAATTTTACTGATTTTTAATCTGTTTTATAGTGATTTTTCAAGTTCTGTGACAGTTGTTGACATCGGTAAAAGAATTTCGGTTTCTAACTTTTAGCATAAATAGTACAATTTGTTCTCCTCGCTTTTATGAATTTTGCCAATTTTTAATGCGATATTCAATGTAATTTTTAGTTAGTTTGGAAGATTTTAGGTGTTCCGTGTTGACTTTTCCTTATTCATGAACGATTTCCGATTACAATATTTTCGACTGAATATTAAATTTTTACAGCCATGACTTTTAAATATTCAGCGATTTTTAATATAGTTTTCGATACGATTTTTAGCCTTTTATTTAAGTTGTTTGGCGATTTTCTGCCATTCAGAAACCAATTTTGATATCAAACATTTTGTTTAATGTAGTTATGTTTCAAATGCAATGTTTTATCTCTTAATATGATTTTGACGTTCCATGCCTACATTTTGTAATTTATGAATGATTTCGATCATAACCCCCCCCCCCTTCCCGCCCTGCCTTAATATTATTTTTTTAATCATTGACTTCCAAATATTTAGCTATTTTTAATGCAATTTTCAATGTAATTTTTAGCCATTCTTCAAGTTCCGTGGCGATTTTTTTACATCCGGAAATCGATTTCGATTTCAAACTTTTTGGTTAATATGGTTAATTTCTTGATTACAATATTTTATATTATAACAGTGAATTTTTACCCTATGGATTTTTTAATGTTTTACGACTTTCATTACAATTTTCAATGCAGTTTTTGGGCTTTCTCAGTCTTTTTTTTTTCTTTTTAATATTTTTCAAAGGAATTCGATTTTAAATTTCTAGACTAATAGGAGTTTGGTTTCAAACTTTTATCCTTTACGGTAATTGTTTTGCTCTCTTATTTTGATCTACAGCAATTTTTAATGCAGTATGCTTTTTTTTTTTCTTTGAGTTCACGGCGATTTTTTTCAGATACGGAAAAGGAATTCGGTTTTTAATTTCTTCGCTAATATGATAAATTTTCTCCTGTGTGATTAAAGATTTTTATTGCGATTTTTTAGCAGTTTTTTCGTATTTCAATGCTTTTTACATTATCAAATTAATTAGATTCAAAACATTTATCCAAGTAGAGTAAATTTTGAGTTCCGTGATTTTTGAAAATTTTGCCATTTTTAAAGCGATGTTAACGTTTCTTCGCGACCCGCTTCGATTTTTTAGAGGTTCAATTTTTGGCCGAATTTATTAAATTCTGATCTCTTTTCTTCAAAGTTTATTCGAATTTTGAAACACAATTTTTGAATTTTGTTTTATATTTTTATGAGATTTTTAATGTTTTTTGCGATTTGTAAGATTTTTCCACGTTAGTAAAAATAATCCAACTTCAATTTTCTAGCCCATCTCTTTTCAACGAAGTTTAGACGAAATTCGTGCAGCATTTTTTAAATTTTTCGAGGTTTTTTTTATGATTTTTAAAGTTTTTTCGCAATTCTTGCTATTTTTTGATGAATCCGGGCAACGCCGGGCAGAACAGCTAGTTTTTAATAATTTGCTTCATGCATTCATACGTGTTTGGATAGTTTTGTTTTTAATCGTAATCGGATTTCGCTGGCAGTAAGCTAGCTAAAGCTTCCGAAAGCTACACGCGGCGTCAAAAATCAACTGTAAACATGGGATTAGAAACATTAAAAAATTAATAAAGCATCTCCAAAAGTAAGTACGAAATCTTAAATATCGAGGTAGTATCTGATGTAATTATTCCCGACCCAGAGTTGTTTTTATTTACAATTTTTAGCATAGCTGTTTACATTATAAATACATGCTTCCTGACGTGTCTATGGAGCGCAATACAAATTAAAGACAATACAAATTACTATTTTATTTTGAGTTTTCTTTAAAAAAATAAATAATAAAAAAAAATAAACAAAATTTTTCGTTTTTAATGAAAATCCAGGTTAAATTTGAGGTATGACAAAATGAAAATTGTTCCCAATCCCGTGTGTAAAATAATTTATTTGTGAATCGTTTGTATTTAAGTTAATGAAAATTGCCATCTTTTTCGAAATATGCATATCTATAGCTTACTTTTGATTTTACATTCTTTTCAGATTGAAAAAAATTAAGCATCTCAGTATTTAAATTTTTATCAAAATTTTACTTTTTTAAATTCTCGGGAATTTCTAATGTAACTTACAGTAGACAAAAAAAGTATTAGAACAGTGTGAATTTTGTAGATTTTTAAGTAATAAAACTATTTAATTCCTATAAAAGATACATATTAAGCAAAGTTTTTACAAAAATACCCCATTTTTGTAACAAACACAGATTAAAAATTAACAAAACTTTAAAAAAAGGAAAAATAATAAAATTATAACAAAATAAGTATTAGAACAAAATAAGTATTAGAACATCAGATTGCAATGTTGAAACATAGAAAAAATAAGATAGTTGAAGACTGAAATATGAAGTTAATACTTGTTATGCAGTCCTGTTGCTGCAATTATTGCTTCTAATTGTCTCGGCATAGATTCTACTAAATCATTAATGATTTTTGAGGACATAGTGTTCCATGCGTTTTGCAATGCTTGTTTCAAGCTTGATTTGCTTGTTATTGAGATTTTTTTATTTTTTGATCAAGTAGATGCCATAGATGCTCAATAGGAGTCAAGACTGGTGATTGTGGTGGAGTTTCTAATCTTCCGGGAACATTATATAAAAGCCACTCTTTGGTTTTATTGGCAGTATGTTTGGGATCTTGATCTTGTTGAAAGAAAAATGTCTTCTCCAACCCTAATTTTATTGCACTGTCCTTCAATTCATGCCGTAACACATCAATGTATGATAAAGCTGTCATTTCCCCATCAATAAACTGGATATTTCCAACTTCATTTTAAGCCATGCACCCCCAGATCATGACATTCCCCCTTCCATGCTTTACCATCTTCAGTAAATTTTGAGATTCTAAAGCAGCACCTTCTTTTCTCCAAACAGTGAGTACGTGTTTTGTTTTGAAAATTTTGAACTTGCTTTCGTCAGAGAAAATTACACTTTTCCTGAAATCTAATGTTTTGCTTATATATTTTTTGGCTAATTGTAATTTTTTTTTTCTGTTGTTTTCTGGAATAAACGGTTTCTTTCTTGGCCTTCTTCCTTTTATACCAGCCCTATGCAAAACATTTCTCACAGTCTGTGAAGATACAATCTTTCCTGATATTGATTCAATATTTGCGGCCAACATCCTTGCACTTCCAGTTGGATTTTTTTTAGCATCTTTAATCACTTGTCGCCTTTCTCTCACAGTCAGCTTGCTTGCTTGGTCCCCCTGATCTTTCTTTGTTATCCACAATACCAGTTTCTTTTTTTTCTTTTTAAGAATATTATGAATTGCACACGATGACACATTTAACATACTTGGAATTTCCCGCAACGTTTTTCCACTATGATGCAGAAAAACAATTTGCTCTCTTTTTGCAAGTGGAATCTCTTTTGTTTTGGGTGCCACAATGAAAAACTTGCACATAAATTATTTTGAATTGATTATCAACAAATGAACTAAGTATCTTTTGCATGACTTTGACACTTGAAAATAACTTTGAAAATTTAACAAGGTTGAATTACAATTTGCATGTTGGTTTTTAATTTGTTCTAATACTTTTTTTGCGGTACGAACCTCGTTTTTTTAATTTATAAAAATAACATATTCTGTTTAAATAATTTTTGATTGCTTATTGAATACTGTGTAAAAAATATTATTACATATAAATTAATTTCACCATTTATTTCATTTTACTACCTAGAAAACTACAATTTTCACATTGTTCTAATACGTTTTTCCCCTCTTATATTCAACTCTTATTCTTTCGTTACACATATAAATAACGTTAAGAATGTTTTAATTAAAGTGATAAAGGTTTGAAATTTCAAACTTTTTCCATCAAAGTTTTAATCAATCTTGTTTTTATTTACAGTAATACTTGATTATAATCCTTTTCCATTCAAATACATTTGTGCAATAGAGACCAATTAGCAATGCAATTTTGTTTATCTTTTAAAGAAATTAAACAAAAATTCACATTATTAAAGACAGCACAAGTTAAATAAAAAGTTATGACATTATGGAAATTTGGATATGTTTATAAAATGATATACTTGTTTATAGGGGCGGATCCAGAGGATCATTTTAGGGGGGGGGCAATACTAAGAAACATAGAATCAACATAGTCATGATTTCTGCTCATGAAATACCTCCTTGTACAGTTATTATTAAATGAATGATCAAATGAAATGCTTTTCTGCAATCTTCTGACGAAATAGGCTTTTTTTCTGCGATCTTTTGACTAAATTCGCACTCTTTTACGGAATTCGCATTTTTTGACATTTCTTGACGAATCTCGCGTTTTTTACCCGCGATACTCTGTCAAAATTCGGGTTTTTTCCGTGATCCTCTGACGAAATTGGCTCTTTTCTGCGATACTTTGACAAAATTAGCAATGTAACCCTTTGAGAGAAGTAGTTCATTTTTCTGCGACCTTTTGACGAAATTGAAGTTTTTTCCACAACACTGACAAAACTCGTGCTTTTCCAGCGATCCTATGTCGAAATAAGCGCTTTTTCCACGACCTTTTGATGAAATTCGCACTTTTTCGCAGTGCTTTGATAAAATTAGCGCTTTTTCAGCAATCTTATGTCGAAGTTGGCACTTTTTCAGCGATCCTATGTCGAAATTCACACTTTTTCCACGATTCTTTGCATACCTTTCTTCAAAGCCTTTGACAAAATTAGCACTTTTTCCGCGACCTTTTGACGAAATTCCCTCTTTTCCGCTATACTTTGACAAAATTAGCACTTTTTTGCAACCCTTTGAAAAAAAGTAGCTAACTTTAGACGAAATTCGAGCTTTTTGCGTGACACTTTGACATAAAGATGCGCTTTTTCAGCGGTCTTATGTCGAAATACGTGCTTTTCAGCGATTCTACATCAAAGTTTGCGTTTTTTTTTTTTTCCGCGATCCTCTGTCAAACTTAGTGTTTTTTTCTGACCCTTTGACATAATTCACTCTTTTTCCGTGATCATTTAATGAAATTCACGCTTTTTTGCAATACTTTGACAAAATTAGCAGTTTTTCAGCAATCCTATGTCGAAGTTCAGTTTTTCAGTGATCTTATGTCGAAATTCGCATTTTTTCAGAGTTCCTTTGCCTTCTCTTTTCGCAACCTTTTGAAAAAATTAGTGCTCTTTCTGCGAACTTTTGACAAAATTCGAGTTTTTTACACGACACTTTGACAAAAATCGTGCCTTTTCAGCGATCCTATGTCGAAGTTCGTGTTTTTTACGTGATCCTCTGATAAAATTCACGTTTTTTATGCAATCCTCTGATAAAATTCGCGTTTTTTTCGCGACCGTTTGACGAAATTGGCACTTTTTCGCTGTACTTTGACAAAATTAGCAGTTTTTTGCAACCCTTTGAAAAAAGTAGCGCTCTTTCTTCGAACTTTTGACAAAATTCAAACTTTTTGCGCAACACTTTGACAAAAATCGCATTTTTTCGGCAATACTATGTCGAAGTTCGTGTTTTCTAAGCGAACCTCTGTCGAAATTCGCATTTTTTTCCACGACCCTATGATGAAATTTGCGCTTTTTCTGTGATCATTTGACGAAATTCGCGCTTTTTCAATAATCCTATGTCGAAGTTCACGCTTTTTCAGCGATCCTATGTCGAAATTAGTACCTTTTCCGTGATACTTTGCTTTCCCTTTTTTCCAACCCTTTGACAAAATTAGCGCTTTTTCCACGACCTTTTGACGAAATTTGCTATTTTTTTGTTATCCTTTGACAAAATTAAAATTTTTTTTCAAACATTTGACAAAATTCATGCTTTTTCCTCGACCTTTTGAAGAAATTCGAGCTTTTTCCACGACACTTTGACAAAACTCGCGCTTTCAACAATCTTGTGTCAAAATTCACGTGTTTTAACGATCCTTTGTCAAAATTCTTTTTTTTTTTTGCACGACCTTTGACAAAATTTGTGCTTTTTCCACGATCTTTTGTAGAAATTCGCTCTTTTTCTGCGACACTTTGACAAAATTAGCACTTTTTAACGACATTTTAATGAAATTCGCGTTTTTTCTGGAACAATAGAATGTCTCCGACGAAGTTGCAGAAATTCCTTCCGGAAAAAGTCTGAATTCAACACGAGTTTGGGGGGGGGGGGCGATGCCCCCCCCAACAATTTTCATTTTGTCATACCTTTATTTTAACCTGCATTTTCATTAAAAATGAAAAATTTTGTTTATTTTTTTTAAAGAAAACTCAAAATAAAATAGTAAATTGTTTAATTTGTTTTGCACTCCATAGACATATGTCAGGAAGCATGTATTTATAATGTAAACAGCTAAAAAATTGTTGTAAATAAAAACAACTCTGGGTCGGGAATAATTACATCAGATACTACCTCGATATTTAGATTTCGTACTTACTTTTGGGGATGCTTTATTAATTTTTTAATATTTCTCATCCCATGTTTACAGTTGATTTTGATGTCAGTTTGATGATCTTTGTGTGTATATATGACCATTGGTCACTGTATAGGAAAATTGTGTATTTTTTTATTTGAACTTACAAAATAACCAAGGTTATTAATTCTGTGCTGTTTCAGCACCAATAATTAGATTCTAACAGAGAAAAATTTGTTTGAAATGTTTTTCTCTCCAAATGGGGCATTAAAAATTGGGGTGTGCAAGTGCATGCCACATAAATAACAACAAAAGTGGCAAGTCCTTAAAATTTTTTAGACTCCTTGGATTTTTTTGGCACAATCACTAACGTGTGTATAACCGCTGTGTGACCATTATAAAAAAAACAAAAACAAATTGCTAGATTTACAAAAATTATTGTGCAAGAATCACTAAAATGCACAAATTTTGTCAATTACACAAGCATTAATTCGTCTATGAATACAGTTTGCCCGTTTAGGCCAAAGAGACATCACTTGATCCACAAAAATTACTGTGCAAGAATCACTAAAATGCAAGAAACTCGTCAACACCGCAATCACTAATGCGTGTATGCAGGGTTGTGCAAAGAGAAAACTGCGGCCAGCGCATAGTCTTAATTTGGCGCCCCCCCCCTCCCACCCCACAAACTTTTTCTTGTGACAGGCTAAAATGATTTTGGTAGTAAAAATTTGGAAAACTCAAAATTTCTGCACCCGGAGCGACCTCCTCCTTCACCCCCCATTTCACACGGAGCTTCGTGTATGAGTGCTAAAAGCCATCATTAGATCCATGAAATTCGCTATGCAGGAATCAGTGAAATACACAAAACTTGTCAACATTGCAATCTCGCGTGTAGAGCACTGTGTGCTTATTAAAACAAAAAGAAACCATTATTGGATCGATGAAACTCACTGTGCAGGAATCTCTAAAATGCAGTAAACTCATTAATGCATGTATTAGCATTGCATGCCCATTAAAAACAGAAAAAACATCACTGGATGCACGAAACATGCCATACAACTCCCCATTTCATAATTTTGTATAATATGTTGAAAAAAATTCTTGAATTTTGACAATCTTGAAATTTGAAATACTAATTTTAACAAATTATTGCAAAAAATAATTTCAAATGTCATAAAAAGTAGAATTTTTCCAGAAAATTATTGCAAATGATGCCTATTTGTTGAAAAATATTGCACACTTCACACATGATGGTGAAAAGAACAAATTCTGGTAAATAATTGAGAAAACTATAAATTTTGTGAAAAAAATCACGATATCCATAATGGATTTTGTCAAAAATTGGAAGCACATACCAAATTTTGAAAATGCGTCATTAAAAAATATTGCAAACTTATTAAAAAATATTGCGAAAAAAAAAGTAGTCAAAAAAATATTAAGTTTTGTGAATCAATAGCAAAAAAAAAAAAACACAAAATTTGTCAGGAGTTGAAAAAAAATCATGAAATGATTGGAGGGGGGGGGGGAGGGGAATTTTGGAAATTGATCACAAAAATAAATGTAAATTTAGTCAATCTATCTAATAAAAAAATGAGTTTTGTGAAACCATCACTGAAAAAAGTGTGAATTTCAGTAAGCAGTCGAGGGAAAATATTGTAAATTTCATCAAAAAAAGGCAAAAATACATAGCAAATTTTATTAAAAGATTGCAGTATCAGAGTGAATTTTCACAATCCGTCATAGAAAAATATTGCAAACTTCAACAAATGTTTGCAGAAAAAAATCATAGATTTTGTCTATAGATTATGGGAATAAGCACACATTTCATGAAATGACAATTGAAACAAATCATGAAACGATTGCAAACAACAATAAATTTCTAAAAAAAATAATTTTGATTAGTTTTAACAAAATTCCAAAGGTAAGTTTTTATTCATATTTTACATGTGATTGTTACAATTTTGTTATTGTGTGTTTTTGAAAATTACCAATGCCATTTTGGGGGGAAGGAAACGAGTCTGAATATATTTAAAATTTCAGGTTTTTCTAAATATATCAATCAAAATTTGTGTAAAAGGATAAAATAATACTACTTAGGTACAATTATATATTTTTACTTGTTGATTGCTACCATTGAATAATGCAGGAATTTTTGTTTAAATAATTGCAAAAGATGAAATTGTACATACTCTACATGTCATTGTTAAAATTTTTTTATGTTTGTGTTTTTGAAAACTTAAGGATTAAAGGGGGGGACATATTCCAAATATTGTGAGATTGCCAGGTAAAAGCCCTGTACTGTAATTTTGTTTTGGTTTATTATCAGTAATTTTTACCGCTAGTCTATGAACACAAATTACTCCTTGAACCAATATAAAATTTTCTGGTTCAAGAAAATTTACTGAAGGAAATATTCATCTGTATTGTGAAATAAGCAAAAAGTCTGTAGAGATAAAATCATTTATTGTTAAAGTTTTATCACTGTTTTAACAAAGAATAGATTTGCATTAAGTATAACCAATCGAGCATACATCACTTCCTTGCTCAAATTATTATTTTTAAATGCAGAGTAAAAAATACTTGAATTTTCTTGCATTGTAGTTTATTTCATTAAAAAATTGTTATTTCATGAAAAAAATGTATCACTTAACTTCATCCATGAGCCTATACGTTGAGTCGTTTTTCAATATTTACATTCTAACATGGATTCCATATGATATATTTTGTGGATTTCACAGTGTTGACTGTATTATGCATAATTTTAAGCATTTATTATGATTTCTAGTTCATTATTACATTCAAATTACTACTTTTAAAATGTAAACAGTGTCCAGATGTCTGCAACATTTTATTTGCACAATTCTTGGTCGCAAGCTATGCATATTTTAGCAACTGAAATGTTGGATAAAAAAGTTTCACTTAGATAAATTATTTCCTTCATGATGCTTTTTAATAATCTACAGTGTTAACAATTAAAATGTTTACTAGATTCGTTAAGTCTGTTTTAGTTAAGTAAATCTCAATAATGCTTAAATATGCACATGCAAATTCTTTTCATAAATCCCTGTGATGCTTTCTGAGATGTTTATCGTATTTATAGCTGTTTAGTAAATCAAATGTAGTTCTTAATGGATAAATGTTATTTTACATGATTTATGAGAAAAAAAAAATCAAGTCGTCAAAATATTACGTACAATGTTGAAAATCTAGAAAAGACTTTTGATGTATTGCACTGCAAGAAACCCTAAGCAAATATGGAATATTTTTTAATAGCTGTCTGTTTTTTTCACAAAATTGTGTTTAAAAAAATAAATAAATAAATCTAAAAAACATGAAATGTTTAAATTTATATACTTTGCATGTTTTATGCTTAGTGACTGAAATGTTCGATAAAAGTAGTATATTTGTTTTATTTTGTAAGTTAAGTCGCCCAAGAATAAAAGTTTGGTATGAAATGAAAATATTTAATAAATAACAGAGTCCTAATTTTCTTTCTTTGTAAACATTTTTCTAATTGAAGTATGAAACTTATAGGGTGGACTGGGGTAATTCCTGATCAAAAAACACTAACATCTAAATATCTTTTTAATGTTTACAATAGATGTGACCAAATTTAGCATGGTTAATGATTCACCATGTTTCTATTCAATAAAATATAGGCTTTGATTAAAATATTATTTAAAGTTTGCTTAATTAAAAAATTTTGATTCTCGGTAACTACCCTTGAAACATTGTAATTATCAATTACACCGGGGCAATTACCAATCAGGACGTTCTTTTGTACAAATGATAGGTACATTGATTAATTTAGAATATACATTGTCAATTTTAATATAAGCCTGATTTAATTAAATGCCTTCATCCATCTGCACTAAAGAATTTCCGATTTGTTGGATGACTGGAGAAGGGTTGCTTAAATGAATTTGTGAAGGTTGAGATATTTTTTCTACTTCTCTTTGAATGATTAGGAGCAATATATTTTAAATAGAATCGAAGATAACTCCAGAATTTAATCAAACAATTATTGCCTAAAGGAAGAATCGAGAGCTTTTCCTGGTTTATTATATTTGGATAAATCAATGTTATCGCTGAGCATTTTAGGTTCTAGCGGAAAATCACAAACTCCTACATCTTATCTTGTGTAGGGGAAAAAAAAAAGAACGAAAAGTTATGTGTGCAGCATAGAATATGATGCAACTTCCAACCTATTCTGAATACTATTAACCTACTATTTTCATCCATATACAATAATTTTTCCACCCAGTGCAAAGAACAAAACATAACTAACAAGAACAAAGAATCATGCATACTGCATCGATTATGATGCATTTTCCTACACATTCTGAATACTGTAAACTTATTGTCATTCATGTACAAGAATTTTATCATTCTGTGCAAAAAACAAAGCATAATTAACGACAATAAAAATTTTTGCATACAGCATGTTTAGTTACTTTCCAATTCATTCTGAATACTTTAAACCTATAATTTTCATCTTTGTACAGTAATCTTCCTACCCTATGCAAACAGCAAAACATAAATAAACTAACAAGAATGAAAAATTACGCATAAGTATAGATTATGAAACGCTTTCCAATACATTTTCAATATTGTAAACCTATCATTTTAATCTATTTGCAGTAATTTTACCAGTCTATATAAAGAACAAATCATAACTAACAAGAAAGAAAAACATGTGTGCAACATAGATAACGAAACATTTCCAGCATATTCTGAATATTGTAACACATAGTCTTAATCAATCTGCAATATTACCAACCAAACATAGAATGAACATAGTTAACAAGAATGAGAAATGATACATACAGCATAGATTATAAAACCCTTTCTGAGATGTATGGTGCTGAATGTATATTACCTTCTTATCTTTTACTAACATATTTTACTACAGAGTTGTTTTTAACAATACAGGTTGAAACATAATTAACAAGAATCATGCATGCAGCATAGATTATGAAGTACTTTCCAGCACATTCTGAATATTGTATCCCTGATCATTTTAATCCATCTGCAGTATATGTATCAACATGTGTAAAGAATGAACATAGTTGACAAGAATGAGAAATGATACATACAGCATAGATTATAAAACCCTTTCTGAGATGTATGGTGCTGAATGTATATTACCTTCTTATCTTTTACTAACATATTTTACTACAGAGTTGTTTTTAACAAAATCAAGTTGCACAGCACACAATAATAAAATATAAAACTTTTTTTTTTAAGTGGATGGGTGAGGGGTAATTAAAAGTGAAAGAATCATGAATATGAATTATTTGCATTAGTCCTTAATTTTTTGTTTTTATCAACCTAAAAAAAGCAATGATATCAATACAAAAAACCCTGAACGGGTTAAAAGCTTGTGACGCAGCACTTTATCTTACATCTCTAAGAATATTAAAATTGGGATTTAAAACTAATGATATCAAAATTTATGTGACGCTATGCTATTAATATATATATATATATACAGTAGACTCCCTCAAATCCGCACAGCTTGGGACCAGAGGTTTTGCGGATTTTAGAATTTTGCGGATTTCTGGTCATTGCTTTGTTTACATTTTTTAAACAATAATTTGAATGTAATTAATAATGAAATCAAAAGTATAATGAATGCTTACAATATGCTAAAATATTAAAATAAGTAATAAACTAAAATAATAAAAAATTAGATGGTTTTTAAAATGCTAAAATACTAAAATCAAAGGTTAAGTTGGGTGATTATATATATTCAGTGAAAGTGATGTATTTAACAGTGTATTGGAAAATGAAAAGTATTGTTTAGATATGTAAATTTATTTAGATAATAAATAAATAAATAAATGGAATTTTAAAACATCGTTTAAAGTCTCATCAAGGCGTCACTTAAATTTTGATATCATAACTTTTAAGATTCATATTTCGAAATTATGAAAGATGTAAATGATAAAGCATTAATGAATAAATTTTAATATATATATATATATTAATAGCATAGCGTCACATAAATTTTGATATCATTAGTTTTAAGTCCCAAATTTAAAATTCTTAGAGATGTAAGATAAAGTGCTGCGTCACAAGCTTTTAACCCGTTCAGGGTTTTTTGTATTGATATATATATAGTAGACTCAATCAAATCCACACAGCTTGGGACCAGAGGTTGTGCGGATTTTAGAATTTTGTGGATTTCTGGTCATTGCTTTGTTTACATTTTTTAAACAGTAATTTGAGTGTAATTAATAGTGCAATCGGAACTATAATGAATGCTTACAATGTAATAATAAGCAATAGACTAAAATAATAAAAAAAATTAAAATTATTATATTCATTATAAAGATTAAATGAATTTTTCTAAAATTATTCAACAAAACTTGCCTCATAAAAGTACATTACTAATTCAAATCAAAATCATAAAATAAGGAATTTTTTTCTAATTTAGCCAGGCCTAATAAGCAAAAAATCTTGATTAATGCATAAATACATTTGGTAAGAGTTTTTTGATTACCAGTGATATCAGAAATATCTTGAATTTTTTCCAAAAAAATTTATTCTTCCTTCATGAAAAAAACATGAATAGAGTATTATTAAGAAAATTACAAATTAAAAAACATATGGAATTAATACCAAAAAAAAAAAAAAAAAAAAAATCACATCCGGTTTCATATCTATTTCAAAGCTTGAAAAGGACATTTATTTTCATTGATTGTATTTCAAGGTAAACAAAACTTGCAGCTAAATTGCTCATTTTTTAATAATTAATAATTTTTTATTTTATTTATTTACTTTTTGCTCTTATTCATTATTGGCCACCTAACAAGAATCATAGATTTCTGTTATTCCTAAAAGTCTTTCACATACCTTTTCTGGAAGGACATGGCTGACGGAAATCGCCAACTCGTAACACCTATATCTTGAGTAGTACCTACCATCATGCTGAATATTATGCCATCATATGGGTTTTTTAAAATAATATTACAGAATTTTGAACTTATTATTTGTTGTAGAGGTTTACATGGGCCTGAGTTTGGCCCGAGACCCGGTCTGCGGGCTGGACAGACAAAGAAATTTAACAGGAGTGCTAGGCCAATTAAAAAAAAATCCCTGTAGGCTTGGCCTATTGGCGGAGGTAGATTTCGAAGAGTGCTCATTTCAACAACAAAAAATAAAATTTGACTACAGGTTAGCCGAGTTTAACAACTTTATTTGGCCGCTTTTGAGAAATTTTTTATTTCATTTTTCTGTAAAAACTGGTTTTATCAGAATCATCTTAAGCTAAATTCGGTTCAAATGCCCATTTTGACAACATATTTAGAAATATATTTTGACTTTATTAAAAAAATCGCCCAATACAATACATTACATAGTTCTTAAATAACAAAAAACTGTCCATTGAATACGTTTGAGAGCAAAAATGAGTTATAAAAAAACAACTTGTTACTTGAATACATCCTCAATTCTTTAATCATGATCGCTTCGGGAAATTTTGTGCGAATTTCCCACTTTGACAGCTTTTTTAAAAAATGTATTCAGCCTTTATCAAAAAACTGATCAATACCCGTAAGACATGGTGACGTCACTGCAACGTCGTTGTGAAGTCACATTGTGACTTTGTGACCAGCGATAGTCGATGTGACGTCACGTGACGTCGATGTGAAGTCACAGTGACTAAAATGTGAAGTCGTTATGGCCGTTTTAGGGCTTTTTTGTGACGTTACATTGTGACGTCACAATGTGACCAATTTGTAAAAAGTGTGTCATTTGTGACTACTTTGACATTAACATTGTGACAAACTGTGAAAATTTTTTTAGAAAGTCACATCTTAGTCACAATGTGACATCACAGAGTGGTGGCATTTTCGTCACAGACGTGATGTGACCAAAGTGACTCACAGTGACGTCATTGTGACGTCACTGTGAACATGCATGCTATGAGGGTATGGCACATTGTACAGTTCCTAAATAAGAGAACCTGTCAATTGGATGCGTTTCAGAGCAAAACTGAATTTAAAAATGATTCAGAAAAAACACAATTTGTTATTTGAATACCTCAATTTTTCAATCACGATCGCTTCAGGAAATTCTGTTCAAAATTTCCATTTCGGCAGTCTTTTTTGCGAATTTCCCACTTTGACAGCTTTTTAAAAAAATTTATTCAGCCTTTATCAAAAAACTGATCTATATGGCACATTGTACAGTTCCTAAATAAGAGAACCTGTCAATTGGATGCGTTTCAGAGCAAAACTGAATTTAAAAATGATTCTGTCTTCATCAAAAAAGTGACCAATGCATCACATTATATAGTTCCTAAATAAGGGGACTTATAAATTGGATGCGTTTGATAGTAAAAATGGATCCGAAAAAACACAGTTTCTTATTTGAATACTTCCTCTAATTTTCAATTGCGATCACTTCGGGAAATTCTGTTCAAAATACTTTTTTTGAAATATATTCTGTTTTTATTTTTAAAAAAACTGACCAATGCGTCTCATTCATCTCTCCAATCATCTCTCATGCGTCTCATTCAGTTCCTAAATAAGAGAACCTGCGAATTGGATGAGATTGAGAGGAAAATGAGTGAGAATAGAAACAGTTTGAAATTGAGACAACTCTTATTATTGTTCAACTTATTTTTGATATAAGAATTGGTCTTATGAAAAATTTCTAGATATTATTGAGAAGATGTAAAATAAATTTAATTAGATTTGATAGTTTAAGAAGTGATGAAGTTATGGAATTTTTGTCTTTTTACACCCCCCTTTTTGTTTTCGTTTTTAATTTTTTTATCTGAAAAAAATAGTTCTACCAAAAACTTGTAACTGCAAAAGTTTTAGATAAAGTTGAGAGCATTTTTACAAAATTTAGTTGGCTTTGATATCTTGAGAAGTGACGAAGTTATGATTTTTTTTTTCTTCCTAAAATCCTGTTTTTTTTGCCCCTTGAGCCCATTTCTAAATTTTATCAAATAACTATTATGCATAAACTTTTGGCCCATTTTTAAGAAATAATATAAACTTTAAACTGATTCGATATCTATTTTAATTAAGAAGTTATGGCGTTTTTACGGTTTTCACAAAAACCCTCCCTATTTCCTCCCCCTTGAACCGATTTTTCCCATTAATGAACTTAGCCGAGATTTTATACCCCTTGATTTTATATATCAGTATGGAAGAGATTGAATAAGAAAGTTATAAGAGAGTCCATAAGAAAGCGATATATATATATATATATATACTCTCTTTTATGGGAAAAGCATGAAAACGATGAAAAGATGAAAAAAATGTAAAAATGGGTGAAACAACAATGAACCCCAAAAGAACAACACCAAAAAAAAAAAAATAAATAAAAAAAAAAAAAAAATAAACTCCCTGCTCTTCAGAAGGTGGGAGGAGCAACAGGTATCAAAAAGTTGTAAAAAAGTGTATCCTCACAGGTTTCGCAAGGCATCACAAAACTGCGTACTCCAATTATATAGAAAAAATAACTGAGAATAATTAAAAAAAAAATTTTAATAAACCTAAACTGTAAAATGAATTAACATAAAAAACTGAATTTACTGAATAGCCAACAACAAAATCATAAAAATAAATCAACTCGTAACATAACATAAAATATTTAGAAATTTCCAAAATAACATGAAGAATTTTTCAAGAATTAAACAATAAACTAAACTAAATAGACATGCAGCAATGCGATGCCCCCACAAAAGGTGGGGGCATCGCATTGCTGCATGTCTATTTAGTTTAGTTTATTGTTTAATTCTTGAAAAAAGAAATTTCATGTTATTTTGGAAATTTCTAAATATTTTATGTTATGTTACGAGTTGATTTATTTTTATGATTTTGTTGTTGGCTATTCAGTAAATTCAGTTTTTTATGTTAATTCATTTTACAGTTTAGGTTTATTAAAAATTTTTTTTTAATTATTCTCAGTTTTTTTTTCTATATAATTGGAGTATGCAGTTTTGTGATGCCTTGCGAAACCTGTGAGGATACACTTTTTTACAACTTTTTGATACCTGTTGCTCCTCCTACCTTCTGAAGAGCAGGGAGTTTATTTTTTTTTTTTTTTTTTTTTTTTTTTTGGTGTTGTTCTTTTGTGGTTCATTGTTGTTTCACCCATTTTTACATTTTTTTCATCTTTTCATCGTTTTCATGCTTTTCTCATAAAAGAGTATATGAACTTTGTGCAAAAACAGAGCTGCTATGCGCCGGTTGCATGAAGATAGTAGTAATTTTTTTCACTCAGTTAAGGTGTGTGTGTATGTATATATATATATATATATATATATATATATATATATATATATATATATATATATATATATGTATGTATGTATATATATATATATATATACAGTAGACTCCCTCAAATCCGCACAGCTTGGGACCAGAGGTTTTGCGGATTTTAGAATTTTGCAGATTTCTGGTCATTGCTTTGTTTACATTTTTTTTAAAGTAATTTGAATGTAATTAATGATGAAATCAAAAGTTTAATGAATGCTTACAATATGCTAAAATATTAAAATAAGTAATAAACTAAGATAATAAAAATTTAGATAGTTTTTAAAATGATAAAAATACAAAACCAAAGGTCAAATTAATAATCAATAATGTACAATTAAATATTCATTATAAAGATGAAATGTACTTTTCTTAAATTATTCAATGAAACTTGCCTCATAAAGGTACACTATTAATTCACATCAAGATCATAAAATAATGAAGCTTTATTTCAGGTGTAGCCAGACTTAATAACTAAAAAAGCTTGATTAATACATAAATATGTATAGTAAGATTGTGATTACCAATGATATCAGCAATATCTTAATTTTTTCAGAAATAAATTATTCTTTCTTCATGAAAAAACATGAATTCAATAACCTTAACAAAAATTACAAATTACAAAACATATGGCATTGATATAAAATTTAAAAAGTCAAAATTTGTACCTACATCTGAACTGAATGTTTCATTGTTTACATCCGTCAAATATGTGCGGATTTTAGAGAGTTTCTGATTTTAGAAGTGCGGATTTGAGGGAGTCTACTGTATATAAGCTTTTCTACTTGCGGTAGTTTTGGGGTCTAGAGGTCATAATCGGCATAAATCTGCAAAAATTTTTCAGAAATTCCAACATAGGAGCGCAACGCAATAGGTAGTATTTCATAGGAAATCTACCTAAAAAAATAGAGAATTTGCCAAACTGATATACAATCTTAAACAAAGACAATAAAATATGATCCGTTTTCAGTGAATATGACTTTCACGAGAATGAGTATAAATGTGCGTCACGAGCCGATGCTAGTTTGACAGCATCCATACAAAAATGCGGGCATTAGACAGTTATGTGTTATCAGAGGCAGGGTTTAATTTTTTCAGCAAACTCATGCCTAAGGCCGTGATCAGGTGTGCACTTTTTTTCTACGTAGTAGGGTCGGGCTAGAACTGGACTTCTCAAAATGTGTAGAGCAGTTACTATGTTTTTAAAAATATTAATAGTGATAATAAACTTCTGTCAATGGAATCTTTGGAAATATAATTTAGGTTTTCAATTCACTTCTCAATAACGCGAATCTTTCTGACTAATTTTTAACTGTAAATGCATAAAATTGACATGCGGGACTATTAAAGAAATTGGGAACCGAGTAATGTTTCCATTTTTGGTAAATAAATTATCAAATTGTAAACGATTTGTGTCACGTGACTGCAGGTTTTTCCCCTTTTCAATGATATCGATTCCAAAAATTCAATTCAAAATGCTAACTTTGACAAGATTTCTACAAGATATAATGTCTTTATCAAAAAATGGAAGACACCATTCGATTGCATAGATTCTGAATAAGAAAAAGCGGAAATTCTTTTGCATTTCAGAAGAAAATGAATTTAGAAATGTGTCGGGAAATAACTCCTTTGGATTAGAAAGAAGCTCTATAAATGACAGAGAAATATTTTTACAAATATATTTTTTTTATAATACATCTTCAAAAGTTAATCATATTTTTACCGTCTTTTTTTTCTTTAAATCTAAATAACATTAATTTTATAATGAATCTTTATTTGATTGTTCAAAAATCTATGCTTCTAAGTAATCATTAATGTTATTATTGTGTATTTTCTATGTATTATTGCGAAAACATCGGGATTTAAAGTATAGTTTTAAAATATAAAATATTTCATTAATGTATATAGTATTCTTAAAAGGATCTTAATTGTATATTGAGAAAAACAAATTTTTTTTGTGGAAATTGAGCGGAATCGGATTGTCCTTCAACTGATTTTTGGCCGTGAACAGTGAAAGTACAAACGAGCCTACATGATCCTCCCAGGCGTGGACATTCTAGCCCGTGCACACTTCGAACTTAAGCTAACTTAACTGATAAAGATTTTCAACAAAAATTTGAACAAAGATTTTCGTCCAGTTTTAATAACTTTTTTAAAAGCTACTTTCATTCTGTTGCCTTCAACATACTTACTGACATGATTTTGTAAAAACCAACATAACCACAGTGGTGTAGTCGTAAAGACAATAGAGGGTATACGCTCAAGGCAAAGGGTATACCGTAGAGTATACAGGGTGTTTCGCTATCAGACCGAAAAACTTTGAGGGGTGACAGTAGACATAAAGACAAACATTATTAAATAGGAAACCATGGGGCGCAAACGTCTTCTGTAGGAGCTAAGGGCCATTAAAGTTTAAGGTCCAAAAATTCATACGCTGATAAAAATTAGAAAAAAGGATCGATTTGTTTGCGGTTTTCTCTGAAATCATTCTTTATATCACGATTTTTAATTTTTTTAATTTTAAAGATTAAGTTCAAAAATTGTCAATAGAGGGCGCTTTAGACTTTAGAGCAATGAACAAATACTTTTGCCGTTCTTTTGTGCATGGGGTTGGAATTATTCAAAAGTTTAGACTTCAACTTAAATTTTAAGCCCAAAATCGGAAACATGGGGATCGGTTAACTAGCGAAAATTTAACTGCGAACCGAAGGGGATTTTAAACGCTCATAAACATAGGACAAACTAATCGATTTTGTTGCGGTTTGCATGTAGGTCATTCCCTTGGCAATTATTTTATTCAAAATGACGTACAGCTGTGGTGTCCTCATTTTTTCATAGAGGGCGCTTCTGACACATCTCCAACATTTAAATACTACCAGACTACCATACTTCCAAGAAGTGTTAGGGATGCAAAAGCGACTCGGAATCACATAGGAATGTAACGTTGAAAATGTCGTTTTTGCGAGTTATGATTAAAGGAAGCAGAGAAAAAACAACAGAAACAAGCAGAGAAACAGCAACACGTTAATATGACATAAAACAGTTTATTTAAAGGTTTTACTAGAAAAGATGTTCGAAATTATGACCAGAAGTAATTCAACATGATTGACAGCGGCGTCGCATGTAATTCATCACGCTTTGAAAGTTTCCTGGAATCATTGATAGATTCCAGGAAGCTACAGAAAGACGAGCTGCTAAGTCTTTAATTGATGGTACGGGATTCTCATACACCCAACTTTTCATGAGACCCCAGCAGAAGAAGCTCATACTTGATAGGTCCGGTGATCTGGCAGGCCAATAAATTGGGCCACCACAACCTATCTACCGCTGTCCATATGTTATGTTGAGGTATCAGAGAACATCATTGATAAAATGTGGAAGAGCGGCCGATCATGCTGGAGCCACATAGAGATGCACAACGAGAAAGAAGCTTTCACGCGCTTAGGTAGATGGTGCTTCGTTCAGCGCCATCTACTGTCACTGTCAAGTTTGTCGGACTTTTTCTGGTCATAATTTCAAACACTTTTTGCAGTAAAACCTTTAAATAAACTTAGTTCTGTCACTTTAACATGATGCTGTTTCTCTGCTTGTTTCTGTTGTTTTTTCTCTGCTTTTTTTAAACGTAACATGCAAAAAAGCAATTTTCAACATTACATTTCTGTGTGATTCCGAGTCGTCTTTGCATCCCTTACACTTCCTGGAAGTATGGTGGTCTGGTAGTAAAACACTCAGGAGTAATACCATTGAAATGTCGGAAGCGCCCTCTATCAAAAAATGAGGACACCACAGCTGTACGTCATTTTGAATAAAATAATTACCAAGGGAATGATCTACACGCAAACCGCAACAAAATCGATTAGTTTGTCCAATGTTTATGAGCATTTAAAATCTCCCCCTCGGTTCGCAGTTAAATTTTCGCTAGTTAACTGATCCCCATGTTTCCGATTTTGGGCTTAAAATTTAAGTTGAAGTCTAAACTTTAGAATAATTTCAACCCCATGCACAAAAGAATGGCAAAAAGTATTTATTCGTTACTCTAAAATCTAAAGCGCTCTCTTCCGACAATTTTTGAACTTAACCTTTAAAATAAAAAAAATAAAAAATCGTGATATAAAGAATGATTTTAGAGAAAACCTCAAACAAATCGACCCTTTTTTCTAATTTTTATCAGCGTTTGAATTTTTGGACCTTAAAATTTAATGGCCCTTAGCTCCTACAGAAGACGTTTGCGCCCCATGTTTTCCTATTTAATAATGTTTGTCTTTATGTCCACTATCACCCCTCAAAGTTTGTCGGTCTGGTAGCGAAACAGCCTGTATATACTATAGTTTTCTTAGGAAACAGAGGGTATACAGTGTTCCTTAAAAAATCCAGATGGTATACAGCATATACCCCACCCCATTACATCCCTGAACATGATCAGTTCCAGAAAAGTATTATAGTTATCTAGAGAGTCCTTCTGCTTTATCCCATCTATACACAATGCCTTGTTTTCCAATAAACAAAACTACATCAATTAACCACTGAACAACATATCCTCTAGTGCGACTGAGAAGTGAAACCAAGTATTGAAAGTTTTTAAACATTTTTTAACGTTTAAAAATTTTCTCATTTTTTCTTTCCTTTTCGTATTGTTGTTTTGGTACACATGCTTCATGATCACAACAGTGACACTGCACTACTTACAACCGTACTGTACGAGATTGGCAAGTGAGCGTCGCGATGCACTCTGAATCTGACTCTATGAGCACTGCACAAAGGGCAATGTATAAGTCAGCAGCCCTATTCCGACATGACACGACGAAACTATGGAAGTTACTGTGAAAAAATGTTTAAAATTTATTGTAAACGCATATAATTATTGGAAAATACTAAATTTTTTCTTATATAAGTAGTATTTATAAAATCGTAAATTCCTTTTTTGGGTTGCACTTCCGGGGGGCCCTCGGCGATTGCCGACCTGGCCAGTCCGGGCCTGATTTGAAATAATACATTTCAAGTACCTTACTGAAAAATTTCTCACAGTGGTAGCAACAGTGTCTACTTAAGTCATTTAATACAAGTTTTTTTTTTTTTTTTTTTCAAGCGATCTCAATGAAAACAGCAGTTAGCATTTTGTGATAGAAGTTGATTTTGAGTGATGGCATTTTTTGCTCTAGATTCGGCCAAATTATCACTCTTCCTTTAATTCTAATGAAGTCTTTTTCATACAAAACCAATTTTAAAATGTGGGGTGATTGAATGAAGGGAAGATAAATTGCTGTAGTGACATTTATCAAATTACAACTGAACTATCTCCCTCCCCCCACACAAATTTGGTATGCAGTGTTCATAAAGTTATTAGCGTACAATCAACATTCTATTTCTATTTCTATTTCATTAATTCATTTAAAATATATATACAGTAGACTCCCTCAAATCTGCACAGTTTGGGACTAGAGGTTGTGTGGATTTTAGAATTTTGCGAATTTCTGGTCATTGCTTTGTTGACATTTTTTAAATAATCATTTGAATGCAGTCGAAATTATAATGAATACTTAGAATATAATAAAATATTAAAATAGGTAATAAAGTAAAATAATAAATATTTAGATAATTATTAAAATGATTAAAATATTAAAAGCAAAGGTCAAGTTTATAGTCAGTAATGCATAATTAAATATTCATTATGAAGATGAACTGTATTTTTCTTAAATTATTCATTGAAACTTGCTTCATAAAGATACACTGCTAACTCACATCAAAATGTTAAAATAAGGAAGTTTTATTTCAGGTTTATCCAGATTTAATAACCAAAAAAGCTTGATTAATACATAAATATATTCAATAAGAAGATTATGATTATCATTGATATCACCAATATCTTGATTTTTTTTTTCCAGACGTAAATTTTTTCTTCCTTGATGAAAAAACATATATTAGCAAAAATTACAAATTAAAATATACATGAAATTGATATAAAATTATAAAAGTCCAATTTTGTTTCTACATCTGGAGTGAATGTTTCATTGTTTACACCTGTAAAATATGTGCAGATTTTAGGGCTGCGGATTTGAGGGAGTCTACTGTATATATATATATATTTAAAGAAAGATAAAAATTAGGTGTGGATGGCAAAATGAGGCTTATTTTTGAAAGCACTTTAAATATCTTTGCAGGTCCCGGCAAGAGTCTGTATGCGAGATCCTACTACGAATCCTTGCGAGAAGCCCTGAGAGACGGCGGAATCATCGTTTCGCAAGGTAATGTGTCTCTCATTGAAATAAAATAGCTTGATTCGGATGACGCTTTAAATAGTTACAATCTGAAGCCCTACCAAACTTCAGCAGCTCCTCAGCAATAACAGGCTTAAAAATTCACACGGTCCACTCTCCATTCATTGTCGGAGCAATGACAATCAATGGTTTGAGAGAGATTTAATATTCCTTTTGCTTTATGAGCTATATTTGACTTTAAATCATAATCCCTTTCTTCATATCCACAGCAGTTAATACATAGTAGTTGTAAAAATTAAAAAATGAAATAGAGCTCAAATCTGAAATTAATTTTTGCCAGTTTTGGAGGAAAATCTATCTACTTAAAGGAACAAGGCTGTTTTTTTAGTCATCAGCCCTAAGCTTTCTACTGGACTGATTTTGATAATTATTGTTTTTTTAAATGAAAACTTCATATGTAGATGTGCCCATTCTAACTATTTTTTAATTTATTTTCATTTTTGTATTTTATTTTTAATTTTAAAAGCTTTTTTAGGAAATTTTTTCAAAACAGTGGCAGTTTGATTACTTCCATTGTTGCAGAGAGAAAAATAATAATAATGAAAAATATTCAGACACGTGGCTTTTTGAATGGATTTTTTTATTTCAATAAGAAATAACTTATTCAATTAATTTCAATAAAAAATATTCATACATTTGCACTTTATTTTGATATCGGAATAAAAATTCATATTTACTCTGATGTCATTAGAATATTGCTTATTGTATTTATTTTATCTTTATGCATGTAATTTTACTGATGCTATTTTTTTCCCCTTAGAATAAAATAGAAAATATGTTTTTATTTTAATACTTACTAATTAAGCATAAAAATACATATATAAAGTACGTGAGAAAAGTTTGGTCTGGTGAAAGAGGCTACATGCTTAGTTTAAAATGTATTTTTACCTTGACACATACAGAGAAAAATTTATCTGATTATGTCTTACATAATCTTAACTTACATAATTTATACTTATTTTTTATTTATGGTTACAAAGATTATATAATACAGTGCAGAACCATTTATCCAGAATTGTTGGAGTCGGATGTATTCCTTATAACTGGTCTTTTCAGTTAACTGGTTGGACATTAAAGCAACACCCATTTGATAAGTTTTATGGAATATATTTGGTTGTAGGTATTACTTCTAATTTTAAAATAATTGTTAGATTACTTGAACTAAGAATCAGATGCAAGTAAGATCAAATGTTAGAGTTTGAAATAAGGTAATTTATGAGAGTTCCTTGAGGAAAAAAATTATTCTGTTTTCTCTGCATAAAAATGAAAACATCTATAATATAACTACATATACTTCTATTTCAAATACTAGATGCTGTTATCAAACTATACAAATGTTTTAAGCAATGTATCTGTCAAACTGGCAGTATATGACACTTTTTTTTTTTTTTTACAAAAATTCTAACATCAGTCTATTAGAAATATCATTCTGGATAACTGGTTTTCTGGTTAACTGGTTCCATACTGTGGATCAGTTTCAGCTGATGTGTTTGCTCCTCAAATTTCGTCGATTGTGATTGGTTGGCTCATAATATAGGCTACAAAATGTCGATTGTGATTGGTTGGATAAAACTAGTGGGCTGATGATCAGGAGGGTGAAACTGATCTATTGGAAACTATTGATTATTTCATCTTGATTACATGTTTTCTCTCATTTTAGAAAAATTAATTTTAGGTAAGATATATTATTTTTTATAAAGAATTTCAGGAAAATTAAAATTAATAAAAAATAGTTTTACATAAAAACAAGTAAGAAAAGTTACGTGTTAAACATAGATTATCAAGCACTTTCAAATATTCATGAAATTTTTAACAAAACTTCATTATTTAGGGAAATAAGGTTACTGTTGTATATAGCCAAATATGTATTTGAATACTTTTGAACACCCCTGTATTTAATCTGTCCGTTGATATATATACTATATAAATGGAAAAATTTAGTTAAGCAAAAACATGCCTAGCAGGTTGAAATTTCTCTTTCAGCAATTTATACTAATGGTTAGAAACATACTTGAATACTTTTGTTTAGCTCTGTAGTTCACTTTGTACCTTTATTGCACATCAGTATGTAGCTAAAATTTATGTTAAACTAGAACACTCTTAAAACTACTGAAATTCTACATTCTCAGAAATTATCCTTCAAAAATGTTCATGTATTCAACACTTTGTGTGGCCTTGTATAAAATTTTATCTACATTTTGCAAACATTTCTTAGTAAATTAAATGCAATCATGCAAAAAATGCCTAGCTTATTTAAAAACCACGTTTAAATAATATACGCTCATATTCAGTAACATTTTCGAGTTCTTTTGGGTAGCTCTGAATATCAACCACAGCATTTATACACACCATATAAGATGCATAGATTTAACGAAACTTGAAAAAGTATATCATGATTAAAATGCATTTCATCCATCCATCAATCATCATCGGATATATATGTATATATAAATATTATAAATTTAAATTTTTTTCTGACAAAATTAACCTTTATACTATATTAATTTCCATTTAACAATATTCCGTACTTAGTTCAACTTATTAAATTAAAATCCTGTTACTAGATCTAATCTATTAATCTTTATGGAAATGATATAAATTCTTAATTCGCCTTAAAAAAACATTTATTCCAATATGCGTAAATTTAAAAGATGGCTCTAAGTTAAAAATATTCTTAATTAAACTTTTTTTCCTTAAAATTCCAAATAAAACTCACTTTTTCTATGTTTTTATCAACCCTTTTTAAGAAAGTCTTATTAAATTTATTCCAAAACTATACCTTTCAAAAAAAAAAAAAAAAATCATTTTTACTTATTTTTTCTCCCCTTCAACATTTGATATTTGTGCATATCAATAAATTCATTTCTTTTCTTTTTCTCTTAAAATTAATCGTCTGTAAAAATATCATCTGCCTAACATATTTGAAATTTCGAGTTCGATTATAAATTAGTTAAACAATAATATTTTTAAAACAAAATTAATCGTCTGAAAAAATAAAAATCTCGACGCTGGACATGAATTATGTTTACAGGGGAAAATGATGATTAGAGAGTAGAGAATTTTATAGAAGTTTGTTTTTAGATTTAAGAAGGAAGCCTGGAGGTGATGAGAGAGATTCTTTGCGTTTTCTTTGATGAGTATGTTAAGGACCGCTTGCTGAAGAAATGATGGACTATTCTTTTCGATATTTCGGTTCAAGACAGCTTGCAAAGGGAGCATTTCCCTCTCTATATGACAACAGTTTAATAAACTAACTTGCAGCAGTCAATGTGTAATTTAATGAATCTTCTACATTTATTCATTTGTGATTTTTTCTTCCCTCACTTGTCACGGCTGTGTGTTTTTTTAAAAAAGAGAATCAATGAAGATAATTCAAGTTTCTCTTTAAACCATCCCAACCAATATAAAAGTTGACAGGATAGATAAAGTGACGGGAGCTAATAATATGCTAATGCTGATTTTTGGATTTTAAAAGGAATCTAACTATGGAACGAAGTGATGATCAACCTGTGGATCGCCGAAACAAATTCCCGCCATTGTTGAGAGAGTTATTAAGCAAGAATTGCCATTATCTCTTGATTCTTTGAGTGACTATAACAGAGGAGATTTTAATGTTAAATAGCTTTCTGTGCGTGTGGTTTAAAAGATTTCTTCGAAATTTCTTGTGAATTCCTGAGGCTTGATATTCTACCTTTTTGCTGTTTATGTGTAATTGATGACTCAAGATAATCATGGTCATAATGACAAATATTTGAGAATTAATGATTTCAAAGTGGTGAGTATGCAAAAGGTGTTTGATGAGGAATTTAATGAAGATTGGATTTTAATGGAGATTTTTCTTGAACTGTAAGTTATTTTATTAAATGTTTTGCTTATTATTTCTATTCTTTTTATGATTGATGAAAAGTATTTATTAAGTATTTATTTATTTATTTATTTATTATTTTATTGATGGGAGTAATTTGAAGTTAATTTATTAATTTACTAATTAATTAGTTAATTTATTATTGTATGTTATGGGTCGGATATAGTAATTTAAAAATAACATAATTGATAGAATTTATTAACTTTGAAATTTATTGCTAATGATTTTTTGATCAGGATTTAATAAAGAAAATAGAAGTGCTTCATTTATTCTAATGAGAAAGAATAAAAAAATCATGGAAAATCTAAATTCGTTCCCTTTGACCCGAGCTCAGGAATGAACATTCTTGGTTGACTTATTTTGATAAAAAAAAATGTGAAAAGGAGCAGAAAAATCTAGAATGGAAATTTAATTTTATTGCGCAATATTTGAAAGGGGAAGCGCAAAAAATTTATATCAATGACTGTTTAAATTGTACGGATTATGAACAAATTAAGAAAATTTTGATAGAAAGATTCATTGAATTAGACATCCCGAGTTTTTCTGATTTTTCAAATCTGAAATTAGATAATTTAGACAATTTAGAAACTTATTTTCGTAAAAAAGTGGAAATTGGTAGGAAATTACACCTTAGTGAAAGTATATACAAGGTTTAACTGATGGTTTAAAACCAGAATTCAAAAACAATATTATTATAAATCCTCCTGGTAGTACCACTGAATGGTACCGGGTTGTCAAACAATTTGTGGAAGTTTCCACCCTACAAGTTTCAAACCAAGTAATAAATCAACCATCAGCTAGACAAAATTCTCAACCTTTTCAACCCCTTAGGCCCTGGATTCAGCCAGTTAGGTCCAATAATATACCTAGGAATTGGATTCCACAAAGGCAATCTCAGTTTCAAAGGCCTAGAATTTGTCAAAATAATTATACTCAGAATTCATATCCTTCAAGACCTTGTAGGATATGCACAAATAGGGGTGTGAGTAATGCTTTTCATTGGGAAAGGGAATGTATTTTTAGGAATGAGTCACCATCCTCTGATACTCTTCCAATGAGCTCACAAAATAATTTTCAAAATATTTGACAATTAATTGTGTATGGATATACAAATAATTATGATTTACCATGTGTTATAGATAGTGGCTGCACTATTGCAATACTGTCACTTAAATTTGTTAAAAAACATAATGCTAAAATTGAGACTATACCCTCAGTTAGCATTGGTCAGGCAAAATTATTTTTACATATAAATAAAAAAAGTAGTGTTTTTCTAAAAGTGGGTAAAATTAAAAAATATATTAACTTTTAGTATGCAATACAAATTTGGATTATGCTATTTTGTGGTTAAAAGAATATTCTAAATTTAAATTAACCATATAATGTAAAGATTGTATTGTAAGGCAGGGAAGGAAAATTATAAATAACAGTATATCCATACATAATAAGATACGCCTTCATTTCAAAACAGTAAATATGAACCAAGTAGAGCAAAATAGGGATCAATCTAATGAGTTTGTAATGTCAGAATATGAGAAAAATATGAAATTAGATATTGGTAATAATGTAGCAATAAATGGTTATGATAATGAAAAACTGAATGCAAGTAATCATGATATCGAGTTACAATCTACTTGTGAAAATATTATGACAAATGAGGACTGTTTAAAGTATAATCACGGAATTAATGTGTAACCTGATTATAGAAGTTTCATGACACCTAAAAAATTTCATGATAATTCTGATTCAGATTTAACAGGGGAAATAAATTTAATTCAAGATGAAAATTTGAGGGAATTAGTTCAAATTTATAGTGATATTTTTGTGATGATGTATGTGGTATATGATGTGAGTAAGATAAATATTGAACCACAACGTGTTTTACTAAAATCTGACCTACCTATACCTTTGAGACCCAACTGAACATCTCCCATAGAGAAAAAGAAATAAAAAATCAAATTCAATCTTTGTTAGCAGCTGGACTTATAAAGGAAAGTAATAGCCCCTATTCTGCCCCTGTTACAATAGCTATGAAAAGAGAAGAAGGTAAAAAGACCCAATTATGTATAGATTATAGAAAATTAAACGCAATAATTAAAAACGATGCAGAACCCTTGCCCCGTATTGATGGAATTTTAGATAAATTGAGTAGTGCTCAGTATTTTTCCACTTTGGATTTAGCCTCTGGCTACTGGCACATACCAATACATCCATCTGATACCGAAAAATTAGCTTTTGCAACCAATTTTGGACTTTTTGAATGGCTGGTGCTCCCTTTTGGCATAAAAACTGGACCCCCATATTCAATACAACCATTAAAAGGATTCTTAATAAATATAAAGTTGACTTTGCATGCCACTATTTTGATGATATTATAATTTTCTCTTACTCTTTAGAAGAACTTTTAAATCATTTAGCTCAAATTTTTGACATCTGCAAACTAGAAAACATTAAACTTAAACATTCTAAATGTATAAGTTAAGCCAAAATAAAATCAATTTCTTAGGCTATGAAATCACTAATGGAATTATAACATCAGCAAATGCCAATATTGAAACCATTAAAAATTTAAAACCGCCTTCCAATGTTAAAGAGTTACAACGATTTCTAGTTTCCATTAATGTTCACCATAAATTCATAAATAAATATGCTGAAATTAGATATCCTTTAAATAGATTACCTAAAAAAGACACAGTATGGGAGTGGAACTCAAAGTGCCAGGACTATTTTGAAAAATTAAAAAATTCTTTAATTGCAAAACCCATCCTCAAAATTTATGATTCTAAATTACCCTTACATATGTTTGTAGATGCCTCTCAGGTAGCAGTAGGTGCAGTTCTAAAACAACCTGATAAAGATAATTTCTTACATCCTATTGCTTATCATTCTAGAATTTTGAAGAGTTATGAACAAAATTATTTCATAACTAAATTAGAATGTTTAGCTATTATAGATACTCTTGACAAATTCTATTATTACTTTCATGGTGTCAAGTTTACAATTGATACGGACCATGCATCTCTAGTATGGTAAAAGAGTGTTAAAAACTTAAGAGGTAGGCTTTTTAGATGGTCACTCAAACTTAGTACCGTAATTTCCGGGAGATAAGCCGCGGCTTATATGTGTTTAAAAGTTAATGTTCTCCAAGTGCGGCTTATATGCCGATGCGGCCTATAAAATGAACTTTTTTATTTCCAACCCAGTATTGCAAGCAAAATATTGCATACAGCTGCAAAATAAAAATATAGTAAATTTTCAGAAATCAATAAGGAAAAGGTTATTGCAATTTCAAAAAATTAGAAGTAACATTTGATCTTTAAAATTTGAAGAGAAAATTGAAGCATTAATCATTTTTTAGCGAAATTTCGACAAGCAAAAAAATTTATTTACAATTTTAAAGAAGAAAAAATAAAAGGTATTTTTGTTTTTTATTGATGACAGTGTCATTTAATATCACTGATACTTAGGAATGAAATTTAATCGATCCCTTTTTAATAACTCTATAAAAATATCGAAAATAATGCAGATGCAACTTCTATTTTGTGCCGCGTCAAAAAAAAATGCAAATTGTCGATGTATTTGCAGTGATAATTTAGGTGCAATATTATATCTATATTAAATACACGTTTATTCCTTTCTATCAGCAAGAAATCTTTCTTGTGTGACATGTACAAAAAAAAAAAAAAAAAAAAAAAAAAAAAGAAAGAAAGAAAGAAATTTTATGTTAATACACATCTGCGCGTTCATACTAACGAAAGATTTTTCTCTTGTGCATTGCATAACAAGAGATTTTTTCAGACTCATACACGCCTAGCTCCAAGCCATTACCCACATAATCGTTACACAATCGTGCTAAGGACCTAGATTATTTTCAGAGTTCTAATGCTCCGTAACATTTTCAAATGTAAGGCTTTCTTAATTTTCTTAAACTGCATTGCATTATTTAATTATGCTTACAAAAAAGTGTAAACACGGAATCATCAGAACTGTCCCGTCACAGCCATTTTGTAACACAGCCTCTATAATACACTGGTGTCCAAAATTTAAGCATAATTGGTAATTAAGTAATTATTAATTACTTATTAAAATACTTATTAAATTAATATAATTAATTAATAATTAATTAATTAATAATATTAATTAATATTAATATTTTTAATTATTTTATTTTAATATATAAATTTATAATTAATAATTATTAATTAATATTAATTAATTAATAATTAATACTTATTAATTACTTATTAAAATACTTATTAATTTTACTTATTAAATTAATTATTATTAAGTAATTATTAATTATTCTTTTTCAATTTGTTGACGGTCCCTGTTCGATTTCGGGGAAAACTCTTCGCGAAAATATGTGACGCGTACTATTTTGTTTACACACCTGGAGTTTCAGCACATTCCGATTCATATTTCTTTCATTACTTAAAAATAATTACTTAATTACCAATTATGCTTAAATTTTGGACACCAGTGTAATAACGAAAAGTTAAATAGTTTTCTTTTAGCTTACTTTTGTCGCAATGAAATTGTGTGTCGCCCATTTCTGCCATCAAATCTACGATATCATATCAAATTGTCACATCATATCCTTAAATTGTCACATATATATACATATATGCAATACTTCAGAAAATACTATTTGAAATCTTTTGTGTGCCCATGTAAATGCTATGTACTTCATATTATACATGACTGTATCGTATAATTTATATTAAAGCATTAGCGACATATAACAATTTTATTATATATGAAATAGTTTAGTATAATTAAGATATATTGCACACAATTCCCACCTTTACCATTATGTAATGAAATTTTTTTGTATGCTCCTGTAAATGAATAATAGCTATTTTTTCAACTTTTTCAAACTTTAATGAATGCATATTTTAGTGCACCTCATAAATTCATATAAATTTTAATATGTTTAACAGATATAACACCTTTAAAATTCGTTTGAGACAATTTTTTCCAATAGACTGTAATGTAACAGTGAGCTTTTAACTGTCTCTGTAAACAAACTACCATAATTTCCGGCCTATAATCTGCAGTCGCATTTTTTAGCCCTTTTAATATAACTTTAGCAGATAATATGCATTGATGTATAATCCGCAGATTATACATCGAACTACACGAGAATTACTCATTGTTTTCAACATTCGAAAGTAGTATAAATAAACCACCTTATTTATTTAGTTGCTGTATTCAAATGATAATTGTAATAAAATATTAAAAAAAAAATAATTATATAATAATTGCAATTTAAAAAATACAATTTTTTTTTCATTGAATCTTATATTAAAATGTTGAATGTCTTGTGATCACAAAAAATTCTATAAAAATTACTGTTTTTGAATCATTTTCAACATCTTCCTTTTTTTAAAATAATTTAGTTTAAATTAACCCCTTCGCAATGGGGGCTTTTTACGAAAATTTTAATGCTGTGTTACTGGTTTTTGAAGACAGAAATTTGTGCCTTGTTAAATCGAGAAAATGCTCTGATTAAATAAGGCAAATTTTACTGGTGGGGATAAAAAAGGAATCTTGAGACTTTTTGCGGCACATGTATGTGTCTTTTGCCCCCAAGGGGTTAAATAATACATTTTCTCATTATGATTTTCATATCCCTGAACATTATTAAACGAATTTGCAATTTACATCAGTTTTAAAGATTATGATGATCGATATTTAATCAAATTAATCATTATTGTATTGTAGTTGCAGTGTAATATAACTTTCAATGGCTGTTTGGTAGTGTTTATAATTTTTCCTGGATCATTTCATAGTTCTTTTTGTTTCAACTAAAGGATTGAGATTGCCATTTATGAATGAGATGAGTTGAGAAACATTTGTTGTTCATAGAAATATGTTGCCAAGAAACCATAGCATAAAAATTGGAAACCATTCCCATTTAATATGGTTACATCACATGTAAACCAATTACGAGGAACTCCATGAACAGCAAACAATTGTGTGATAGCTGTTTACATTTTTATTCTATAACTGCCAGTAGGAACTGGATATCTTTGTTGCTTTTAAAAAAAATTCAACCACACTTAAAATGTTGGAGGTTTTTCAACAAAAAATCCGCTTATTATACGCCACAAATTCTGGTAATCATGTTAAAAACTTCATTTAAAATAGGGTTTGTAAACATTATTAACGTCCAAAAATTTCAGGGCAATAGGAGTATATTTACAAAAGGGATAGACAGACAAATTGAATGCATAAGCACTGCTTAACTTTGTCAGAAAGTACTAAAAAGATTTCAAGCAAGGCTTATATTATATAGGAATAAATTTTGTTGGTTTATTGTAAATTCATTTAATAGTTCCTTATTATCGACAAAGTCCTATTTCTTTCATTGTGGAATTTTCTCTATTGTCGTAAAAAAAAAAAAAAAAAAAAAAAAAAAAAATAGTAGTATAAACGGCAGCCAAAAAATCAGTGCAATATTTAGAATTGTATAAAAATGGTGACAATGAACAACATTATCACCTTCACTTTTATCATACTTATATTACTTCTGAATCTAAATACTGTATAATTTCAACTGTCACATAAGGAATAAAAGAATGAAATTTATTTGAAAACCTCAGCACGAAAATGGGTAGTATTGTAAAGAAATACTTGATAAACATACTGATGTAAGCAGTTTTCAAATTCAAGAATTATTCTAAGAGATATTTAATAATAAGTGTGGCTAAAATTGTTCCATTAAAAAAGTTTTACAGGAACAAAAACTATACATGGGTATTTAATCATTTTTTCGAAGGATATTCCACAGAAGTTCCCGGCGTGTGGACTGCATGTTTTTTTCTTTTTATTTGACTCGTTTTTTGTGTGTTTATTTCCATTTTAAATTCCTATTTTCAGCATTCCAAGAGACATTTTCTACATATTTTAGAAAAAAGTTATTTTAAATTGTAGCTGAATGATCAAAAAAAATCCTTTAAATTAAAAATTTATTAACACGAGACTATTAACAAATAAATAAAACAATTTTTTAAATGAGAATAAAATTATTACAAATTAAAAATAAACTATTGAAAATTACATCATAAAAATGTGAATATTAAAAGAGGAAGAAAATTTTAATTCATTAAAATGTGTTAGTGATGGGTGATTTTGGAAAATTCGAGAATTGATTAAAATCAACATTATATAGAACAGAATCTATTACAATAAGAATTTATTCCCAAATTCTAGAACCAACACTTGAATCAATATTTCGATATTCACAGATAAAGTCAAAAATTGTGACTCCAACATTTAGCAAATGAGCACACAGTGTTGTATTTAGCCTCAAAACATGGCCAAAAATGATTTAAAAAAAAAATCAGTTTCCCATTTTGTTTCATTATTATTCAAACTGTTAACTAGTCACTTTATCCAAAAGCAAAACATGCAAGACACAGTGCATGGCACGATCATTCGGAAGTTGTTGTTCACTTACACTGATCATGTGATTTTCTGATGTGTTCAGATTTTAGTGTTTTAATATTTCTTGTAGTTTTGTGTCTAAACTGTTTAGTGGTTATTATTGCGAAAAATTATTCTGGACTAGGTATGTGCTTTACAGACACTGCATTTGCATATTAAATATCCATTCAGATTTTTGTGGATATGGTTGATAACATAGGGGTCATTCCACGTCAGATCACCCAGACCATGGCACCCACCATCACCAATTCTGATAAAATTCAGTGAACTTGTAGAATTTCTAATGCTGATTCCAAAAACATCAATTATATTGAAATTGATCAAACGGTTTGTGAGTTATGAGCTTTTAAATAGCTCCCAAGATGGCCGATTTGCCGCCATTTTGAATAGCACATGTGACAACAAAAAAGTCCATAACTTCTTTCAGGTTTAAGCTAGAGCTTTCAAATTTTTTTTGTTTTGTTCAGAATAAAGTAAACTTTCATTTAAACAGATTTTTGTGAAACTCATTTTATAAAAATGCTGTCAAAAATGACTTTTTGTCATTTTTTAAGTAAAAAAAGGGGCAACTTCAATGGCTGATTTCCCCCAATGTACCCCCTTCAATTTTCATCTAATTGCATAAATAAGCAACTCAAAGTGTGTTTTGATGACTAATAAAAAAACTTAATGGGCAGTTCACAGGTTTTTATTTAAAAAAATAAATTCAATTTTACTGACTTTCCCCAATAACAGAAAACGCAAGATAAGGAGTTGGCATTTCTTTTATTACCAGAAATATTTATATATATTTACATCCAAAAATGCGATAATTTTTTATGTATGTTAATGTGGCTAAAAAAGGGGAATCCCCTATAAAAAAGGAAATTAATAGGAATGCCAATAATGGATTTTTGCAAGACATAGAAGTACTTTCCTGACAAATTGAAAACTATTGCAGAGTTTCAATAAATTAAAAGTAAAAAAGAAATGATAGAAAAAACTCTACAAATAGGTACATTATATAACAAAATCATACTTGTATATAATAAAAAATGTGATAAAATTAAAACTCAAATGAAAAAATACAAAGTAAAAGTTACACTAGTCTACATATCAGATGATTAAGAACCAATGCACCCCTTTAATGTATTTTTCTATGCTAAATGCACAACTGTTCTTAGTTTTCTTCTATCACGTATAGTTTGTTTGCGTTCAACCAGAGGTGATTTCTAAGATTCATTGCCGAGAACAAGCATCATGTAATAGTCACAGATAATGTAAATGTATACTTGTGGATGCTTGCAAACTTATCTAACGACTTTTAGAATACAATCTGATTGTATTCAGCATGAGATAGACAAATGGTTTATTTGCAGTGACTTCAAATGTACATTAATATTATTGGCACAAAAAACTGTGTATACAAAAATGCCTTGTTTTCTATGTGAACGGGACAGTTCGGCAAAGCAAAATCATTGGATTTTCTGATTTGTTTTTAAATCCATTTTTGCTCACAAACGCATTCAATTGGCAGGTTCTATATATATATAAGGCATACTATATCAGAGTTTCCCCCTGGTTTAAAAAAGGGCAGGGCGCTACTGCTCTGAAAAGGGCATTTTTTACATTTTTCAGGGCACTTTTTACATTTTAAGGGCACTTTTATAGAGTTGAATCAAGAATCTAGCGGTTCAAAAAATCGCGAAAAAACAGAAATACAATCAAAAAATTGAAAAAAAAGAAAAAAAAAAAGGTAAATTTTTTAAAAGATCTCGAAAAGACGGCAAATATTGATAAAAGATCTTGAAAAAACGGCCAATTTTTTTAAAGATCGTGAAAACAGTTTTTGTTAAAAGATCGTAAAAAATGGCATATTTTGCTAAACAAAATCGGGAAAAAACAACAAATCTCATGAAAGTATAGCGAAAAAACAGAACTTTTCACAGAATTCTCCGTTTTATTGTGATTTTTGTACGAAATTTGCCGTTTTTCTCGCAAATCTTTTGACGAAATCTGCCGTTTTATCGCTATTTTTTGACGAAAGTTTTCATCTTTTGCGACTCGTTTGACAAAAATTTTCATTTTATCGCGATTTTTGGAAGAAAATTGTCGTTTTTCCACGATCTTTTGAAAAAATCGGCCGTTTTGTGACATTTTTTGACAAAATTAACCTTTTTTTTTTTTTTTTTTTTTTTTGCAAATGTTGCCGAAAATTTTTTAGCGATTTTATGACGAAATTACCCATCCCAAGGGACGCGTATGAGGCTATTTTTGCATTCCGTCGCCGATTTCTTGTGTAATTTACGCGCTATAGCGCGTTCGGATCATCGCTGGAGGGCTGCGTTTTTTCAAATGTGGGGCAAGAAGGGCACTATTTTTTTTGAATGAATGACAAGAGGGGCGCTAGTTTTTGGATGAGGGGCAAGAGGGGCGCTATTTTTTAAACTAAAGGGCAGGAGGGGCGGAGCGTCCCCCTGAAACCCTCTGGGGTAAACTCTGCTATATTAAAAAATGCTGTCAACGTGGGCATTTTGAATTGAATTTAAGCGATAGTACTGGAAACGGGAAAAAATGGTCATACTGAGAAAATAATTGTTGTATATCAAGATCTAATTCATTGAACAAAAAATAAAAACACAGGTTGCAAAGCTGCTACAGGCGACTCTTTTAATTCTAACTGGCACCAACCACTTTCTTAAAAATGAAATCCATAATAGATACTTTGATAACATTTGCAAGTAAAATATATTTCAAATTTTATATTAGAAAAATACTGGTGCACACAGAATATAAAAATAGTTGCCTGTCGGTAGAAAAAATCGGCCGTTTTGTGACATTTTTTGACAAAATTAACCATTTTTTTTTTTTTTTTTTTTTTTTTTTTTTTGCAAATGTTGCCGAAAATTTTTTAGCGATTTTATGACGAAATTACCCATCCCAAGGGACGCGTATGAGGCTATTTTTGCATTCCGTCGCCGATTTCTTGTGTAATTTAGCCTATTCTTGTGTATTTTAGTGCAGCCCTGAGGTCGCTTATAAATCTCTGAAAAAAAATCACATCAACAAGTATCATGTTTTTACTTTTAAAAATGAATCTGAAAATGTGTTAGAAAATTTTGAGTTGTTGAGGGTACAAAAATATTTTTTTATATACACTGCCTTAACATAATTGTGATAAAACCAGTTCTTACAGAAAAATTAAAGTTTAAAAAGAACCAGATAAAATTGTTGAATTAGGTTTATATCTAAATTTGATTTAGTTTTTGTTCCTGAAACAAGTAGAGTAAACTATCTCATATCCGAAACTTTAAAATCCACAACTCTAAAAAATCTGCATATAATTTACGGATGTAAATAATGAAACATTCAGTTCAGATATAGGGACAAAATTTGACTTTTATAATTTTATATCAATTCCATTTTATTTTAATTTGTAACTTTTGTTAATAGTACTAAATTCATTTTTTTTTTTTTTTTTTTTTTTTTTTTTTTTTTTTTCCACAAAGAAAATTAAATATATTTTGAAAAAATTCAGATTTTTCTTATATCATTGTTAATCACAATCTTCTTATCGAATATATTTATGTATTAATCAAGCTTTTTTGGTTATTAAATCTAAATCTGGCTAAAGCTGAAAAAAAAACTACTTTATTTTATGATTTTGTTGAGAATTAGTAATGTATCTTTATGAGGTACATTAGTAACTACATTGAATAATTTAGGAAAGACATATTTCATGTTTATAAGGAATATTTAATTATATATTATTGATTATTAACTTTATCCTTACTTTTAATATTTTAATCACTTTGAAAATAATCTAAATTTTATTATTTTAATTTATTACTTATTTTAATATTTTATTATATTGTAAACCATTCATTTTAGTTTTGATTGCATTATTAATTGCATTCAAATTCCTGTTTAAAAAAAGGTAAACAAAGTAATGACCGGAAATCGGCAAAATTCTAAAATCCACAAAAATTCTGGTTCAAGCTGTGCGGATTTGACGGAGTCTACAGTATTTAACTTCAAAATTTACATCTGCCTGTTGGCAGGGATTTTTAAAAATATTAATTACCTTTACTTTAAATTATTATTGATGTAGATATATTTTTAATAGCATGTTTATTGTGTATGTGATATGTTATTTTGTATTAATTTAAAGAACCGTAATTTTTATTTAAGAGTTGCAATTTTATTGTATTTTGTATAATAAAAGTATGATTTTGTCATAAAATTCAACTATTTGTAGAACTTTTTCCATCATTTCCTTTTTATTCATAATTTACTGAGACTGCAAAAGATTTCAATTTGTCCGATTACAACAATCCATTATTGGTATTCCTATGGGATTCTCCTTTTTTAGGCACATTAAATATATATATTTATGTAACATTAAACTTTATCAAACTTTTAGATGTAAATATGTATGATATTTCTTGTTTTAAAAGAAATATCAATATTTTCTTGTGTTTTCTGTTATTGTGGAAAGTCAGTAAAATTGAATTTATTTTTTTAAATAAAAACCTGTGAACCGCCCATTAAGTTTTTTTATTAGTCATCAAAACACACTTTGAGTTGCTTATTTATGCAATTAGATGAAAATTGAAGGGGGTACATTGGGGGAAATCAGCCATTGAAGTTGCCCCTTTTTCTACTTAATAAAATGACAAAAAGTTATTTTTGACAGCATTTTTATAAAATGAGGTTCACAAAAATCAGTTTAAATGAAAGTTTACTTTATTCTGAACAAAACAAAAAAAATTTGAAAGCTCTAGCTTAAACCTGAAAGAAGTTATGGACTTTTTTGTTGTCACATGTGCTATTCAAAATGGCGGCAAGTCGGCCATCTTGGGAGCTATTTAAAAGCTCATAACTCACAAACCGTTTGATCAATTTCAATATAATTGATATTTTTAGAATCAGCATTAGAAATTCAACAAATCCACTGAATTTTATCAAAACTGGTGATGGTGGGTGCCATTTTTGGAAAAATCTGGGTGATTTGACATGGAATGACCCATAGGTATATTTAACAGTGGGATAAATATGACTAGCTATAAAATTTTGAAAGGATTCTGTTGCATTTCTAAACATATCTAAGTAATGAAAACTATTGTGTAACATCCAATATTTACTATACAAAATAGTTATAAAACAATCAGCCACCTGAAACTGCCCTCCTCCACCTTTTTTGTAGATTTTTTTGTTAGTTTCTACAATCTCTCGTATAAAAATACTGCTATTTAATTTTTTATTTATTTTGTTTATAGAGCCTTCTCGATTGAGGCCTATGAGTCAAAATTTGTATCATGCTCAAATGAGTCAATATTTGATAGAAAATTTAAATTTATGTAGCAAAAATCATTAAAAAATTATTCTGAAAGTAATCCAAGGATAGCTGTGATAAGCAAAAGCTTTCTATTATTAAAAACCACAGTTCAAACAAAAAATGAGCAATTTTTATGATAGTCTCAAAAACATAGCTCGAAAATTCTGAAAATCACGGTCGTTAGCATAAGCACTAAATCCATTGTTCCCAAAATGAAGCAAAAAAATCAGGGCATTATCCAAATATAGTAGCACAATTGTGTATTCTATATTGCCATTAATCAATGGATACATGGATACAACCCCTATCTTTTTGCCTCACTTTGGGAATAATGGACTTTGAGCTGATTCTATAGAAGACTACTTTCAGAATTTTCAAGCTATGTTTTAGAAATATTTACAGAAATTTCTGTATACACAATATGCAAATGAAATTTTGGTGCATGCACACTGAAAAATTTACCAAACCTGCTCATATTTCATACAATTTTTATTATTTTTTAATTCTGATGACAGGGTATTGTGTATAGTGTTGTCTGTCATATTTTCAGAAAATAACATTATTTTATATTAAGAACTCTACAAATTATAAGCAAAAACTTAGAAAATTTTGGGACCGTTTTTATAAAAACCGTAATTTCTCCATGAGTATACATGCTATCCACATAAAAATATACACAGTATTATATATGCAGCCACTTCATCATAATCTAAAGTTTGAGCGCTTTTGCTATATTAGTTTGACAGGGTTATCCAAAAGATATTCATTCTTTTTCAATTTGTTGATGATCTCCTATTGAGTTTCGGGAAAAAATCTTCACAGAAATGTGTGACCTGTACTATCATGTTTAAACACTTAGAGTTTCAAGATAATTCCTCATGTATTTTTCTAGATATTTAACAAAATGTCTAAAATTGAAAGTGGCCGGTCATCTATGGCCATCTAGTGTATACATGGGAGATTTTACAGTATATTTTACAGAAAATACATAATAGCATCATTAATGATTACCGTATTTTCGGGTGTATAGTCCGTGGCTTATACAAGAAAAAAAAACCTTTCAAAAAGCCGCTGCGGCTTATACACGGTGCGGGTTATACAAAGATTTTTTTAAAAAAATTGGAAACCGTGATATTTTTTCTACAATTTTTAAACCTCAAAAAATTTAAAAAAACATCAAAATTTGTAAAATTTTTTCACTATGCCGCGAAATATAGACAGTTCTCTCATGTTTGTAAAGGCTTTTTTTGTTATTATTATTGCTTAAATACAGTTATTTCTGGGTTTGGAAAAACTGACAACTATCGCCAAGTAGTATTGCACTAACCGGCAGCTAGAAATAATGACGCTCGAACGCAGTTTGCTCTTGAGTTGAGAGAGTAAAAACAACAGTATAACATGTTACTTATTTTAAACTTACTTTTTGCTGAATAAATTGTTTTAATGTTGACTGTAATCAGTTTTTTAGTAGAGATGTGTCATTTGTTGAGGAACGATTCAAAAGGAGCGATTCTGACAGTGGAACTAAAGGAACGATTCCGAAAAGGAACGATATCACTGAATCGGTCCTTTTTAAGAAAGATTCCCTAAAGGTTCGAATCCTCAGAATCGATCCGAAACTCCGAAAAGATTCGATTCCTCGGACTCATTCAGAAAAGGAGCGATTCCTCTGACTCGTTCTGTAATGAAACGACCCGGAAAAGGAAGGATTTTTCAGAATCGCTCCTAAAAAGACCGACTCCTCTGAATCGTTCCGAAATGACATAAATCACACACTTTTTTTTTGTTCTTTGCAACAGGGCAGGATACATTATTTGTTTGAGAAATAAACTAAAAATGATCTTAAACTCAGAATTGTCAAGATAGGAAAGGTTCAAGATTTTGGATTTTGTTTGTTTGGATTTTGTAGCGGATCAGTGCTGCAGCACTGATCCGCTAGCAAACTATTTTCCGATATTTTATTCATAGATTTTTTTAAGGTCGCGCGTATAAGTCAACCCCCCCCCACTTTGAAATTCTTTTTTTGTCTAAAATTTCTCGCCTTATACGCGCCTATATACTTTAATGGCTTCTAACTTCGAACCCTGATTGAAATATACGTTCGTAAATGGTGTATAGCCCGCGGACTATACACCGATACATCAACACAAACTTTTTTTACTCAACTGCTCGATTTAGGAGTGCAGGCTATACAATACACTGGGTGCGGGCTATACACCCGAAAATATGGTTCTTAGATTCTTAGATTTGCAACATTCAAATAAAGATTTATTAAAAAAAAAAAAAAAAAAATAGTATGGTTAAGACTAATAGTATAGTTATGGTGTAAGAGAATAAATAAAGTTAAAAACATCATAACTTTTGAAGCTGAATAAAAAAAAAAAAAAAAAAAAAAAAAAATAGATCTATGAAAATATTTGATTTTTGCGAATCCAAAGGAGCTACTTTCTGATACATTTCTAATTTTTCTTTTTTTTTCTTTTTTTTTTCTTTTTGTTTTTTTTTTTGTAAAGACATATGGCAAGTGTTTTTATTCAGAAACTATGTATAATTAAATGGCATTATCCATTTTTTGATACAGGCAGTTTAAGAAAATACAGTCAAAATTAGTATTTTGAATCAAATACGAAGATTCGAATCAGATTCGAATACAGATTCGAATCATCCTTTTTGGAATCGTCCCTTTAGTTCCACTGTCAGAATCGCTTCTTTTGAATCGTTCCTTAACAAATGACACATCTCTAGTAAAAAACTGATTACAGTCAACGTTAAAACGACTTATTCAGCAAAAAGTAAGTTTAAAATAAGTAACATGTTATACTGTTGTTTTTACCCTCTCAACTCAAGAGCAAACTGCGTTCAAGCATCATTATTTCTTGCTAACTTCTTAAAAGGAGTTAAAAAATAATAAAGCATCAAAATTACTTGTTAAAAAAATGTTTAACAAAATAAACAATTAATTAAACAAACGACATATAAAAATAAATAAATAAATTATTTCCCGCGTGTGACATTCCTTTTGCGTCATTTGCGTTGGTTTTATTTTTCTTAACCGGAGCTGTTTAATCTCTGGTTACAAGAGTAGTCTGCACGTAATGTATAGATGGAGCCCTTTCCTGATTGGTCTATACGACTCATTAAAGGAGTGGTCTACCCGGAACCGTTATTTCTGGAAATCTTGCACATCAGCATCATTCCAGGAGTCATTCCTTTTAAGAGTGTATTCCGATCCAAACTGCCTTTTTTCAGATTTATTTTTAGATTCATTTTTGCTCTCAAATACACCAAACTTTTGAATTCTCTTATTTAGAAACTATACAAGGTGCCATGACTGTCAATTCCTGGATAAATGCAGAAAATGTTGCAAAAAATGCTGTTAAAAACGGTGTTTTGGACCAAATTTTCCGAAGCAGGAGGCCTACGAACGAAAAAAAGGGTCACGCTGAGAAAATAATTTCTTATAAATCAAATTCTAATTAATTCAATGAAAAATTATATCACACGACACCTTGTACGTCCCTTCAAAAATCTCCTCAGCAAGTTTCATGTTTCTACTTTTAAAAATGTATCCAAAATTGTATCTGAAAATTTCAAGCTGTTGAAGGTGGAAAATCATTTTTTCGAAAACACCCTTAAGGCTAGTTTTTTTATTTTTTTTTACTATAGAAGGATTAGTGAGCAAAAGCTAAGCTTTCACTGCATAACTTAATTGCTGATCTTTAAAATTTAAACCCATCAGATAAGGAAATGAAGCAGAGCGTGTCTCTTTCCAGGCGAGGACTTCTGGGTGGATCTGCCCCTCATGAAGGAGCTGGTGGGCGTGGCCAAGGAGCTCTTTCCCGTCGTCGACTACTCCCTCGTCTACATAGGATCTTTTCCGGGAGGAAACCTGGGATACATGCTCTGCGGAACATCTCCGGTATAAGTTTACGCTTAATATCTATCTGTTTAACTACTAATAGTACATGTCTGGCTCGGGTTAGAAAAACCCTGAGCGGGGTTGCTGGTTTTGAAGGTTCCAAATCTTGTAGGTAGGGAAGGGGAAATTCACCGGTAAGAGCGGGGTTGCCACATTGGCAACGGCTTTAAAGATTCCCCCTTCTTTCTTTTCTTTTCTTCTTCCTATCTTATCTCATCGAAAGCGTCCGCCTTCCTATGGGATAAAAAAGTTTTCAGAACTCAGTTATAATCTTAACAGGAAATTTGTTAGATGAAATTTAGGAGAAAAATTGAAAAAGATTCATCAGATTTCATGGAAAAGGAGCTGCCGTTTTCAGGCTCATTTAGAGATTTTTAAATGAAGGGAAATAATTCAAATTATTAAATACAAACTACTGAATAAATTATTCTTTCTTAGAAATTTGACTTTCCTCTCAATCTCGATATCAATTATATTTTTGAAATAAAAGTTCTTTTTTTATCCATTTTTATAATTTTTAAATAAAAGTTCCTCTTTTTTTATCCATTTTTATAATTTTTAAATAAAAGTTCCTTTTTTTATCCATTTTTATAATTTTTAAATAAAAGTTCTTTTTCTTTTATCCATTTTTATAATTTTTAAATAAAAGTTCCTTTTCTTTTATCCATTTTTATAATTTTTAAATAAAAATTCCTTTTTTATCCATTTTTATAATTTTTAAATAAAAATACCTTTTTTTAATCCATTTTTATAATTTTTAAATAAAAGTTCTTTTTTTATCCATTTTTATAATTTTTAAATAAAAGTTCCCCTTTTTTATGTTTATCCATTTGTATAATTTTTAAATAAAAGTTCCTTTTTTATATCCATTTTTATAATTTTTTAATAAAAGTTCCTTTTTTTATCCATTTTTATAATTTTTAAATAAAAGTTCCTTTTTTATCCATTTTTTATAATTTTTAAATAAAAGTTCCTTTTTTTAATATCCATTTTTATAATTTTTAAATAAAAGTTCCCTTTTTTATGTTTATCCATTTTTATAATTTTTAAATAAAAGTTCCCTTTTTTATGTTTATCCATTTTTATAATTTTTAAATAAAAGTTCCTTTTTTATATCCATTTTTATAATTTTTAAATAAAAGTTCCTTTTTTATCCATTTTTATAACTTTTAAATAAAAGTTCCTTTTTTTTTATCCATTTTTATAATTTTTAAATAAAAGTTCTTTTTTTTTTATCCATTTTTATAATTTTTAAATAAAAGTTCCTTTTTTATCCATTTTTATAATTTTTAAATAAAAGTTCTTATTTGTTTTTATCCATTTTTCAAATTAATACAGAGAGCATTTATATTTTATTTGCATTATATGTTACTATTTATTTTCAGTTTTTCTTTAATTTTACAAAAAAGCATGCACTCATTTTATAAATCTTTGAAATAAGTGTTTGTATTTTCATTTGTGCTTTTCTTTGCGCAGGTTTTTACATGCCTTGGGTTGATTACTATCATTAGAAACATTTGAAACTTTTTTTTTACAAAATGTAACCAAATTTCTATTTTAAAATTTTTAATCAAGCTAATTGTTATATATATACACAGAGCAAACTAGGAAAATAAAGATTAAAATTAATGTTAAATCACATTAATATAAAAAATAAACGCTGAAAGTTTGCGTTTTTAATAAAATTTTCGGGTATAATAGCGAGAAAATGGAGAAAAACCAGCCGTCATGTGACAAAAATCGCTTATGGCTCAGTGAGTAATAATTTATTTATATAAAAAATGAAAAACAGATTTCGATTCTAAATCAATTTGAGAATCAGACCTAGCATTATATTATTAGCAAAAGCACTAAAGGTAAAACCGGTCTCTGTGGAAGAACAGGAAAGACTGCGATAATTCTCCGAATGACTGATTGAATGGGGAGGAATTGGCGAGAAATAAAAACGTCGGACTCCCCTAAAAAAAAGTCGACTGACCAGTTACCCTGGCAACAGGGCCAAGCTGAAACCGGTCTCAGAGTTTTTCTTATCTTGGACGGACAATACATGTCTCTTTCAATGGAGTAATGTTTGGTTTTAAGACATACTTTTGCTATAATTTATATGCATTTACCATGTGACTTCATTTACGTAATAATAATTATAATTATTTGTTGAATTCTCTCTGCACCATTTCCGATTCCTTTATTTTATTTTCCCCTGAATTGGGCATCTGCTACGATCTGAAAACTGGCACAAATCAGAAGTCAAGAGAAAATGTTTCAAATAGATTTCGTAAGAAACACTTCCTGTTACATTCTGCGTCATGATAAAGTTTCGGAAAACTTTTTGTAGGTTTACACCCCTTATGACTACTAGCACCCAAAATCACAAGAGCTGCTATATTTTAGCCAGTTTTCTTAAAACTGGCTGGCTTTATCAGGTTTAAACTACTTTAAAAGGGCCAGTGCAAATTTTATAAAAACTGCCTTTACTAAAACAATTTTTTCTTTTACAAAACTGTTTTTAAAACAAAATATAGGGTAACATCCTCAGTAATTGGCACATTAAGGATTTGTCTTTAAACTTACTTCTGTTTTCAGTACCAAGAAATAAAATATTTACTGCAAATATTTTTAAATCAAAGCGTGCATATCTGTGCATCTATTTTGCCCACTAAAAGCAAAAATATTTGAAAAAATATTTTTATAAAAATATATTTATAAAAAGTTGCTGTAATCACCAGTAATTGACACTTAGACTTTTACACAATTAAAGTAACCGTTTTTAACTTAACAAAACTGTTGTCAATTAAAATTTAAAACATACTATAAATGAGATGATAATAATAAATTGAAATGCATGCCTTTCTTAAGCCAGAGGAGAAGCATTTGCAACAAAAATGGCTAATTTGATACAAATTTTGTTTCTCTTTCCTAGGCACTATTGTCATCTAGTAGCATAAATCAACGTTATAATCTGTAAAGTAAATGAGCAAATAACTGGTATAGGGTCTTGCATTTTTAAAAGATTAATCTTTGATGGAAAAGACTTTTTTCTCTTCATTAAAAAACTGATTTGTTTCCAAAGCACTCGCCAGATGGAAGCACTAAACTTTTTGTCCTGAAACGAAGGAAAGAACTCTTTAAAAACTTTCTTTGACGTCACATCTTTTCTGCGAAGCTACACTCAGTCAAAAAAATGATTCTAAGCTGTTGATGTTTACATTTTTCCTGAAACTGTTAAATCGAAAGCAAAGTATTCAGCTCCGATAATATTTCTTTTTAAAAAACTTTAAGATTACAAACATTTAAAACTCTTATTAATTGTGTAATTACGTATGCTGTTCAATGAATTTTTTTATTTGTGTTATTAAACGAGTCATCTTTCCCAAAACGGAAGTGCACGAATTATTTATTCTAAAGAACACATCGAACATAATAATAATCTACTATTCTTTCAGCCACACTGAAGATTGCCCTGAGCAAAATAAGTAAATTGACATCCTTATAGAAGACGCCTAGCAAAGGTAGGCATAAATTTATGTATTTTATTGAAATATCACTTAATCAAAACAGTACTCACGCCTATAGATTATGAGGACTGAAATGTTCTTATATATAAATAAAAGAGCTTGCCCATGATTATATTATTTGAAAGTATTAAAATATAAACAGTCTTTTGAAAATATATATATGATTGTTAAATAAACGATTGAATTAATATAATTGAATAACGATTGAATTGATGTTGATTTGAATTAATATAATGGCTACCAGTAATATAGCCCTCATTGAAAAGCTGAATGAGCAAGATTATAGTAATTGGGCATTTAAGATTGAAAATCTTCTCCAAAAGGAGAATGTGTTCTCAGTAATCAAAGATCCTCCACCGGATCCTGTCACTGCACAGTGGAATAAAGATAATATTAAAGCGAAATCGATTATTAATCTGTGTCTAGAAGATTCGCAAATAATTCATGTGAAACATCTAGTAAATGCTAAAGATATTTGGGAGGCTTTGAAAAACGTTCATTTAAGAAGTACTCTTTCTTCAAAACTTTTTCTTCTAAGGAAACTGTATTCTCAAAAACTCAGTGAGGGGGGAGACATGATCTCCCATATCAATAATATTTTATCCATCAAAGATAAATTATTTGCTATTGGCGAGGAAATCCCTGACTCGCATATATGTGCCCTCTTGCTTTGCTCCCTGCCTAGGTCTTATGATCCAATGGTTACCGCGTTAGAAGCTAGCGAGACGGATCTAACTTTAAATTACGTAAAAAATAAATTGATTGATGAATATAAACATAGATGTGAAAACAGAGACGCGAGTTCAAATTCGCGAGATTCGGCTTACAAAGCAATAAATAAACCTGAGAATCGTGAAGCTGTTTCGAGCTCACGCGACTCAGCATATAAGGTAGTAAATAAAAATGCTAGAAATAAGAAATTTTGCACGTTTTGCAAACGAGACAACCATGTACGCGAAAATTGTTATCATTTAAAGAATAAAATGCAAAATGATAACTCGAGAAATAATCCGAATCGAAATAAGTTTTATAATAATTCAAACTCTTTCAGAAATAATTCGGGAAATTATAAAGGTAATCAAGGTAATGTAAGGGATACTTCCAACTTCTGTTTTAAAGGTAATGTTGACGCAGAAATAGGTACGAATAATTTTTCTACCTCAACGAATTCGGAAGAAAACATTTATAAGTTCTCCGAACAAAATTATCCCGCGTGCGATTTAATGTCTGCTAATAGCGCACAAGAACTTAATGTAAATAAATTCGTTATCGATTCCGGCTGCACAAGACATGTAGCATTCGCAAAAGAAAATTTCATAAACTTTAAAACCGGAAATTTTGGTAGCATAATGATAGCGGATGGAAATAAACTAGATTCACATGGTATGGGTGATATTAAACTTCGTACAAATTCACCACATCAAATTATACTTAAAGATGTTCTTTATTGTCCTGAATTACAAAGTAATTTATTATCCGTTAAGAGAGCAACAGAAAACGACTTTAAAGTCATTTTTGAAAAAGATTCTTGTAACTTTGTTAAAGACAATAACATAGTTTTAACAGCCGAGTTAAATAATAATCTATATGAAATTTCTCCTAAAGATGAGTACGGATATGCTGTCAAAACACAAATGTTTTGTGATAATCCGAATTGTATTACAACTTGGCATAAACGCCTAGGACACAAAAATTTTGAATCAATCAAATATCTTGTGAATCATAAGTTAGCGGACGGTATAACTTTAAGTAAGTGTAAACATGATAATATATGTACTAAATGTATCGAAGGGAAAATGTCACAATTACCTTATCCAAAGGTAGCATCAAATAGATCTAACGAAGTCCTTTCACTAATCCATAGTGATATCTGCGGTCCCATGAAGACGGAAACATTCTCAGGTAAAAGGTACTTTATTACTTTCATTGATGATTTTAGCAGGTTTACTATGGTTTATTTACTTTCACACAAATCGGAAGCCCTAGAAAAATTTAAAGATTTCTCCGCACTAGTAAAAAATAAATTTGGTAAACAAATAAAAGCCTTTAGATCGGATAATGCAGGGGAATATCTTGGGGAAAATTTTGAAGATTATTTAACCCTTAACGGTATCGAACGCCAATTAAGTGTACCATTTTGCTCACCTCAAAATGGTGTTGCTGAAAGAAAAAACCGTACCCTTGTAGAAATGGCGCGCACAATGCTGTCAGACGCAAATCTACCAAGACAATTTTGGGGTGAAGCAATTCTCACTGCCACTTATTTAACAAATAGGCTGCCAACCAAAGCAAACAATAACATAACCCCATTTGAACTTTGGAATAATCGTAAACCAAATTTGTCACACATAAAAACATTTGGTTGCAAGGCATACGCCTATGTAGAAAAATCTAAAAGGGCTAAATTCGATGAGAAAGCCATTGAAGGCATTTTCTTGGGATATGACCAAAGGAGCAAGGGATATAGAATATATATCGGGGATAATAGAGTAATGATATCTAGATCAGTAAAATTTCTAGAAAACGTAAAAAATGATACTAAACAAGACGAAAATAACATTTCGGCCCCAACCGAAGTTGCTCAAATTGAATTAGATGGTGATAAACATGACGCGGACGCAATTCCAAATCAGAGTCAAATACAGCTTAGAAGATCGGGAAGAGAAAACAGGGGAGTACCTCCCGATAGGTATGGAATTAGCGCAAACATGTGTCAGGTTGAGGAACCCGAAACTTGGGAAGATATAGAAAATATGAAAGACCCAAAAATTAAAAATAATTGGCTAGCAGCTACAAATGAGGAATTCAATTCACTTATGCAAAATAAAACTTGGGAATTAGTCGACCCACCTCCGGGAAAACATATTATAGGTTGTAAATGGACTTTTAAAACAAAACGCAATGCACGTGGAGAAATAGAACGCTACAAGGCGAGACTTGTTGCGAAGGGTTATTCGCAAAAATTCGGGTGCGATTATGATGAAACTTTTGCCCCTGTCGTGGCACACACCACAATAAGAAGTTTCCTAAACGCTGCTGTATATAAAAATTTAGATATAATTCATTTAGATGTAAAAACAGCATTTTTGCACGGAAACTTAGACGAGGAGGTATTCATGAAACAACCCGAGGGATATATAGTAGAAGATCAAAAGGAAAAGGTGTGTAAACTGAACAAGGCTATTTACGGGCTAAAACAGGCTGCTAGAGCCTGGCACCTAAAAATTAGTCAAACACTCAAAAACATGGGACTTAATCAATGCACATCAGATTTATGCTTGTTCAAAAGAAATAAAAACGGAAACTTGTCTTATATTATAGTGTATGTCGACGACATTTTAGTAGCAGGAAAGAAAAGGGATACCGAAGAGATATACAAAGAGTTATCAAGGGAATATGAAATAAAATCGTTAGGTAAAGTATCGCATTATTTGGGGATAAATATCAAACAAACAGAAGATGGAAGTCTAATGTTAGATCAAGAAAATAAAATTGACGAAATTGTTAGGAAATTTAACTTAGTAAATTCTAAACCAACTTATACTCCCATGAATACGGATTATTTTAATTTAGATCCTGATAGTAAACTAATGAGTAACAATACCCTTTATCGACAAGCAGTGGGGGCACTCTTATATATCTCCACCATCATCAGACCTGATATATCTGCCTGTGTGAACATATTAGGTAGAAGAAACGAAACACCTAGAGAAGTAGATTGGTTAGCAGTTGAAAAGGTTATTCGATACTTAAAAACGACCAAAGATCTAAAACTACTAGTTGATAAAAATAAAGAGCCCGTCTTAACAGCATATTGTGATGCTGATTGGGCATCAGATAAAAGTGACCGGAAGTCCACTACCGGCAATATCTTCAAATTGGGCAACAACTTGTTAAGCTGGTCAAGCAAAAAGCAAACCAGTGTTGCACTCTCCTCTACTGAGGCAGAATACATTTCTGTCTCAAACACCTGTCAAGAAATGGAGTGGTTACTAGCATTATTGATAGATTTAGACCTACCACAAACCTTACCGATTTCGATTTATGAAGATAATATTCCATGCATAAAAATCTCAAAGAATGAAAAACATTTATCGAGAAGCAAGCATGTAAGTGTTAAATACTACAACGTAAAAACTATGATAGAAAACGGAACAATGTGTCTACACTATTGCCCTTCAAAGCAAATGATTGCTGACATAATGACAAAACCCCTTGCGAAACCTCAGTTTGAAACCTTGAGATCTCAGCTGCAACTGAGGCTAGCACTTTGAAAACAAAAGTGGGGGTGATGGAAAAGACTTTTTTCTCTTCATTAAAAAACTGATTTGTTTCCAAAGCACTCGCCAGATGGAAGCACTAAACTTTTTGTCCTGAAACGAAGAAAAGAACTCTTTAAAAACTTTCTTTGACGTCACATCTTTTCTGCGAAGCTACACTCAGTCAAAAAAATGATTCTAAGCTGTTGATGTTTACATTTTTCCTGAAACTGTTAAATCGGAAGCAAAGTATTCAGCTCCGATAATATTTCTTTTTAAAAAACTTTAAGATTACAAACATTTAAAACTCTTCTTAATTGTGTAATTACGTATGCTGTTCAGTGAATTTTTTTATTTGTGTTATTAAACGAGTCATCTTTCCCAAAACGGAAGTGCACGAATTATTTATTCTAAAGAACACATCGAACATAATAATAATCTACTATTCTTTCAGCCACACTGAAGATTGCCCTGAGCAAAATAAGTAAATTGACATCCTTATAGAAGACGCCTAGCAAAGGTAGGCATAAATTTATGTATTTTATTGAAATATCACTTAATCAAAACAGTACTCACGCCTATAATCTTATTATAGATAAATCTTATTTTAGGATATTTTTGTAGGATGTGCCAATCACTGATGCCTGCCAATTACTGGGGATGTTACCCTATTATTAATTAGTAACTTTTAAATAGGGTTAGCGTCATCAAATCAAAGTAATAAAAATCTTGACAATTAATACGCAAGTGAAAGGAAAGGAGAAACGTTCTTGTAGTAGTAAGGAGTGTTCATTAGGAAATGTATGCAGTTAAAAACATTTTAAAGAGCCCAAATGATTTTCACCCAATTATTCAAATAGCCACACACTACTGGAATGAGTTACCAATCATTTAGAAATAACTTTTATCAATCAATGAGAATTATTCTTTCTTGACTGAGATAAGAGGGTATTTCAATTATAGAAAAATTTCGATGAAGCTCTGCCGTCTACATACAAAACAGAGATGCAGGAGTTTTCAAACTTTCAGACAGACATACCACTAAATAGAAAGTCACACTTCCGCATACCAACAAGTCAAAAACTCAAAGCTAATACAGAAAAATCTGTGTAAACTGAATCTATCAAAATGAAACATTTTTGCAGCCTTCCATCGGAACAGATTTCACTGAATTTAATTGCATGATTAAACTGGTACTTAAACTGCTTGTTTTACAATAACATTCAAATAATAAAAACAACATTAAACATGCACATTACCAAAATACAGTATTTTAGTAGAAAAAAAAGATACAATAATTAAAGACATATTAGCGTAAACTGATAGATATTCAAAAGGATCCGCCATGTTAAATTCACCAACAATATGTACCTTTTGCTCCTATACGATGAAAGATAGAGGTCTATATTTTTATTTATACCATGACAGCCATTTTCTTTATAAGTGAAAGTTTGAAAATATTATTAATTATTGATTGAAAATCATTTTAAAGTTACGTTTAAATAAGAAAAAGAAAAATGCTGTCAAAACATAAATATCAAAGAGCAGACACATTTTGAGCCGATGAACTGACAAATCAAGAAAGAGGAGGGATTGAACTATTATTTCCTTTCATAAGCTGCATTTTTCATTTTATTTCACGTACCAGTAACACAGAGTTTAATGCATAACCATAGTTTAAGGCTCCTGTCCTCGCTCGAGGAAACGCTCGCTAGCTAATGCTATTCCTATGGGGAAGCATTTTTCTAATAACTCTTTCGCATTTTGACATTTTTGAATCATTTTTTTTTTTTTTTTTTGCAGTGGACAGCTGAGGTGCATGCCGACAGCACACCTTTTTTACTTTTTCGATTTTGGTTGCAGAGATTTTTTTTACAAAGTTAGTTTCACTTTCAAAACCGGTTTCGAAACTAAAAGGGCTTTTAAAAAAATATCTGCAACCAAAATTGAAAAAGTAAAAAAGGTGCGCTGTCGGCATGCACCTCAACTGTCCACTGCAAAAAAAAAAAAAAAAAAAAAAAAAAAAAAATATATATATATATATATATTCAAAAATGTCAAAATGCGAAAGAGTTATTAGAAAAATGCTTCCCCATAGGAATAGCATTAGCTCGCGAGTGTTTCCTCGAGCGAGGACAGGAGCCTTAAGAAACCCTGCATTAAAGAGTTCTAAAGAAAGCTAGAGAGTATTCAAGAGGCATTCTTTTTAAAAAAAGGAATACAATCCACGCAGAAATGAAAAAGGGAGGCACCTAGAGCACCAATATTTGACACCTTGTGATCTAGTAATTGGCACATGTTAATATATAAAAACTAGTTGGATATGCCAATCCCAAAACTTTCTTCTATCTCATACATACATTTTAATATTAAAAATAGTTTCTCATTTTAATGCTTTAATAATTTTAATTCAATACCATACCAACTTTGATTTTCATCTTAAACTTCTGCTTCAGTCAATTAATCGAAGTAAAAACGAATTTCCGTCTCTGCACGAGCCGATGAACAATAGAATGATAGGCAGATTTTTTTTTTTTCAAATTCAAGGAGGACCTACTTGCCTTACCAAAAAATAATCATATACAAAAAAATTAGTTCAGTTCTAAAACTAACTTCATACACTTTTATGTGGTGCAACATTGAAAATGGCGTAAAATTCGCTATTGTAGTGCCCCCTTCCGGAGGATTTTTTTCAGATTTAGGGCGATCCAACTAGCCATAGCCGTACACTTACACAAAAATTTTCGTTCAATTCGATGCATAACTTCATATACTTTTGGTCGGTACAATATTGAAAATGGCACAAAAATCGCGATTGCAGCGCCCCCTTTCGACGGATTTTTTTTTAAATTCAGGGAGTTCCAACTAACCATAGTCATACACTTACACAAAAAGTTTGGTCCAATTCGATGCATAACTTCATATATATTACAAATTTAAAATTTTTTCGCCAAAACTAACCTTTATACTATCTTAATTTTCCGTACTTACTTCAAATTATTAAATTAAAATCTTGTTTCTAAATCTAATCTGTTAATCCTTATGCAGACGATATAAATTCTTAATTTGCCTTAAAAAACATTATTCCAGTATGCGTAAATTTAAAAAGATGGCTCTAAATTAAAAATATTCTTAATTAAAACTTTATTTCTTAATATTCCAAATAAAACTGATTTCTTCTATGTTTTTATCAACCCTTTTTAAGAAAGTCTTATTAAATTTATTCCAAAACCATACCTTTCAAAAAATATCATTATTTTATTTTATCTATTTATTTATTTTTCCTACGTCAACCTTTGATGTGTGCATATTAATAAATTCATTTCTTTTCTTTTTCTCTTAAAATTAATCATTTATAAAAATCGCCTGCCTAAGATATTTAAAATTCTGAGTCAATTATAAATTGGTTAAATAATATTTTTTTTTAAATAAATTTATCGTTTGTGGAAAATAATCTCGTAGCTGGACAAGAATTTTGTTTACAAAAAAGAATGATGGTTTGAGGTTACAGAATGTTCCAGAACATTCTTTTTAGTTTAAAAAGGTGGAAGTCTCGAGATGAAAAAGAAGATTTCTTGGGTTGCTTCTTCGATGAGGACAGCTCGCTGAAATAATGATGGAATTTTTGCAAAAAAAGCTTTTCCTTCCTCATTATTACGAATTTAATAAATGAATTTACAGCAGCCCATGACTAATTATTGGATCTTCTACATTTATTTATTTATTTTGTTTTTTCCCTCGCTTGCCATGACTGTGTGTTTCTTTTTAACCAGTGGAAATAATTCGAGTTCTCCTTAAATCGTCACATATATGTTTGGTCGGTACAATATTGAAAATGGCACAAAAATCGCGATTGCAGCGCCCTCTTCCAACGGATTTTTTTCGAATTCAGGAAGGACCTGAATACAGATACACAAAAAATTTGGTTCAATTCGATGCATAACTTCATATACTTTTGGTCGGTACAATATTGAAAATGGCACAAAAATCGCGATTGCAGCGCCCCCTTCCGACGGATTTTTTTCAAATTCAGGTAGGACCAATTAGCCATAATCATACACATACACAAAAAATTTGGTTCAATTCGATGCATAACTTCATATACTTTTGGTCGGTAGAATATTGAAAATGGCACAAAAATCGCGATTGCAGCGCCCCCTTCCAACGGATTTTGTTCAAATTCAGAGGACCAAATAGCCATAATCATACACATACACAAAAAATTTGGTCCAATTCGATGCATAACTTCATATACGTTTGGTCGGTACAATATTGAAAATGGCAGAAAAATCGCGATTCCAGCACCCCCTTCCGACAGATTTTTTTCGAATTCAGGGAGGACCTGAATACACATACACAAAAAATTTGGTTCAATTCGATGCATAACTTCATATACTTTTTGATGGTAGAATGGCGACATACATAAAGACACACACCCACAGACACACGGACAGACAGACATTTCGTAAAAACATGTTTTTTGGAATCTATGACCCGTAAAACGTGTAAATCCGGCGAAAACCGGAAGTCGAAAAAAATTTCGATTACAATACTTTCTTCTATTGAAGATAGTAGAAAGCAAAAATCACACTTTAGAAATTTTTGTGGGTTTCAATAAAAACAGAAACTGAATCGCAGCCTCTTAGGTTTGTTTTCATTTTAAAAAAAAAGAAACACCTATATTACGAGTGAGGGTGTCTTGAAAAGAGCCAATCTGGTCCAACATTCATGAAACATAAAGCCAATTTGGTAGTACTTGGTTATGCTGTCGACCCATTTCGCCAAATTATACAAATCGCCAAACTATACATATTTACGTACCTTTTATTTTAAATAATATAAAAAAAACAAATAATTAGTATAATATTAATAAATATACAAATATAAGTCAAAATAAAAATCCCTTCAGGACGTTTTAAACACATGTATCGTGCCTAATGTAATTGGGTGTGACATTCACGATCATTCATTATTGGCATTTAATCTTATAATTTGGCGATTGCTTTTTGGTCGACGGGATGATCAATATTTCTTGAAAATTTCAAATTGGTATTCTTTAAGGAATCAAAAAGAATGCAGAAGGGATGGGCGTTGCCTCTGTCTACACTGAACGGAAATCTTTTTGTTGCAGAGCACCGACTTCCGGAATCCAGTGCACCGTTTTTCGCCGAGTGATCTGAAACAGATGGGTCTCAAGTACTACACAACAGACGTCCACCGGGCATCCATGGTACTGCCTCTCTTCGTGGCACAGGTAATTCATTCTCTTAGAATCCCCCCCCCCCCACCCCTCTTAAAGACTATGACAATATCATTTGAAATAGATTTTTTTTTTTTTTTTTTTTTGAAAAATGATTCTACTCTGAGATAGAAGCAAGGGTTGTCTCATGACAGTCCTGCTTATTGGATTCCAAATGCTCAATTTTGAAAAAATGCTCAGTAACAGTTTCTGTATATCATGAATTTGTGGACAAACATGGATCTCCTCAGAGGCAGAAAGAGAAAAAAACAAACTTTTGCATACAATATGTTTATTTATTTATTTTTTTTGTAAATGATGATGTACGCCTGAAAAATCTAACAGGGTGTGTAAAACCAACAGAGTAAGTATCCAGATCAGGATTCAAACCTCGGTCATTTGGTTCAGTGCATTAACACTCTTAAGAGTTTATTAGGATGAGTGAAGCGAATCCTCTACTAGGCTACACAAATTACATTTTGTCATACACTTTACAAAAAAACTATTCATTATTTTGACTTGAAATTAAACATAAAAATAAATTAGGACCTGTTGATTTGCACAATATTATTTTTTTACAGAATAGCCTTAAAAAATTATTATTTTAATTAATTAATTTTGCATGTTTTTCTATTACGGACACACTTTTACAAATAAAAGAATAAATATGTAAATTTTCAGAAGAAACAATAAATCACAGAGTTAATAACTATAGATAGTACGTGATTAATCAAATAAATAAAATTAATCAATATTCTGCCAAAATATCTTCATAAATAATTTAAAAAAGAAATGAAGATAAATAAACAACTTATGGTACTACTTGGTTATCCCGTCGACCAAAAAAACTATCACCAAATGACAATATTAAATGCCAATAATGGTTGACCGTGAATGTCACATTCAATGATATTTGTCATGAAATGCATGTTTAAAACGTCATCAAGTGATTTTTATTTCGACTTTTTATTTGTATTTTTATTAATGTTTTACTAATTTATTTGTTCTTTCGTTATTCAAGATAAAAATTAGTGGTGTACCGAATAGCACTTTGGCCGAGTAGCCGAGTACCGAGTACTCGGCCCTCACTACTCGGCCGAGTACCGAGTACCGAGTGCCGAGTACCGAGTAGTTGTGTAATAAGAAAAAAAACGTATGTGAGAATGGGAATAATGCAGGTTTAGGTTTACATATATGTATACCTGAGTGTACATAGTTAATTATATATAAATTAACTCATTAAATTTGAAATTTTTTTGTGCACCTTTTAAAGACAATTTTTGACAGTTCTAAACTAATAAAAAAGGAGAATTGATGCATAACAAGTAAAATTATTAACCAATATAAAATTAAAACATTCTTTAACCCTCCAATTTATTCTGACCATTGAAATCTATCTATCAAAAATAAAAATGTTTATTGGTTACTGTAACAATTCATTGAATAATGCAGAACATTTCATATTTATTTTGTAACTAAATGTATCTTATTTTCTTTTTCTTCTTCTGTATGCTGATCAGCAGCATGAACGAAATTTGAAAAAATTCAAATGGATTTATCTATAAATCCCAAAAAATTAATCCAAGATGTTTCCACTAAGTGGAATTCTACCTATTATATGTTGCAGAGATTTCAGGAACTAAAGAGGCCTCTTACTCTTTATGCAACTGAAAATGATATAGCCCATCTAACTGCAGTTCAATGGCAGTTAATGGAAAGCGTAGTAAAATTATTAACGCCATTTGAGGAAATAACAAAAATGATGAGTTCAAATGAATCTGTTTTATCTGAGGTGATATCATCAATCAAAACACTGCAGCACTTTCTAGAAAAAGAAAGTTTGAACCACTTTGGCTGCGGCACTATGAAGAATACATTGAAAAGTGAATTCGATAATAGGTTCCCATTTGTGAAAAATAAAAAACAGAATCTCAACGACATTGAAAATGAGATCAAAGATAATTTTGAATGTTTTATAGCGACTGCTCTGGATCCTCAATTTAAACTAACATTTTTCAATGAAAATTATAAGTGCGTGGTTAAAGAGTGTCTTAAAAAGCAAGCTTTAGAATTGATGAGTGTAGAAAAAGTTGGAAATCCACCAAAAAAAAACAGAAAATGCATCATGAGAATGTGGATGAACCAAAAGAGATGCCAGCAAAAAGTTCTTCAATTTTCTGGCAATGTTTTGATGAAATTGCAAATGAACAAAAAGATTGTGGATCTAGTGAACGTTTAAAATCTCCAAGTGAAGAAGTGATACAAAAAGAGATCCAGGATTTCTTTACAGAAGATATTTGCAAAACTGACAGTCCATTTGCATTTGCATGGTGGGGAAAAAAAAAAAAAAATTCCAATTATGTGCAACCTTGCACAAAAATTCATATGTGCCCCTTCTATTACCACTTATTCTGAACGCATATTTTCAGAGGCAGGCCAAATTTATAGCAGTAAGAGAAATGCCCTGTCTACAGATAATGTAGAACGTTTGGTGTTTTTGCACCATCATTTGAAGTATAATAAATTTAATTATTAAATTTTTATTGTATTTTCAGCTTCTTTATCCAAAATAAGTCTTTTCTGTTTTCCTATATATAAAAGTATTTTTATTTGAATAAATGTGAAACTAAATTTTAATTTTAATCTGGAGTTTTTTTATGAGGGGGGGTTTTTTTTGTTCTTAACTTTTTTTTTATATTTTACAGACATATTGTTAAATACCAAGTAAATAGTTTTATGAATTACTTCATATATTATTCATTGATATTCGAATAACCTTTTACAGATAAGTTATAAATCAATAAGCTTAAAAAATGAAATTCTTACAACTACTCGGTATTAGCCGAGTACTCGGCCAAAATTTGGCCGAATACCGAGTACTCGGCAAATTGGCCGAGTAGGCCGAGTACCGAGTATTTACCGAGTACTCGGTACGGCTCTAATAAAAATTATGTAAATATGCAAAATTTGGCTATTAGTTTAGTGATTTGTGTAATTTGGCGAAATCGGTCAACGGGATACTAACAAGGGGACCACCAAACATGGTGCTCACAGATTTTGATGAATTCAAAGTATATTGTAGGGGTCATACCATTAATTATTCGGCTGAAAGGGTTCTTTCAAATGGGCCTTAGTTTTTGAGAAATTGGGGGTCAAAGTTCAGCGTATATTTTAAGTACTTATTAGTAAAGCTGTCTGTCAACAGCTTCGTGGCTCCGCGGTAAAGCACGAGATTCCAGACCCAGAGGTGGCGGGTTCAACTTCAAGTTGGAATTTTTTTTTTTTCTTCTTCTTCTTTATATGTTTCGTATATGTTAAATTTTTTAAGCAGAATTGGAAATTCTACAGCTTTCAACTTATTAATATTTTCTTATGGGGATAGTTTACTTTTTTCATTTTTTGATTATTTAAAAAAATATGGTTCAAATGATAAACTAATTACACTTCAAAATTCATGAAATAAATAAAAATAAATAAAAATTGCATATATAATAAAAATTTTCAAATGTATAAAAATTTTGAATGTTTTAAAATACCTTCTACTTTAAATAATAATTTTGCTCAATTACATTTATATATATTGCTAAGTAAAAAAAAAAAAAAAAAAAAAAAGTTGGCGGGTTTTTTTCTTTCTTTATATATTTTTTACATGCTACATATTTTAAGCACAATTGGGAATTCTACAGCTTTGAACTTTTTGATATTTTCTTAATAAAGTAAATTTATATTTTCGAATGTATTTCATGAAAATTTCTTTTTATATGCAATTTTTAAACTAATATTTTTATTGACAAAACTGCATAACGAATTTATGTCTTTAACCTTTTTTTATTAATTATTATGTAATTTCTTTTCTAAGCACAATTCTGAAATAATAATTTTTCTTTTTTCTATCGCTTTTTTTGTGGAATATTTTAAATGAAAATTTATCCTTTTTTCTATAAATTATACAAAATAATTTTCAGGTGCAATTTCTCAAACATTTATAGGATTAGTTAATTCAAATAATGCATACCTTCGAAAGTGTAATAAAATATTAATGCAGTAGTGCTAAAATATTATCCAAATTTTTACTGATCTTTAAATACATTTATCTCTAACGTTTAATAAAAAAATCAACTAGATTCGAAAGTCGTCTGCTAATGAAATTAGAATTTACGATACATAAATGATATATATTTATTTTATTCGTCTGCTTTTATTTTCTCGGTAAAATCAAGCAAAAATAGAAATTGTTTTTGCTGTTGTCATTTTGTTTATTTTGCAGACAAATAAAATATTTGAAATATTGGTATGTATATGTATAGCTGAAATTATGGTATGAAAATTGATTATGCAATTGGTAGATTTGTATCGAATGCTAAAAATGGGTTGAATGCTAAAAATACTGTAATAGAAGTAAGCAGTAGTACAGAAAACTTTCGTTTGGAAAAGGAACAAAAAGGCAAAATTACGAATGCAATTAAAATATTGCGAGATGTTGTTACGAAATGATAATCTGCTTACAAATTCCCAACTGGATGATGTTTCCTTTTCTTCTATTGCTATAGCTGAAGAATTTCATAATTCAATATTAGAAATATGAGATAATCGACAATTTATTGAAGCAGATGAACGGATATTGAATGAAGAATGTGAATTTAATGAATTTACAAAGGTGTGATTTTTTTTTTTACTTAGCAATATATATAAATGTAATTGAGCAAAATTATTAATATTTAAAGTAGAAGGGATTTTAAAATATTCAAAATTTTTATACTTTTGAAAATTTTAATTATATATGCATTTTTATTTATTTTATGAATTTTGAAGTGTAATTAGTTTATCATTTGAACCATATTTCTTTAAATAAGAAAAAAAAATGAAAAAGCAAACTATCCCCATAAGAAAATATTAATAAGTTGAAAGCTGTAGAATTTCAAATTCTGCTTAAAAAATTTAACATATACGAATCATATAAAGAAGGGGGGAAAAAAAAAGCTCCACCTTGGAGTTGAACCCGCCACCTCCGGGTCTGGAATCTCGTGCTTTACCGCTGAGCCACGAAGCTGTTGACAGACAGCGTTACTAATAAGTACTTAAAATATACGTTGAACTTTGACCCCCAATTTCTCAAAAACTAAGGCCCATTTGAAAGAACCCTTTCAGCCGAATAATTAATGGTATGACCACTACAATATACTTTGAATTCATCTAAATCTGTGAGCACCATGTTTGGTGGTCCCCTTGTAAGTAGTACCCAATTTATTAATAAATAAACAATAATATCCGCGTTACCACATCAAACAAAATAACGACACTTTGGCACCAGTTAAATACCTCGATGATATGTATATGACACTAGCAGAAATCACGCCAACGGGGTGCGTGTATGATATGCGTGCCAAAAATGCGTACTTGGTTTATTTACATTACATACGATGCTACTTGATTATCAGGTCGACCAATTTCATCAGTTTATAGAAAGCGCCAAACTATTCGCGATTAAAAGAAAAAATGTTGCCATTCTAAAATTTTAAGTTTAGAAAATTAATGAATTTAGTTTAAAAAAAAATCCCTAAAAAAAGGGATGACGGATGTTAATGATGATGTTTACATATAGATGTACCAAATATAAAATTTGATTTATTAGATGATTTCGAATAAAATAATACTAATAAAAGTATGCATAATTTATCAAATCAAAACCATAAAGAGATATTTTTAAGATATCGCATATGTGAATAACATTAAAGTATTTTAAATGTATTAATAGAATTTATTAAGGGACATATCAATGTTAGCGGAAGTTTGTAAGGAGTCAGATGCTTCTTATTTAGTCAAAAAATGTAGGCGGATATAACCATAAAATAACATTAATAAAATATATTATATTTTTCTCACTTAATATCAAGAGCTATTCGTTTATTTTCATAAAATTTATTTAACATTAATAAAAATACAAATAAGTAATCGAATTTAAAATCATTTGTTGACTCAACAAACGAGTATAGAGTATTTAATGTCAAGTGAGTGTAACATTTATGTTCATCCATCATTGGCATTTATCTTACAGTTTCTGTATAGCTCTTTGTCGACAGGATAATCAAGTAGTACCATAAATACATTGTACTGACATCAGAAAAATAAATGCTTGTGTATATGAAACAGTAAATAATATACATTGCCAAATTTCTTTTCGCGCCAAGAACTTTTTCGTCCTGTATAACTACTGAAAAAGTACACTAATTTATTTACTTATAGTATTTTTAATAAGATAAAAGAAAAACAAATAATTTAAATGTATCTGATATAAATATAAATTAAAAAATTATGTGTTTTTAAATGAAAGTTGTGTATTTTAAATAAAGTCAGCAACAGCTTTATATTTAAAATAAAATAATGGCGAAGGAAACCTATTTGGCGATTGAACCATTTGAGCTAGCTAAAATAAAAGTAACAAAATAAGTAGTATTTTTTATAGCCACCTGGCATATAAAAAATGAAACAGTCAGACGGGAGCTCTTCATGACAGTCACATAACTTATATAGGTATTTATATAGGCACTATATTAAAATTGTCAGCATCTCTGGTGGGATACTGGGAGTCTCGTGGTAACGTATTTAGCAGGTAGTGGTACTTACATCCCATTGGATGCAAGTTGCGTAAATTCGTTTTTGCTTAGAAATGCTTTTGTGTTTAGTTCTTACTCCTTCGGGAATATTCTTACGTTAATTGTTATTCAATTTCTACAATTTTTTGTCCCATACAAGAAAGTACCTTGAATATATTTAATTATTATAGTTTTCAATTCTTTGAATAAAATTTTGAACACATTATTTATTTTTCGTTCGACTCCATGGTTTATTTTTCATATCATGCATTTTATATGGCAATGCAATGACTTTTTTATTATTCTAATGCATTAAAAGGGGCCTCCTTAGCCGAGTGGCTAAGACACCATGCCGCTAATCGCTTGCGAGGTAGGGGGCTGTGGGTCCAATTCCCGTTGACTCCATTGCACATACATTTTATGTTGAGCTTCCGGTTGTACTTCTTTTGTGCTGTAAAATTTCCTTGTGCTATCTCGTCCTTGCATATTGACGATGACTTTTAAGCAGGCTTTCATGTTGAGCACACAAGCAGTGGTGACCATCCCCCCAAAACCCAATGACGCAAAGCCCTCCCCCTCCGCCCAAAAAATAACGTTGACACCCCCCCCCCCCCGTAAACAAAATATCAATTGTAAAATATATTCTACTTATAATCTACTGCTCATTCAAAAGGTAGCGAGTTGAGCATAGCGGAATGAGTTCTTATTGCCCTTACCTAGAATTTAAAGAAAGAAAACAAAGGAACATTTCTGAAAATTAAATGTTGAAAAAATTTAATAGGCATTTTTTTAACAGTAAGAAAAAAGGAAATATTAAGAATTTAAAAATCCCCCCCCCCCCGAAATTATACCTTTTCTCAAATTCCCCCCCAAAACTAAATTGTATGACGCATCTTGCGTCACCAAACCCCTTTCTGGGCACCCCTGCACACAAGTTAGGTGTATGTTGTTCAATAATAACAATACGTCAAAATTTTCTGCTGCTGTCATCATTTTATAAATTTTTTACAGCAGCAATTTTTTTTTATATTTTAAGATATTAGAAAATCTTCAGTTTTTATCAAAAAAATTAAATGACTAGTATTAAAAAATCTCTGACGAGCACAAAAAAAGGTTAATATGTTTTTAAATATAAAAAAGGATTTGACAAGTGCTTCTGTTAACAATTGAGCATGAAGAAGGACTAGGGATCACTTCTTGGCTACAACTCACTTCAATGCAAACTTTGAAAAAATCATATTTGCACTTTTTCGATATAAAAGAATGTTGCGGTACTTTAGTAGAGCTTCCCACCGAGTTTTACGTATTAACTACACTGTTCACTCTGCAGTATACTATAAATAAATTTTCTGTACAATTCTACTCTGCGGACGTGGTTAGCGGCAGTGCATGAATAGTGGTGATACCTGCATAACTAGGTTTTTGGCCCTATGTCGCCTTGCCTTACATTTGTGTCTAATCAAGTCGCATCTTTCCTTTTAACGTCTTTACACTGCACATTTTTTTACAGTAACTGTGACTGATTTCTTTTAAATGGAAAAAAGTGCAAATATGATTTTTTCAAAGTTGGCACTGAAGTGAGTTGTAGTCAAGAATGGATCCCTAGTCCTTCCTCATGTTCAATTGTTAACAGAAGCACTTGTCAAATCCTTTTTTATACTTAAAAACATATTAACTTTTTTTGTGCTCGTCAGAGCATTTTTTAATACTAGTATGATATACGTTGCTGAGGTGTAATAAAAATTACTTCCCGTATATTTACAGGAACACAAAGAATTCGACAACTATAATGTATCCGAAGTACTGTCTACTATATCAGCAAGATCTGAATATTTTAAGAACTTCGTTATCGTACGAACGCACCTCACTTGCTATGCTTTATGTGCAATTTACAACTTGTTAAACTGGTTATGGATGATTGGTATAGGGAGTTTGTTAAAAATGTCTCTTTTTTCCTAATTGATTTTAAAGCACCCGTAAAGTTGAGTCCACAGTTTCAGCTACAAAAATTTGATTCTAAACCTGATTCTATTTCTTTTCTATGCACTTTTTTAGATTGAAAATATTTGCCAATTTTTACTGTGACATTTTTCAGCTGGTGCTCTGCTTTTCTCTCTAGTTCTACCTGTTTTTCGTATGATTTTTAGTCGTTTCTGTTCAGTTAAATTTTATTCTTTACAGAATGATCCAGATTATATCCCTGAGTCAGTTCAATAATAAAGGCATTCCTTTAATTTTACTTCACTCTTTGATCTCTATTTTTAAAAATAGGTTGAAAAGGTGAACTGGAATCCTAACTGAGCTCATTCAGTTGAGTTTGAACAACATTCAATAGCTCTTCTTCAAATTCAGCCTAATCTGCTCTGTTCTCCGTTAATAGGTGGCACACAATGATGAATGACAGGACTGACACTGCGCACAGAATTTTCATTCTATACTCCCCTGCCATTATCATCCCGATCAAAAGGCACACTAAAGAACAGCATTGAAACAAAACAAACGGTTTGCAGTCCATGAAAAATTACTGCAGTGCAAAAGCGTCTACTGTTATTTCTCTAAGAAAATGGCGTGAAAAGAATTGAAAATTTCTAGTTTTTGCTCAAATTTGTTGCTGACTCACTTTTTTTTTCTTCTATTTCTAGGAATTGGGCTTGAAGTGGGAGTGACGGGAGATCTCTGAAACAACTACAGTTGTATTTCTCATGCATCAATAAAGATAGATTTTTTTTAAAGCATCATAGACTGTTTCTTTTTTACAACAAGAGAGCAGCAAGTGAATCGCAAAATGAAATTCAGCTGCATTCAATCCTAAAAATGAGAAAGGTGGTCTCACTGTTAAATCAGAAATTAAGTCAATCACGGATGAGAAAATATTTCAACGGAAATCCAGAATATTTATTTTTTTATGAAAAAAAAATTCAGAACGCTACTGATGATCTTTGAAATTCTGGCACTAAAAAAAACTTAGTATACATTTCTCTTACATAACATGAAAAAAAGTCTAAACTTATAGCTTGATGTTTGGCAATAACCACGGCAATGATTAATTTATAGTCAATTATATTTCTCAATGTTTAATTTATAGTCAAATGGCAGAAAATTAAAAATCCAGACAGAATCTCTCTTCTAATGCAAATCGTATGAATAACAATTTCTGTTGTTTCATTTTACAGTGATATCATAAATTCAGCAAATCAGCTTTCTGATCAAAATTGTATTTAGACACAATCTAAAACATTGTCTATATTTTGTTAGCTTGATAAATAGTGTCTCCTTATAGTTTTAAATGAATTTAAGCCATGTAATTTTTAAAAAATGATAATTTCATAATGGTGATGATTTATGGCCATTGGCTTGCCACCTAAATGCATTTTAGACTTCAAAAGAAATAGTATTTATTTCAACATTCATTTCATTTCATTTTGAAAAACTTATTCATAAGTTTAACTAGTGATGCTAAAACTAGTGATGCTAATTTGGCGCTATTTCTGGTATTTCCCCAAATTTCTATAGACTCTCATTGCAATCCCATAATTTATCCAATAATTTTGTTGGAACAAGGACTGTCACAATCATTTTGACATCATTATTTTTCAAATCGGTTCATTAACTTCCCAAGATTGTTTAAAAATCGCCATTTAGAAATTTTTTAGAACGCTTTTCGCGCATTTTCACCCTTTTTAAATTTTGTATATGTTAACAAATATTCCTACATATAATGACTGTAAAACATATGTTCTTAGTGATCATTTATATCTTATAAGTAATTAACATGCCAAATTTTATGTTTCTTGGGCCTTCAGTAACATAGCCATCACATTTTTAGAACCTTTTTCTCCTGAACCCCCTTTGAGTTAGCTGCACTGACAAAAGATATAGCCTGTGTTAGAGCAAGGACTGTCAGTGCCATCATCATTTTGATATCATTAATTTTTAGACTGGTTCGTTATTTGCTGAGATTGTTTAAAACATTTTTAGAATGCTTTTCATGTATTTTCACCTCTTTTAAATTCCGTATTTTTAAAAAAAATACTTTTAGAGATCATTTATAACCTATAAATCATTAACATGCCAAATTTTATATTTCATTGTTGGTCTGTAAGACAAAAGTCTCATTTTTAGAATATGTGCGAATAATGTTTAGAATATTAAACGTGCTCAAATTTTACAACAATTTAACTTTGAAACGTGTACATGGATTATCGCATTTGGGTTTCGCTCTGTCGTCTGGTTTTTCTCTGCTTTCTTCAGGAGATTTGAAAATATTTTTACTCTGATTATGGGAACTTTCAGTTCTCCCCGCTACTTTTTTCGCGTAATTTGTAACGGTACTTATAGCATTAACTCTTTTCCGCATCGTGCTACTCGCCTCTTGGTCGTATGACTTGACACTTTGTCCCTCGTCGATAAATCCCTTTTGTTACCGTTGCTATTGTGCCCCCTTTTTCTGTCGCTTTTGAACTGGCCTGTTTTTGCGGACGTCTCTCTAAAATTCCCAGATCTACTTACTTTGCGTCCGGTGTTTTTCGACTCCGACAAGTCCGTATGTTTACTGTGCGGCTTTTGTCTGACTTTATCGTTTGAGTAGACTTTTAAGGGCCCTGTCCTCGCTCGAGGAAACGCTCGCGAGCTAATGCTATTCCTATGGGGAAGCATTTTTCTAATAACTCTTTCGCATTTTCACATTTTTGAATAATTTTTTTTGCATTGGATAGCTGGGGTGCATGCCGATTGCGCACCTTTTTTACTTTTTCGATTTTGGTTGCTGATATATTTTTTAAAAAGCACTTTCAGTTTCGAAACCGGTTTTAAAAGTGAAACTAACTTTGTAAAAAATATCTGCAACCACAATCGAAAAAGTAAAAAACGTGCGCTATCGACATGCACCCCAGCTATCCAGTGCAAAAAAAAATATTCAAAAATGTCAAAATGTGAAAGAGTTATTAGAAAAATGCTTCCCCATAGGAATAGCATTAGCTCGCGAGCGTTTCCTCGAGCGAGGACAGGGGCCTTAAAACTCTCCTTAAACCACTGTATGGGCGGGTCTGCTTTTTTTTTTCTTTAATTCCCTTTCGTAACAAAGATTTTCCTACTCCGAATTTCATGTATTCAATTTCCTGCGTCATTTTGACACACCCTCCCTTCGATCTCTCATCTGAAATCTTTTCTATCATATTTGGGGAGCTATTTTCTTTTTCTCCGCTTTTACCAGTAGAAGAGAATTTATCTAGTTGCGGTTTTGTTTTGGATTTATTACAGGAGGTATTGGCATTGGCCATCTGAATTTTTTTTTCTCGCTTATTTTATCAATTTCTTTTTTAGTTTCGTTTCCCAAAATATAGTAGGACAAGTCTGTATTTTTATCTGCCACTATCGCTTTCGTCTTTAATCTTCCTAACCCTTCAATATTTAAAGCAATGTCCGCTGAGCATAATTCTCAGAAATTTTTTTATCAATTTCTTTAATATCATTAAAAATTCGGAGCACTCTCGTTGAATATAAATTAATGGATTCATTTGCATTAATCTTACATTCTAACAGTTTAGTGAACAAATGCATGTGAAAAGATCTCGAATCTGGGCAGCTATTAACCTTCAACTTTTCCCAGGCAGTTACAGGATCATTACAGTCCTCAATTCTTCTCTTAAATTCATTTTCTATATTCAGATAAATTATTGATAAGGCCTGGTTTGCCCTTACTTTAAACGCTTCAATTTCTTTTAAATTCAATCCTTTTTCATCTTTCTGAGGCTCCGTTTCCGATTTATTAACGATATTCCATAAATTCTTCTCCAGTAAAATATATTTTTAATCCGATGCCCAGTTATGATAATTTGAAGAATTCAATTTTGTAATTATTGGACCAGCCATTTTTCTATGTTAAAAATATTTAAAATTTTTCTTAGTTAAAACCAGATAAAAAGTTAAAAATATTAACTTCACCGCAATCTCTTCTTAGTAAAAACTTGCACAACTGCCCCCCCCCCCATCTTTTCATCTCGTATGGAGTTTATAAACCTTAACTTCTTCAGAGCTACTCAATTTATTTCTTGGGAAATGAGCAACAACCGCCCATAACCCAGTTGTAAGCAAATGGTGCTTATTTAAATTAACTTACACAGCAGAGACTGTTAATTTTCACACGTCAGGCAAGTGGAATATAGCTGGATCGAGTTGCTCATTATTTAAATTCATATGAATAGTAAAATATATAAAACAAGCTGGCTGATAAAATGGTATGAAATTTATGAGTAAAAAAATATGTAAGATGAGTTGAACAGTCAGGAGGTTGAGATCCAATTTCTTTTATTTATATTCTTGACATAACAATTAAAAGTACTTTCATTTAAAATATAGATTAAAATACAATCTATTTCAAAGCATTGAGAAACATTTCAATTGAAAAGCAACATACCGAACACTTATTATGCCAAGCTGTGGAACGGGACATCGGAAAAACCTTTATGAAGAACAAGTTGACTTAACACTACGATACCAGGCTGAGAGAACTTTCATTAAAAACATTAATTTACTGTACTCACATTACGTTCGCCAATAAACATTACTGACATTAATTTAAAGCTACACTTTCGTTTAGAAGTCAGAGCGAGCGAGAGGAAGAACACAAACAACAACAAACGACAACATCCCAACTCATGGCCGGTCGCTGTATAAATATGATTTGAAGTACCGCACGTGTCAACTGTTCTCGCATTCTCGAACTTTCCCGGTAGTGACGCAATCGCACAGTTCTTGAATAATTAACATCTGATTGACCGGCTTAGTCGATTACGACTTATGCCGCCACCTATCATCGATGTTGTAAGTCGTTTATCGATTTGAATTTTAATCGAATTTAAAATGGCGTTTACGTGTTTACATGCCGGGAAGAACGAATTTCCAATAAGTTAAAAATAAGAAACAAAATAAAACTTTACATTTTCTATTTCAATTAACAGATGAAAATAAAAAGGTAAGAGTTTAATTTTTACTTCTATAAATAAATAAAGATACGTTTTATAAATTATCATTTAATATTTATTATGTCTATTGTCCTTATATCGTTTAGTTATAAAAATAAAATAATTTAGTAAATTTATATTATTGTTTAATAAAGGTTTAAATAAATATTGATTAACTTGAAAAATAAAATAAATTAGGATTTGAGCGATGAGTACCTTTTTAACTATTGATTCCTACCAATTTTTTGATGAAATGAGCGCATTTTTCACAATCTTTTGACGAAATGTGCGCGTTTTAAGCGATTTTTTGATGAAATGAGCACGTTTTTTCCGATTCTTTGACGAAATTTATGCGTAGTTCATGATTTTTTGGCGAAATGAGGGAGTTTCTCACGATTTTTTGACGAAATGAGCGCGTTTCTCACGATTTTTTGACGAAATGAGAGCGTTCCTTGCGATTTTTTGACGAAATTTACGTGTTTCTCGCGATTTCTTTGACGAAATTTGCATGTTTTTCTCGACATTTTGACGAAATGCGCGTATTTTTACACAATCTGTTCTGTTTTTCCCCGAGATCCTACATCGAAATTTTCATTTTTTCAAACGATCCTTTGATGAAATTCGCAATTTTTTTATCCATAATTTCTATCTGATGCCCGTAACGCCGTAACTTTTGTTGCATATCCGTAATAATTACGGACAAATCGTAATACTTGGCACTTCTGGCTATTTTTATATTCTATTCGCACCAGTATTTAAAAACCCGTTTTGTAGAGTTTTTATTTCGAAATTTTGTCAAAGCGTGAATAAAAGATTTTTATTTTCAGAATGTAGTGCCAGTTGAATTAAAAAAATAGCACATGAATTGCTTTTTTCGGACACACTTTAAATGGGAGAAACAAAGTCCTTGCGTTTGACTGAGCCATTCTGATCCACCCACTCTACTCTTCAAACATTGCTTCGTTCGATTACTATTTGCTTTTCTCCGTCAAAAAGTCTTTTCACAAAAAATTTTAACTGTTTCAATGACATATCACTTCTGTAAGTATTTTGGAACCAATTAAAAAATGTTTCGGAAAGAAGGCATTATAAGATATCTGGAAAGAAATCTTATGTCTTTAGGGAAGGGGGGGGTGTTGAATTCAGACCTTTTTTCCGGAAGGGATTTCTGTGACTCCGTCGGAGACATTCTATTGTTCCGGAAAAAACGCCAATTTCATTGAAATGTCGATAAAAACCGCTAATTTTGTCAAAATATCGCAGAAAAAGAGTGAATTTCGACAAAAGATCGCGAAAAAAGTACGAATTTTGTCAAAGGTCGCGCAAAAAAAGAACTTCGACAAAGGATAGCTAAAAAACTCGAATTTTGACACAAGATCGCAGAATGTGCGAGTTTTGTCAAAGTGTCGCGAAAAAAACTCGAATTTCGTCAAAAGGTCGAGGAAAAAGCACGAATTTTGTCAAATGTTTGCAAAAAAATCATTAATTTTCTCAAAGAATAGCGGAAAAAGAGCAAATTTCGTCAAAAGATCGTGGAAAAAGCGCTAATTTTGTCAAAGGGTTGGAAAAAGATAAGGCAAAGTATCGCGGATAAAGTACTAATTTCGACATAGGATTGCTGAAAAAGTGCGAACTTCAACATAAGATTGCTGAAAAAGTGCTAATTTTGTCAAAGGGTTGGAAAAAGGGAAGGTAAAGCATCGCGGGAAAAGTACTAAATTCGACAGAGGTTCGCGTAAAAAACTTAAATTTCGACATAGGATCGTTGAAAAAGCACTAATTTTGTCAAAATATGGTGAAAAAGCACGAATTTCGTCAAATGATCACTGAAGAAGCGCGAATTTCATCACAGGGTCGCGGAAAAAACGCGAATTTTGACAGTGGATCACGTAAAAACGTAAACTTCGACATAAGATCGCTGAAAAGGCGCTATTTTAGTCAAAGTGCTGCGCAAAAAGTTTAAATTTCGTCAAACGTTCGAGGAAAGAACGTTACTTTTTCCAAAGGGTTGCAAAAAACTGCTAATTTTGTCAAAGTACCGCGAAAAAGTGCAAATTTCGTCAAAGGATCGCGTAAAAAACGCGAACTTCGACATAGGATCGCTGAAAAGGCTCGATCGATTACTGTCAAAGTGTCGTGTAAAAAGTTCGAATTTCGTCAAAAGTTCACGGAAAGAGCACTACTTTTTTCAAAAGGTTGCGAAAAGGGAAGGCAAAGGAACTCGGAAAAACTGCAAATTTCGACATTGGATCGCTGGAAAAGCGCGAGTTTTGTCAAAGTGACGCGGAAAAAATTTCAATTTCGTCAAAAGGTCACGGAAAAATAAGCTACTTTTTTCAAAGGGTTGCAAAAAAATTGCTAGTTTTGCCAAAGTATCGCAGAAAAGAGCCAATTTCGTCAAAGGATCGCGAAAAAACCCAAATTTTGACAGAGTATCGCGGGAAATAACGCAAAATTTGTCAAAAATGCCAAAAAATGCGAATTCCGCCAAAGAGTCGCGAAAAGATCGCGGAAAAAAGCGTATTTCGTCAGAAGATCGCGGAAAAGCATTTAATTTGATCATTCATTTAATAATAACTGTACAAGGAATGGTTTCATGAACAGAAATTATGACTATGTTGATTCTATGTTTCTTAGTATCGCCCCCCCCCCCCAAAACGATCCTCTGGATCTGCCCCTGGCTCACAGGCTACGCATACCTATTGTACATTACAGCCTTGTATTTTCGTTAATTCCATTAGAAAAAAAAGTTAAGGGGAAACAGCTCTCCCCTTTCTCCTTTTTTTATACTTAATCATTGAATCTCCTAAACCAGAGGTTCCCAAAGTGTGCTCCGCGGAGCCCTTGGGGCTCCGTCTGAACTTTCTAGGGGCTCCGCAACCTTCCTGGAAAATTAACTAAACATAAAAGAAATTAGCACATTGCAAAGTGAAAGATTTTCATAATTAAGAAGGAATATTTTGTGCGTGTACGTGTGCGCCAAAAATAAATATATCTATAACTGAGTTGAAAAGTACAATATTGCACTTTGGAGCTAATAATACATTTGCATTACAGATGTATTTATTTTCTATATAATATTTTTGGTTTGAATTGCTTTAATTTAATGTTTCTGCATTTAACGTGTTTTAAGAATAAAAACACATGAAATACCATTTGTGAAATACCATGAGAAAAATACGAAGATACATGCACTGATAGCGCAAAAGCATTGGTAGGTCACAATGTTGGACCTATTGCTAAAATTAAGGATAAATCAAAGGAATTTAGCAGTAGCCATTTTGTCCTTCACAGACGCGCGCTAGCCTGAACTTACTAGATTCATTGTGTGTAATGTGTGTATATATTTCTTTTTATTTTTATATCTTTAATTTTTTAAATCTGTTTATGTTATTTGTATTAATTTTAAGTTATTTAAAATTTTTTATACTATTTTTCATTGTAAAATAATGTCTGTCGTTGAAAACTTATATTTTATTGCATCAATCCCTTAAAACCCTTCATTAGATTCATCTAGCATTTATGTATATACATTTCTTTTTTACATATAAATTTTAATTCTTTAATCTGTTTATGTTATTTATATATTTAAATTTTTTATACTGTTTTTTATTGTACAACAATGTTTGCCGATTATAACGCCCCTTTTTTTGCAATATCTTGTATCATTAATAAACCCCCCATTAGATTCATTTAATTTTTTTCACGTTGTGTATATAATTTTTTTTTCATTTCGTAACTTTAATTGCTTTAATCTGTTTATTTTATTTTTATAATTTTTTAGTTATTTAAATTTTTTATGCTGTTTTACTTAATTATACTTAATTTTATAAGCAATGTATACTGCTAAAAACGCATTTTATTAGCATCTTGTATCCCTTTACAACCCCTCTTTAAAATTTTTTTTTAATTGGTCTCTGCCACATTTTTCAATCAGAAATAAGTATGCAGCAATTTAAAATATAAGTATTTAGTTCATTACATTTCTCATTACAGAATTTTAAATTTTGCTCATCTTCACATCCTTGCTTAGACTTTTTGTCAATGAGTACCTACCCTGATATACATTTAATCTCACCCATATATCTTATTTTGTTAGTAAAGTTTTTCTACTAGTTGAAGTTCGTTTAACATGTGTTGTTATTAACTGAATATCCCTTTTGTGGCACAAACAATTATGAAAGAAAGTTTCTTTCAAAACTATAATTAATAAGAAGGGGGGAGGATTGTACTTTGTGCTTATATATAACAAAATAAATAAACAACGTTAAAGTACGGTTTTATTTTATTTTATTTAACGATGTGACTTTCTTTTACGTTTTACACTTTTTCAGCACTGATGATGGGACTTTAGAAGTCCCGAAACAGCTGTATGTTTTTAACATCTTTTATTTTATAATATTTGTGCTCTTTAACGTTGTTTATTTATTTGGTTATGTAATTAATAGCCAAATACTTTAAATAAAGTACCTCAAAAAATGAAGATTGTTGTACCTAACAATGCAGCTTATAGATTTTGCCCCGCTCACTTAAACACTAAAACGATGACCTACTTCTAAATGTTATTTTCAAAAAAAAAAAAAAAAAAAAAAAAAAAAAAGAAGAAGCTGAGAGGCGATTTATTCTCGTTGCATGTTTAGAAGTGTACTAGAAACTTAAAGAAGAACGAAAATATTTCATAATCGCATGATTCTATTTTTGGTAGGTGGGATTAGCGAAAGTTTGTTACATAGTTACTCATGGGTGAATGGAACTATACATTTTCTTCAATTTTTTTCGCGAGTAGCCTATTGGAATTATATAGAAGTATCTCTCTGCAAACGAAAACTGTACAACTTACCTTTTTTATTTATGTGTGTGTAGTTTTCGCTATAAATAATAACAGTTTTACGTAAGTCCCAATGCAATACATAATCCAAACATATTTAGCATTTTAATCTTTAATTTCGAGTTCATACTGGAAATCCCAAATGAATATGTTTTATTTTAAAAATGGATGCCATTATCCCCTTAAAAAATCGTTCAAGTAAAAAAGAGTTTGTTTTCCTCATTACTATAAGCTTTCAGAAATCACTATTTTTTAACTATAATTTTTGCTGTATTTGAGGAAAATATCTCGATTATACAATATATATATTTTAATCTCCCGGGTCCTGAGACAAATATTACGAATAACCTAAAAAACGAATTTAAAATTAATATGCAGCATCTTCAAAGACGCATCAGTCTAAATATGAATTCTTATGATATACAGGTATTTAAGAAAAACGTCTCGAAGTAATTTTAACAACACTAGAAGCATTTAAATTAATTTAAAGACTATTATTTTGTGTCTTCTCCGGGATATTATTTAGTGTCTCCTCGAGGCGACATCAGGAATGATGAGGTTAATAAAAAAAGAAGGTTTTAATCCTTATTTTTATTTTATTGTATCCAATAATAGTATTATTAAATAGAAATGTTAAATAGTTATACGATAGAAAATTTGATTTTTAAATTTTCTTATATGAATTCAGAATTTCCGAATCATCAAAAGGCCAAACTAAGAACTTTGGCCCAATGTTGGAAATTACTGGCTCTGATATTTTCCTGCAGATTTTACTCTGCTCCATAGGCATAAAAACATTAATTTATAAGTAACAGAATATCATTGGGTCCAGGGGCTCCGCCTTAGAAATTCTTCCCAAAAAGGGCTCCGCGAGCCAAAAAGTTTGGGAACCGCTGTCCTAAACTATCAAGGACATGCTTTATCATAAAAAATCTATATCCAAAATTCAGAGCAAATCGGATAATTCTTAATAAAAAACCATTTAGCATTTATATAATTTAAGCGGAGTTATTCCCCTCTTTTATATTTAACCATTAAACTTCCAAAACTATTCAGAGATTTGAACGAAATATGACAATTCTGATTGAAAAATCCATTTATACAAGTTAAGGGGAGGGGCATTAGAACCCCCGTTCCCCCTGTTTATACTTATTCAATGAGCACCTAATAACAGCCACAGACTCGCCTCATCAGAATGATCCTATATCTAAATTTTGAACGAAAACTGTCTATTCCGCATGAAAATCCCGTTTATATCAATTAAGGGGAGGGGCATGAGCCCCCCGTTCTTCCTGTTTATACTTATTCAATGAACACCGAATAACAGTCACGGAATCACCTCATCAGAATGATCCTATATCTAAATTTTGAACGAAAACTGTTAATTCTGCATGAAAATCCCGTTTATATCAATTAAGGGGAGGGGCATGAGCCCCCCGTTCCCCCTATTTATACTTATTCAATCAACACCTAATAACAGTCACGGAATAGCCTCATCAGAATGATCCTATATCTAAATTTTGAACGAAAACTGTCTATTCCGCATGAAAATCCCGTTTATATCAATTAAGGGGAGGGGCATGAGCCCCCCGTTCTTCCTGTTTATACTTATTCAATGAACACCTAATAACAGTCACGGAATCGCCTCATCAGAATGATCCTATATCTAAATTTTGAACGAAAACTGTTAATTCTGCATGAAAATCCCGTTTATATCAATTAAGGGGAGGGGCATGAGCCCCCCGTTCCCCCTCTTATACATATCGAATGAACTCCAAAAACTAATCAGGGAAGCGCCTTATCAGGATATACCTATATACAAAATTTCAAGTGGATCCGATATTTTTATCATGAGTTATCGCGTTACGCACGAACGAACATACGAACGTACGAACGTATGAATGTACATACAGAACGGACGGGCACATAAGCTCTCAGGCTATGAAAGCCTGTGAGCTAAAAAATGCATCATGAACTGCAGCAATAAAATATTTTTGTTGAATTAACTGATTTTTGTTAAAATATGTGCGAAAATCTTTTTCAATTCCAATTATTTTATTTTCGTAAAAGTTTTAGCTTTGACGTATCAGTAATTTAGCAACCTTTTAATGAGAGTGCTAAAACAAAAGACTGATACAAACGGAAAAAATCGTAAAAGGAACTGGTGGCTGGTTTCCCTGCAGCGCACTCTGTTTCGCCTACCAGCCGCTGTGTCGCTGAAGTGCGCTAAGAAATTTAACACGTAATGACTGGGCTCACTTATTCAGTAGCTCTGGCATGCTCGGATATATTGTTCATTTATAAACGTATATAATTCGCATGAATTTTAAAGCTTTTACGAAAATGTTACAAGAATGCTTCCAAAGGATATTTTACATAATAGTCCGAAAAAGGTACAGTGTCAGTAATGTAGTTAAAAAGAACTCATTAATGTCATTGTACTGGATTCGGACATAATTCTAAGAAAGAATCTACGTATTTCAATTTGGATTATTCCAATTTAACACAGAGGAAGGTCATTGATAAGAAATAGGTAAGAAAAATATATCTTCTCAGCTTTCTCTTTTAGTTAATAGTTTTAGTTTTAGTTACTTTCAGATAAACATTTTATAAAACTTTTATCAATTCAATAAACTTTAGTAAATTTAATTTTTATTTTGTTGAAATAAAAGGCCGCATGCCAACGATTTATTCATTTAAATAGCATTTAAATCAGATATTTTTTCCTTTTTAAAACTATGCGGTTGAAATTACGTTTCTTTAAATTTTAAAAGTTTTGGGTTTTAAAAGTAATTTAACCAATAGTTAACATAATTACTAAACATGTATTATCACATCCCAATAGTTTCTACTTTAAACAGAGATTTAACTCATATATGAATCATATCACATTATAAAATGTATGAATATGAAATATATGATAAGTACAACATACATATGAGGTATATATAGGCTAGATGGGAAGATAATAGACAAGCTTCAATATTTTTGGTTAATAAAAAATACTTATTAATTTATATATATACATTTCATTAACTCCTCTCTACATGATTCAAAATCTAAATTATTTTTTATACTCCTAATCAAGACACAGAAAATAATATTTCAAAGTTCCATCGATTTTCAGGAAAATTTGAATGAATTTGCTAAGAGTTGTCTTCATTTAAAAAAGTAATACTGTCATTTTTCTTTCCTTGCAAAATTTGCATGTGTTTATGTTTCGTTAGAAAGAAAATTTTGAATTTTATGCACTTATGACTATTTGCAAAATCTCATTTATTTTTAAGAATTTAAAAAGCGTGTGTTATTGAGGGCGGGGGGCGCTCAATTAAATCTATTAATTCCCATTTAAGAGTGTATTCGAAAAAACGCTTTTTCACCTTCAACAGCTCGAAATTTTCCGATACAATTTCTGGCACATTTTTAAAAATAGAAACATGAAACTTGCTGAAGGGATTCTTGAAAGGACGTATATGAGGTGCAGTGTGATGTCTTTTTACGCTCAATTCATTAGAATTTGAGTTATAAACAATTAACTTATTAGTATGACCCTTTTTTTTTTTTTTTTTTTCGTTCTCTGATCACCCGCTTGGGAAAAATCGGTTCGAAATGCCGTTTTTGATTGCTTTTTTTTGCAATACTTTCTGCATTTATCAAATAATTGTCAATCACGGCACCTTGCGTACTTTCCAAATAAGAGATTTTGAAAGTTTGGTGCATTTGAGAGCAATAATGAATTCAAAAATAAATCGGAAAATACGCAGTTTGAATCGAAATAAACCCTTAAATAAAAACAATTAAGTTACAGAAATTGTTAAAAATCAATTATATTCTGAAAAATTAACTGCATCTATTGTGCCACATCTGTCGTCGGAGACTGAGTGGCGCTCAACGTGTTAATTGTCAAAAATAGAGGGAAATAAACGAATTTGTGCTAAAATAACTTTTTTTTTCATATTTTCTTTTACCCATCTAAACCTCCCAATGTATAAATAATTTGATAACTGTAATTCCCTGACATTTAGAATTTTAAACAATGTATCTAAAATAATTAAAATTTTGATATTGTGATAGTTACAATGATTTATTTAAACAGTGAACAATTCTCAAAATATTTCATTAATTATTGCTATGCTAATTTGTTAAATTTATTTGAAGTAAATATTTTGTTTTAAGAGTATGCCTTCATTAAATTCTGGTTCTAATTATTGTTATAAAATCTATTACTTTTGTGAGGTTCCATTACTGGATTCACATTCCTTATTCTTTTTTTATTGTGTCTTATAAAAAATAACCTTTATAAGACACTGATAAAAAAAAAATTTTCACCACATTTTATGCTAAATTCTAACTTGCATAGTAATAATTCTAATCCCTTGTACTATTTATGATAGTATCAGTGTTATAGTGGCCTTGGTAACAGAATCCCGTCAGAAATTACATTTTTGAAAAAAAAAAAAAAAAAAACGAACATAAAAATTTAACATTATAGGCAAAATAGGGTACAGCATTCAGTTGCTGTAAGATATAAACAATTAATGACCGTTTTTTAAAATCATGTATCAAGAGTTATTATTGATTTAAATGTATAATTTCATAAATAAGAATGTAATATCTACAATCTATTATTAAAGTTATTTTTTTAATAATCAAAAAATTGTTTTTAAGTTTTCTTTTACTGCTTGCAAACCCTTATGTAAAATTAATTAATCCTTTCTGTCAGCACGTTGTATATATGCAAACAGAAGGAGATAATATATTATAATTTCAGAAAGAAAATAGATTAAGAAAAATAATTAAAGAAAATAGATTATAATAACAGAAAGATAATAAATTACAATTTGAGACGACCCTGTTTCTTGATTGAGCGTAAATAATTCTTGTTTTAAGATTACAAATCTGTTAGAAAAAAACAAGTTGGAAAATGCACGTTAAACAAAGCAAATCAGGTGCATTTCGTACTATAAAGAAGTTAAAAAAAATATTCAGATCTTGGTGTAATAGTACATAATTAATGGATACTGTTTAAGTATCCGAAATTTTTTCTTTGTCTTTGTACACACTATATATCTGCTTTCTATTATAAAATAAGTAATCTTTAACGAATCTCAGCAACATAAGCATCAATTTCATAAAATGTGAAATATTTTAATATAATTAAAACGCGTCCCAAACAATGTTTCCTTCTTTACCATAATGTAATGGGATTTTTTAGTATGGCCCTGTAAATTAATAAAAACTATTCTTTGCACTACAGATTATACAGAATTTATATTGTAGTATGTACTTCCTAGATGCATATCAATTTTTTTATGTTCAAAAATGTGTAACATTATTAAGATGCACTTGAAACTATTTTTTCCCATTGGTCATAATGCAAGGGAACAGTTTTGACTGTCTCTATAATTGAATTATGCATCTCATTTTCATAAAAATTTAAATGATAAAATTATGCAACAGTTATGTATTTTAAATTTCAAACGATTCGTTTGTGTAGTTTTTGCGTTCTTATATGTGAACGCACAGGTAGACAGACGGACGAATTGAATAACAACTATAGGCGCTACCAATGTACATAATTACGAACGCGTACTTAGAAACACGTGAAGCAAATACGAATTTGTTCTTCATGTAATTTTATTTTGCGATTTTGAAAACCTTTTTTCGCAGTTTACACATCAAAGAAATATCTATGTACACAAAAACCTGTGTATTAAATATTACACAAAAATGTGTATTTTCCATGTTACGTAGACATATGTGTAAAAACAGAAAATTACATACAAATCTGTGCATTCCGTATAAAACAGATAAACATGTGTATTTTGCATATTACACAATATTGTGGGTATTTTCCTATTACACAAAAATATATGTAAAAACAGAATTTTACATATATTTTATATATATATATGTGTAAAAATATTGCACAGAAATATGTGTATTTCAGTGCAACTTACACATTAAAGTGTGTATTTCAAGAGTTATCAGATAACTTTTACACATGTGGACTTATCATCAAATTACACATTAAAATTTGTATTTTGAAATTTACACATTAGGCGTGTATTTTTGCAATTTACACACATAGACAAGTCGTTTTTGTATAATCGATTTACACATTTATTTTTTAGAGTGAAAACCGGCTCTAACTAATTTCGAAATTTAAAGTATTTTTTTTAGAAAAATTTGAAACCAAAAAAAAAAAAAAAAAAAAAAAAAAAAAAAAAAAAAAAAAAGTAAAAAAGCCCAGTTGTAGATCATCCTCAACTATCCTATGCAAAAAAAAAAAAAAAAAAAAAAAAAAAAAAAAATTTGAACGAGATATTTGAAAAGATTTAACTTTATCATCTGAGTCTTTTGTAGTGAGCTTTTAAGAAATTTCGCTTTTCAGAAAATATGAAAAATGTTTCTTGGCTGTGGTAAGGTGAATGGCCGTCTAGCATCTATACTACCTGGTAACTGGATTTTCACTGCACTATCCGGTACAGGCGTAAAAAACCAAATAGAATGACAATTAACTTCCTCAGTCTTGATGTTGCCTGTAGAAGACACTAAATGACACGCTTTTAAGGGGACAAGGAAGTTTCAAAATCATGCTTTTTTTTTATATTGTACTTTGAATATTATTGAAGGATACATTGTATGCATTATAAATGTAAAAAAAAAAAAAAAAAAAAAAAAAAATTTGACAAAAATATTGAAATTTTTGTGATATTTTAGATTTAACGAGAACTTTTCAAAATGCTCCATGCGCATTATTTATTCTCTGAATGCTTTGAAATTTTTTATAGTTATTCATCTCAATATATGTCATAAAACTGTGCATGGTTGTTTTGAAAAAAAGTTATAGGTAGTTTATTCTAAAAATAGTTTCAAAAATGCTCAAAATTTCAGAAAAAATTAGAAATATTTTCTTTTTTTAGCTTTATATTCAGATATATGAAATTCCATGCACAGTTTTATTTATATATGTATATAAAACTCGTATAAATAATACTGGAGATTTTCATTGATATGGAATGCGCATGGGACATTTTGAAAAGTTCTCGTTAAATCTAAAATATTACACAAACTAGCTGACCCGCCCGGCGTTGCCCGGGTCCGTATTAACAATATTAAACGAACTTGAAATTTGTATGATTTTATCATTAACTATTTACATGCAGAAATGCATTATCTGAAATACGTAGCCACTGACTGTGTGAAAAATCGGTTTTAAAAACAACTAATATTAAGCTCTAAAAATACTCAAAATGAGCAATGAAAAATGCGGGAGGGAATATGTATCCAACGATTTCATGATTTTCGTGTAAAAAAGTTGATATTTACCCGTAAAATCACTGTTAAGTCACGTAACTAATTATTATTTTCACATACAAATCCCAAGTGAAATATTTTGAATTTCAAACTAATTATATCACTCTTAAATCCGACTATACCATGAATGAAATCGATACACGATGGTAGCTAAAAGGTTGGTATATAGTACTATAATTTCAGAGCTATTTAACAAAAGTAAGTGTTATTTTTAATCAAATCTTGCGTATAGGTTTACTCTGTGTATAAATTCCTAACCTTAAACTTTTATACCGTAACCAGAACCTGTCTGTAACCTAACAGCGACTTAACAGTACCTTACCGTAAATTAAATATAACAGAAATGTAACCTAGCCTAAATGTATTCACTTTATTGTAACATATCCTTATTCTAACCATAACATAAATGCAATTTAACTTTAACCTAACTTTAACTTAAATAATATAATTAAAAAAAAAAAAACATTTTAAAAAATTACTATTTCTTCGTAAAATATGCTTCAGCTGTAATTCGTTTCTTTCAGGGGCACGGTCGTTGCAGCAACTGAGATCCAGATAATTATTATCGATTTTCTTTTACTTAATCGATGCCATTTTCTCAAACAAATTCAAAGTTTTTACCCACGTGAAAAACGAGATAAAAAAATAAGCAACGCGCTATGGAATTTTTATAGTAATTTTTTCGGGATAATTATGAAATATTTCAGTATCATGTTGTTTTTGTACATATTCTAGATATTTATATTGACTTTTTTTTTTAACATTTGATTCTTTAAAATCCAGAATTTTTCCTTTTAAAAAGAAAATCTATTACTCGCAGTTTACTTAAAGAAATTCCTGTATTGTTTATTTTTAACTGAACACTATTACCTAATTTTCTATATTTAGATACTAAGTTTATTAAAATCAAAGCTTATTTTTGTAATTTTTATTATTTCTTGATTTTAATGCTCATAAAATCACTTTAGTTTTAAAAGTAACACTATACTGGTACGTTTATTTCGTAATTCAAGATTGCCAATCATTTATAAAAATGGCATTTTGGCGCGCTTTGGAGAAAAAAAAAATGCCAATTCAATTTTTATCTGCAGACAGATAATAAACATGATCCGTGAAATCATACATAGTTTTTTTTTTAAACAATTGTAAGAATATTTATCAGAATTATTCAAATTCTCAAAAATATGAATTCAAAAAGAAAAATGGTTAGGTATTTATATGAGATAGATCGCCAAAAATAATTTTTAATTGCCAATTTTATTTACAGTTACTGATTATGTTAAAAGAAAATAATTTAATATTTTTTAATACAGAAAATTATTAAAAAGATAAATAATATCAAATAAATTAGTAAATGTTATTATTAAAAGTTTATTATTATATTAATAAAAAAACTATCGCCAAACTATAAGTGCCAAAAATGGATGATCATAAATGTCGCATGAGTTATAAATAATAATAATAATAATGTCGTTAATATAATGTCGTTATACCAAATGAGTACTACTTGATCATCCCGTCGACCAATTTCGCCATATTATAGAAAACTGTAAACTATTTAACATCAAATGCGACATTTACGATCATCTATTTTTGGCATTTAATCTTACAGTTTGGCGATAGTTTTTTTATTAATATAATAACAAATTTTTAATAATAACATTTACTAATTTGTTTGATATTATTTATCTGTTGATACTACTTGGTTTTGCCGTCGACCAAAAAGCTATCGCCAAACTATAAGATTAAATGCTAATAATGGATGATCGTGAATGTCACATTTAATGACATTAAACACGATACGCGTGTGTAAAATGTCATTAAGTGATTTTAATTTCTTTTTTTTATTTGAATTTTTAATAATATTCCACTAATTATTTGTTTTTTCGTTATTTAAAATAAAAATTATGTCAATATGTATAATTTGGCTATTAGTTTGGCGATTTGTATAATTTGGCGAAATTGGTCGACAGGATAATAGAGAAGTACCAAATTGTTTTTAATACTACTTGGTTATCCCGTCGACCAATTTCGCCAAATTATACAAATCGCCAAACTAATAGCCAAATTATACATATTGACATAATTTTTATTTTAAATAACGAAAAAACAAATAATTAGTGGAATATTATTAAAAATACAAAAAAAAAAAAAAAAAAAAAAAAAAAAGAAAGAAAGAAATTAAAATCACTTAATGACATTTTACACACGCGTATCGTATTTAATGTCATTAAATGTGACATTCACGATCATCCATTATTAGCATTTAATCTTATAGTTTGGCGATAGCTTTTTGGTCGATGGGATAACCTAGAAGTATCAACAATTATACAATTTTAAAAAATAAAATAATAATAATAATAAAATTATTAAAACATAAACAATTATAGCTGGGTTACCATATCAGGCAAAATAACGTCATTTTGGCGCCAGTGAGATACCTCGGTGCAGGAGCATGCGAAGAGAAAACTGCACCCGGGGCAAAGTTACGATTTGGCGCCCCTCCCCCTCCCAACATTTTCTTGTAACTGGCTAAAAATGACGTTGGTAATATATATTAGGTGCCCCCTAAATTTCAGCGCTCGGGACAGCGACCACCTTCATCTTCTCCCCCCCCCCCCCCTTCTTTCGCACGGATTTGTCTCGTTGCATGCATGCATGACATCTGTGCCAAAACAAAAATGTGGAGAAAACAATAATTGTTATTTATACCTCTTTTTCCCTACTAAAGTAAATTGAAAAAAACTTTAAAATGTTGCAATTCAATTATTTTACAATATGTGCGTATGTGGAAGATATTTACACTAAAATTTAAATATAAAAAGATAGAGAGAGGGAGATCATACGTATTGCGAACATCGCTCCGGCTTATGCTTTTTTGGCTTAAAATCGTATTGTTTGGCGACAAAAGTAAATTCAAACATTTAATTAAACAAAGGATATATAATTAACAGTTAGAGCTTTTTTTTTAAAAATTGATTCTGTGATTTTCTTATTTAAGATACATAATGGAAGAATTTAAAATAAATAAATAAAAGAGTTATTTACATTTTATCTAGTGAAATTTTTTAGATTTTTTTTCCTGTTAACCAGGCACGAAAGAGATAAATAGCCAAATATTATATCAATCAAAATTTTCTTTTACATTGAATTTATTTTTAACCATTTTATTTTTATTTATTTATTTATTTTTGTTTGAATTATATATTTGGCTTGCATATGTATATATGCTATTATATAGCATATATGCTCTTACATACATACATGTGCATATGTAAAATCGCGCCTCAATTTGGCGATTTTCGAAAATCATGCTTTGGCGAAGGGAGTTTTGGAATCGCACCGGTTATATGTGTCAAATGTTAAAAAAATATACGATGTTTATACATTTTAGATATATTTCTATATACATGTGTAATTATATATAACGATATACATATATAAATATATAATTTATACACCTGTGAATAAATACTATATACTTACATATATTTTTTATATTTTTATGTGTCAAATTTAAACAAATGCTACAAATTTTTCCGAAAAAAATATGCTAAATGCAAAAAAATACAAAAGAATAAATAGCTAAAATTAATTCCAGTAGTAAACAAGTAAGAAAAATCATGCGTTAAGCATAGATTATGAAGCACTTTCCAACACTTAATGAAATCTTTAACAAAACTTTGTTATTTAGGGAAATAATAGTGTATAGCCAAATATACCCAAATATGTATTCCAATACATTAGAACAGCCCTGTATTTCATATGTCAGTTCATATAATGGGAAAATTTAGCTTAGCAAGAAAATACCCAGTAGCTTGAAATTTCTTTTTCAGCAATTCATACTATTAGATGGAAACATACTTGAATACTTTTGTTCAGCCCTGTAGTTTACATTGTACCTTTATTACACGCCAGCTTTAGGCTAAAATTTATTGTAAACTAAAACACTTTTAAAACAACTGAAATCACATTCTCATAAATCATCATTCAGGCGTCCATGTACCGAATTCTTTGCGTGGCCCTGTATATCCCTTTATCTATATTCTGCAAACATTTCTCAGTAAATTGAATGCAGCTCAGCGTAAAAATGCATGGCTTATTTAAGAACCACGTTTAAATAATTTACGCTCATATTCAGTAACGTTGGTGAGCTCTTTTGGGTAGCCCTGTATATCAACTATAACATTTATACACACCATATAATGTGCATATATTTAGCGAAATATAAACGCGAATATCATAATTAAAATGCATTTCATTCCTCCATCAGCCATCATCGGACACATATACGGTACTTCGGAAAGAATATACTATTTGAAATCTTTTGTATGGCCCTGTAAATGCTATGTACTTCATATTATGCAAGACAGTAGAGTATAATTTATATTAAGCTTCAGCGACATATATCAATTTTATTATACATGAAAAAGCTTAATATATTTAAAATATGTCACACACAATTCCTCCTTTTAACATTATCTAATGGAATTCTTTTGTGGGGCCCTGTAAATGAATAATAGCTACATTTTCACCTTATATTTTATAGAATGCATATTTTAATACGTTTGACAGGGTATAACATCTTTAAAATTCCTTTGAAACAATTTTCCCCATAGGCCGTAATGTAATAGGAAACTTTTGATTCGCCCTGTAGATAAACTAATTATGGTAGAAATTTCATTTTCGATAGGACTTGTGCTAGGATAAACGTCAATAACGTCCTAAAATTTCATGGCAATCCGAGTATATTAACGATTTTTTCCCATGGGCCGTAATGTAATGGAAAACTTTTGATTCGCCCTGTAGATAAACTAATCATAACAGAAACTTCATTTTCAATAGGGTTCGTGCTAGGGTAAACGACAATAACGTCCTAAAAGTTCATGGCAATCCGAGTATATTAATGACTTTTTCCCATAGGCCGTAATGTAATGGGAAACTTTTGATTCGCCCTGTAGATAAACTAATCATGGTAGAAACTTCATTTTCAATAGGACTTGTGCTAGGGTAAACGTCAATAACGTGCTAAAATTTCATGGCAATCCGAGTTTATTAACGATTTTTCCCCACAGGCCGTAATGTAATGGGAAACTTTTGATTCGCCCTGTAAATGAATAATAGCTACATTTTCACCTTATATTTTATAGAATGCATATTTTAATATGTTTGACAGGGTATAACATCTTTAAAATTCCTTTGAAACAATTTTCCCCATAGGCCGTAATGTAATAGGAAACTTTTGATTCGCCCTGTAGATAAACTAATTATGGTAGAAATTTCATTTTCGATAGGACTTGTGCTAGGATAAACGTCAATAACGTCCTAAAATTTCATGGCAATCCGAGTATATTAACGATTTTTCCCCATGGGCCGTAATGTAATGGAAAACTTTTGATTCCCCCTGTAGATAAACTAATCATAACAGAAACTTCATTTTCAATAGGGTTCGTGCTAGGGTAAACGACAATAACGTCCTAAAAGTTCATGGCAATCCGAGTATATTAATGATTTTTCCCCATAAGCCGTAATGTAATGGGAAACTTTTAATTCGCCCTGTAGATAAACTAATCATGGTAGATACTTCATTTTCAATAGGGTTCGTGCTAGGGTAAACCTCAATAACGTATAAAAATTTCATAGCAATCTGAGTATATTTACGGGAGTTAGAGCGCGGACAGACGGCCAGACGGACAGACGGACAGACAAACCGAATGCATAAGCACTTTTCAACTTTGTTGGAAAGTGCTAATTACGGGAGTTAGAGCGCGGACAGACGGCCAGACGGACAGACGGACAGACAAACCGAATGCATAAGCACTTTTCAACTTTGTTGGAAAGTGCTAAAAAGCAGCGCCAAAGGCAATCGCATCGATTCATTTAATAGAAAAAAAAAAAAAAAAAAAAAACAGGCTATGGAAATTTTTTTTTCCCCAAAAAATCCACCGGGTAGTTTTAAAAATCATTCTGGCCGAAGTTTTGAGACTTACTGCTTTATAATATGTGTATATGAATATGATAAGACAATGTATCGAACCACAGTGTGTAACTATTTTCCATTTTTTAATATAATTCTGCATTTACAAAATCCTTTGAATGCACTGCCCACACATACAATTTAGAAAATGTTTTATTTTCATACTCTTTAATCTTTAGAAATCCACAAAGAAAACATTCATTATTGTATACTGTACTCACAAAAAATAAAATCGCAAAAATTCCATAGCGCGTTGCTTATTTTTTTATCTCGTTTTTCACGCGGGTAAAAACTTTGAATTTGTTTGAGAAAATGGCATCGATTAAGTAAAAGAAAATCGATAATAATTATCTGGATCTCAGTTGCTGCAACGACCGTCCCCCTTTCTTTCAATTCGTTTTATTAATACAAAATTCCTTCCTCGTGCTTTTGTTTGAGGCATTAAAATTTCAGCGATAAATGGTTTAATATTGCAAACCACGGAGTAAGACACTTCTTACTCCGTGCTGCAAATCTTTTTTCGGTTTACTTCGCCTCCACCTATCTTTTTCTCCATGGTGTACAGCAGCTGTGATTAAAAAAAAAATCCTCATTTAAACTGGCAGTTTGACAGTCTATGAATTTTAAAGGTCTGTCCCAGCTTTTTTTTATTCTTTCTGCGAAAATTTTATGCAACCAATCAACCATAAGAAAATGAAATGGAAAAAAAGCGAAAAAAGGCGATTTTTTATGAGAGTGAGCTTTGGAATTTAATTAATTACTCAGTTAATAAATAGAATTTTGAAATTCTGAGCTTCAGGTGCATCAGGAGAGACATTGGGCTACTCTCAAAAAAATTTTGAGCTTTGTACGTGCTGTAGATTTTGCTAGCCATCGCAGACACACACACAGATACACACACAGACAGAGCGTTTTGTTCTTTTATTAGTATAAATTTCCCTATTTTTTTTTTTTTTTTTTTTTTTTTTTTTTTACGTTTTTTTTGTGATAAATAAATGCTATAATTCATATAATGTACCCTTGAATAATATTTAAAGCGCAATTTTAAAAATAGAAAAAAATGATTTAAAGGTCCCTCGTCCCCTTGATTAATTTAAAGACTACTACAATTTTAATCCTTCACGGCACGATTTTTAGGTGCGTTCGTAATTATGTAAATACGTAGCACCTATTGTTGTCGCTCAGTCTGTCTGTCTGTCCGCATATAACAACCCCAAAACTACCCAACCGAATCATTTGAAATTTAAAATACATAATTATTACATAATTTTGTCGAGTCATTTCAAATGTTATGAAAATCGGATGCATAGATCAATTACAGGGACAATCAAAAGGATTCCGTTACATTACGGTCAATGGGGGAAAAAGTTTCAAATGCATTTTAATCGTTTGAAATTTAAAATACATAATTATTACATAATTTTGTCGAGTCATTTCAAATTTTATGAAAATCGGATGGATAGATCAATTACAGGGACAATCAAAAGTATTCCGTTACATTACGGTCAATGGGAAAAAAAGTTTCAAATGCATTTTAATGGTGTTACACTCATTTGAACATAATATAATTGACATGAATCTATGAAATATGTAGTAAAAAATACATTTTGCACAATCTGTGATGCAAAGAATATTTATTATTAAATTACAGGGCCACACAAATGTATTCCACTAAATAATGTTATACGGGGAAACATTGTTTGGGGCGTGTTTTAATTATATTAAACTACTTCACATTTTATGAATAAGATATACGTTAATGAAGTATAATAAAAATTACTCCCTACATATTTACGGGAACACAAAGATTTCGACCACGATACTGTATCCAAAGTACGCCCTACTATATCAGCAAGATCTGAATATTTTTAAAACTTCGTTATCGTACGAACGCACCTCATTTGCTACATTCACGTGCAATTTCCAACTTGTTTCTATTTGTATGAAAAAAAAAAAATTATTTTAAATGTATAGATCGGTCTAATAATGAGAAAAATAGTAAAAGAAAAATTAAATTTGTAATTTTCAGCTAAAATTTGATATTTTATGGCTGATATCCTATTTAGGATTTTTAAATATTGTATTGCTCTACTTTGCAATCAAATGGGATTAGGTTAATAAATTTTATTTGCCGGGAACTTTTAAACAACAAAATAAGTGTTATTCCAGTCATTGGACTCTTTTTAATCAGCGATTCAAATGCATGGAACACTAATTAGAGTGTTTTTAGGTATGTGCCACACTGTACAGTGAAGAGTTAACTCGTTCGCTGCCGCTCACGCGAAAGTGCGTGATATGGCGCCAACTTTAAGGAGCCACTCACGCGCCAGTGCGTGATGTCCAATAGCCGGTCCGGAAAATCTTTCACCGATTCTTTGTTATAAAAAGTAAATCGACTTCTGCGAAAAACCCACTTCTACAGTACGGCATTAACTATCTTCAGGTAAGCGGCAGCGAACGTGTTAAAATTACCCCTAGACTTTTTTATTATAAGTGCGTGCATATCATAAGAAGCGTTACATAGACTGATACATCTTTGGAGATATTGTATAGTAATTTTAAACTGTTTTTTTGTGGTCCTTCGTAATACTTGTCTCAGGTTTAAAAAAATCTCCAATTTTTGAGTCTTACGATAGCTCCATTTGGCTATCAAAGACTGCAGGCAAACAGGATTTTTCCATGACCACCCTTCTTTTGTGATAACTTCCCAGCCACAGCCATCAAAACTTGAGTTGTTTAAGCCTTTCTGGCGACCTAATTTTAATTCAAAACTCACAAACGGCACCAAGGATATTTTAATGAAATTTTACAATCAAAGTTTGAAGTTAATTAAAAATTGTTTGTAATTCCGGGGTCATTCCAATCATTTCCGCTTTTTACGGACAGAATTTTTCTGTCCGGGAAAGTTTCAACTAAGTAAAAATAAATTTCAAGTAAATTCAACTTAAGATTGTTCCTAAATCATAAAGTTCAAATTTATGATATAAGTTTTCATTTATTTTTGTTCAGTAATGTATGAAGCTACCAGATGTTGTTGTTAAGAAACTATCGAATCGCACTCAATTTCCCCCTTTTTTTTACAAATACAATAGATTTTTCAGAAAATAGTGTCAAAGTGGCCGTTTTGAACTGACATTCCGCACTAGAGAAGAAAAATTAGTCTAAACTGGAGTGAAAATCGCCTTGTCACATAGTCAAAAAGGCTTATAACTGATTGATCAAAAAATAGAAAATTGTTGAGCCTGGAATGAATTTGATTCCAGATCACGTCTTCCAATTTTATATCTTCTGCAATAAAAAATTAATTTGTAAATGTGTCAAAACGTTTTGCGCAGAACAACCTCATTTTATTAATTCAACATGTTTATTTCAGTAAATTATACATTATTATATACTTTCGTTGAAAAACAAATAGCCCCTGCATATCTGTTGTCGTTGTTGATATTTGTCCATCACAACTTGATGATGCCCTGTATCCAGGACAGGTGGTTGGGTATGCGGGTGTAGAATCCGTACTTGTTGGTCTGGCCGCAACCCTCGCCCCAGCAGGTACCACCTCCCTTCGTGCGCCATCATGAAGGGTCCCCCGCTGTCCCCTTGGCAAGCGTCCCCTATCACCTCCTGAGAATAGCCGGCACAGAACATGTTTCGTGTCACCTGGAACGAAACAGATTTGGTTAACGGGCTACTTCAGTCAAATGAAAAGACCCATTCACTAATGCTAATCCTATGGAAGAAATTCATAAAGATATCTCTGTTGCATTTCAATGTTTTTAAATGATGTTTTGGCTTTGGATATCTGAGATCGATCTGTATGCATGCCGTTAGTTACTTTTTTCATTTTGTTTACAGTTATTTTTTACGAGGACGCTTTCATTTTCGGAACCGGTTTGGGAAAGCGAAAGCAACCCTATAAAAATATCTGCAACCAAAATCGAAAAACTAAAAAACGGACCTCCATTCAGATCAATCTGAGTTATCCAATGCAAAAAGAATCATCTAAAAATGCAACCGAGATAGCTTTATAAATTTCTCTCATAGGATTAGCATTGGCGAACGGGTATTTTCATTTGAGTGAAGTAGCCTCTTAAGAGTCCACTCAAAAAGACTCGGATGATAATGTTAAATCTATGGGGGCGTTATTTTCAAATTTCAATGCAGGGTTATTACAAAAGAATCATCGGATTTCCGAATCGTTTATTTCGGAACATAATTGGGTTACAACAATGCGTTATGCATAAAATAAACCGAAAGTATTGATGTGTATGGTCGCCAATGCAGTCTTTCAAATTCAGTTCAATTTATTGGAACTACAGATGAAACTCTCTTTAACTCGGTTCACTGTTTCTTCAGTAATAGCTTGGTCTGCTGGAGCTTTCACCTTTACATAAACAACCGGTTTTTTTTTAACTATCGATACCAGTGCAGAATGCATTGGTATGCTCTTAGAACGATTTTAATTGATTCACACTTTGAAAATTCTAGTACATAAAACGTTTTCTGCTGTCCAGTCGCCATTTTTAATATGACGTTCCCGCAGCAACCAAAACAACGAGACACACACGCGGCGCAAAATTGTAGTTAATGTCCTCTCATTTTAGTTGTCTTGGAAACATATACATTTCTTAGTTTGCGCGTAGTAACGAATCGAAACCCGATGATTCATTTGTAATAACCCTGTATATTTCCGTGTTTTTTTTTTTCTGCATAGGATAGTTGAGAATTATTTACATCCGGGCTAGTTTCTACTTTTTCGATTTTGGTTTAAGATTTTCCTTTAGAAAATTACTTCATATTTCGAAACTGGTAAAAACATATTATGAAATTAAAACTATCATAAAAAAAGGGTACTACTTGGTTATTCCGTCGACCAGTTTCGCCAAATTATACATATCGCCAAACTATTACCAAATTTATGTAACTTTTCATTTAAATAAGGAAAAAACAAATAAATTAGTAGAACATGAACAAAGGTAGAAATAAAAAGTCGAATTTAAAGTCACTTGATGGCATAATAAACATGTATATTGTGTTGAATGTGACATTTACGATTACTCACTATTGGTATTTAATCGTAGTAAGATCTAGTTTGGCGTAAGATTTTGGATAACCAAGTACTAGTAACAAAAAATGCAACCAAAATCGAAAAAGTAAAAAGTAGACCGTCCTTAGCTATCCTATGCAAAAAAATAAAAATAAAAATGTACTGCTTCAAACCGGAACGATGTTCAAATTCCTCAAATTATGAGAAATATTGTTTCGTTTCTGGAGTTAGAGGTTATTATTCTCCTTTTCTCCAAGCCTCGACTGAATGTGAAGATTATTTTATTAATTTAAATATTGCATCGTTGGTTCTAGTATTAGTCTTTAGTTCTATTCTTCACAGTATCCAGTTCTAAACGACGCTAATATTTAGTTTTATTTTTTATCCGTGATCAGTACCGCTTCAAACCGGAACGATGTTCTTGTTCCTGAAATTATGTGAAAAGTCATGGGATAGCAATATGCAAATATATAGATGGCAGTAGTGTCGCTTACAAATTATATAAATCGTCCGTGCCTAGACAGGACTTTCATTTGTGTTCAAATGTTTCGTATTAGAAGGTTGATTGTGGCGAGAATTAACTGACTTCGAATGCGGTATGCTAGTTGGAGCTACACGCATGGGACATTCCATTTCGGAAATTCAACATTCCGAGATCCACAATGTCAAGAGTATGGCAAGAATACCTAAATTCAGGCATAACCCATTTTGAACAATGCAGTAGTTGACCACCGGCACTTAACCCCTTCGCGACGGGAGCCTTTTACGAAATTTTTAATGTTTTGCCATCAGTCTTAAAAAACAGAAATTTGTTTAAGAAGATTAAATCGTGAAAATGTTCCGATTGAATAAGGCAAATTTTACAGTATAATTTTACCGGTGGGAATAAACGAGAATTCTAAATGAGGATTCTACACATGTCGCTCGTCCCCAAGTGGTTAAGGACGTCTGCTTAGACTTGTCACTGTGAACAGAAATGCATTAAAAAAACGCAAGAATGAACGTGGGACGTCTGACGGTCTGGCAAAAATAGTTGCAGAAGTGCCATTACTAACAGCACGGCATCGCCAACAGTGGCACTCCTAGGCTCGTGACCACAGACGACTGGAAAACAGTGGCTTGGACAGATGAGTCACGATTTCAATTGGCAAGAGCTGGGATGTGGTACAGAACCCATGAAGCCCAAGTTGTCAACAAGGCACTGTGCAATCTTGTGGTGGCTGTATTTACATGGAATGAACTGGGTCAAACTGAACCGATCATCAACTAGAAATGATTACGTTCAGCTACTGAGAACCATTCATGCACCCAAAGAACGACGGAGGCTGTCAATGCACCAGGCTATAACTGTTCGCGATTGGTTTGAAGCAAATTCTGGACTATTCCCAGCTGATGATTTGGCCCCTTGATGTTAACGTATTTTAATAATAATGGTCTGTAAACAAATATTATTTAATAAGAACGGCTGTGTTTTCTGAAAAGTCATTATTTTTAAAAAAGACTCACGGAGTAATTCGTGGACCTCCTACACACTTCTGGATCGACGAGGGGCACCTTGATCTCCTGCAGGTACCTGGGCGTGGGTCCCTTCTCCTTCAGCTGGCCCCAACCGACCACGGTGCCCATCCTCGGGCCCTCCTCAGCGTCTGTTAGGAGAAGCCTCTCGCTGAGGTTGCGGTCGGGGAGGCAGATCGGAATCACGTGGTCCGAGAAGTAGATCCGGTGCCTGAGTCGCACCAGGGCGAGATCGTTGTCGTGCGTAGCCGCCTTGAAGGAGAATCGAGAATGGCTTAGAAAAAAGTGTTTTTTTTTAGAAAAGAATTTAGGAAAATTTAAAAACATGGGAATTTTTAAACAATTTTGCTTATTCGGAATTCAAAACTTGTATTTTTTTTTTTTAATTGAAGGTTTTTTTACATAGTGTCAAATAAGTCCATTTACATTTTAAATATTAAAAAATAAATAAAAACTAGCCTCAATTGGTGACCAGTTTCGTCTCTCTTGAATGTATATGAACCATTAAATCATATTGCTTTATTCATAATTTATTTCAATTGCTCAATTTTTTGCCAAATTAGAAAATTCCTCTAGAGAAATAGACACAGATGTCATATATACACACCACATTGGCGCGATTGCAACAATATGGCAATTATATATGCCTCACATGATAATCCGGCTATTGTTATTTATTTATTAATCAACTGTTTATTTTTATTTTCTTTTTTAAAAGGATCTAAATTGTTTTGTTCTATAATTATTAATTAAACTTTTTTATTTATTATTATTTTCTTTTTAAAATAACAGAAATTAGTTAAAAATATGTATGCAAGTGGTATTGGAAAACGAAGTTTTCGCCAAACTAGCGTTAGAAAAATAACGCGCCAATGTGGTGTGAATATGACATCTGTGCTGATAAATCAAGCACTCGGTATTTTTATGCTAACTTGGTGCACCGCCAAATATTGTGCCCGTGGCATTATTTTTCTATTTCATTTAAAACACATTTAATAATATTAATCTTTTCACTTTTTCATTTATTAGCTTTCAGACAAGCTAAAAAATGTCGTGTCATCAGTGCTGAATTTTCTACTCAACCGATTTTGATAATTATTTTTTTTAATGAAAGCTATTTATTTGTAGTTGTGCCCATTTTAGTTATTTTTTAATTTATTTCCATTTTTATATTTTATTTTTAATTTTAAATGCTTTTTACGATTTTTGTTCAAGATGGTGGCAACTCAGTTTAGCTTTTCTCTCGTTAATAAAAATTTATTTTCCAAAATGATTGCGTATAATTATGCACTAATTGATGTAAAAAAAAATATATTTACTGAGAAATAATATTAATAATGTAAATAAAATAACCGAAAATAATTTATAATAAAAATTAATGTTTAAAGCAAAATAAGAAAAATTTCAAATGAGGAAAATGATGTCATTCAGCAACCAGATAAATGGGAATTACAATATTATTACGAATGCCTTTATCATATTACTAATAACAGTAACTTTTAAAAAACATTTGAAGAGAAAATGACGTCACTATTTAAAACATCGGATTTTTACTCATAACGATATTAGGTACTACTCTGTTATCCCGTCGACCAATTTCACCAAATTATACAAATCGCCAAACTAATAGCCAAATTATACAAATTGACATAATTTTTATTTTAAATAACGAAAAAACAAATAATTAGTAGAATATAAATAAAAATATTAATAAAAAGTCAAAATAAAAATCACTTAATGACATTTTAAACACATGAATCGTATTTAATGTCATTGAATGTGACATTCACGATCGTCCATTATTGGCATTTAATCTTATGGTTTTGCGATAATTTATTGGTCGACGGGATAACCTAGTAGTACCCGATATTACATTTCAATATTTCTTTTCATTATGGACACTGAGATTGAGATTTTCCTTTTAGATGACTTCTGTTAGTGAAAATTATGTCACAGTAAAAATAATATTAGTTTTTATTTATTTTTTTAAATAGTAAAACTATTTTTCTGTGAGTGCATATAAAATAAAATTTCTTGATTTCGCCGGCACTCAGATTACAGTTTTTACTGAAGATGTGTCAATATTTGCGTGCAAAATTGTAACTGGCAAATTTGAAATTTAGTTTGTAAATATATTTATTATATATTGATTCAATAATGTAATTACTTTTGCTTTTTTTAAAAAAACCAAATCGATCGTGTTTTTAAACATTTCACTCGTTGAATTCGACGGGATTCCACTCGTTTTATTGTTAAATTGCATTTCCTTTTACTCAGAATCTATAAAAAAGCGTTTAAACTAAAGAAATAATCCGTTTTTGATTAATCTTGTCAATGAAGAAGTAGCGCGTCAAATTGTATCTCTTTATTATTCCGCAATTCCAATGTCTCAGAGAGAAATTGCTAATCAATTGGGTATTTCACGCCGTTCTGTTTGCTATTATATTGATAAACACAAGAAAAATGAAGTTAGTTCATTGCAATCTAAACGGGATCGCCCTTCTAAAAAACCTCTATCGATTTTTTTTTCCCTAATCGGAGGCGAAACTCAGTTCTGCAATGGCAGAATCTACATTCAACTTGTAGTAACATAACTTTAATTTGTAACTGAAACGTTTAAAATTCATGATTTTTATTTATTTTTTAAGCCAATAGAATAAAACCAAAGCAAAAACAAAAATAACGATATTTTGAAGCTTCATAATTGCAGTGAAAAAACAAAACGTAAATAAACCCACTTTATCACGGCCCTAGATGCGTTTCATTTGAGCGTTGCCTTTAAACAATTAATAAATAACCGTGATTTTTTTGCCACATATGTTAGCGTAATATACAGCGTTATTACAAAAGAATTATCGGGTTTTGAATAGTTGTTATGTGTGAACTTGGAAATGTATATGTTTCCATGACAACTCAAACGAGAGGTCGTTAACTATAGTTTCGCGCTGCATATGTGTCATGTGCGTGTGGTTACCATGGTTGCTGCACGAACGTCATATTCAAAATGGTGGCTGGACGGCAGAAAGCATCTATTGTACAAGAATTTCCAAAGTGTGAATCGCTTCAGAGAGCATTCTGTAAGAAATATAAATGCAAACCACCAACTCAACAAAGCATTCTGCGCTGGTATCGACAGTTCAAAGAAACCGGTTGTTTATGTAACGGCAAAAGTGTAGGGCTTGTTGTGCTTAAGGTCCCTGTCCTCGCTCGAGGAAACGCTCGCGAGCTAATGTTATTCCTATGGGGAAGCATTTTTCTAATAACTCTTTCGCATTTTGACATTTTTGAATAATTTTTTTTGCATTGGATAGCTGAGGGGCATGCCGACAGCGCACCTTTTTTACTTTTTCGATTTTGGTTGCTGATATATTTTTTAAAAAGCACTTTCAGTTTCGAAACCGATTTCGAAAGTGAAACTAACTTTGTAAAAAAATCTCTGCAACCAAAATCGAAAAAGTAAAAAAGGTGCGCTGTCGGCATGCACCTCAGCTGTCCAATGCAAAAAAAATTATTCAAAAATGTCAAAATGCGAAAGAGTTATTAGAAAAATGCTTCCCCATAGGAATAGCATTAGCTCGCGAGCGTTTCCTCGAGCGAGGACAGGGTCCTTAAGCCATTTGGTAGGCCTCCTTGCCTAGCTGAAACTGTAGAGGCAAAAGTTCCGAATGATTTCCATAAACTGTCGGTACCAGCGCAGAATGCTTTGTTGGGTTGGTGGTTTACATTTGTATGCTCTCTGAACGGTTATAAGCGATTCACACTTTGGAAATTCCAGTGCACAAAGCGCTTTCTGCTTTCCAGTCGCCATTTTGAATATGGCGTTCGCGCAGCAACCATGGCAACCACACGCGCATGACACATACGCAGTGCAAAACTGTAGTTAATGCCCTACTGTTTGAGTTGTCATGGAAACATATACGTTTTCTAGTTCGCACGTAGTAAGGTATCAAAACCGGATGATTCATTTGTAATAACCCTGTATATACAGGTTTGATGAATGGGAGTGCGGTTTGGACTTACATGAGCAGTGGAGACAGATCCCTTTGTTGTCTTCGCCGATTCTTGAAGCATTGATCTCCGAGATTTCATCGCCAAAAGGGTGTCTTTTTTTGGCGGTGTAATTTTCTGCTTTCATTCTCATAATAAAAGAAAAGGAACGTAGACTAAATAAGTCACATTTTTTGTTGCATTTGCTTTTGGCGAGGAAAAGTGCTGCTCGCCAAATTGCGTGACGCTTTCGTCTTTTCACGGCAAATATTTGAAAGTATTTTAATTTTTTACTTATTATCTACCTTAATTCCGCCAAAATTTTGGCTGATCCTTTATTACATACATAAGTAGTTTAATTAGCATTTTTTAAAAAAAAATTTTGAGTATGCCCAGTATCGAGCTTGTTAGTTATGCCCTATACTAGTTTATTTCCATTAAAAAAAGCTCAGAAATATCATTTCGTCCATTGCTTTATTTCGAAATTCCCGTTCTTTTACCTTGTAGTCCGGGTGGTTAATGATGGCGCTGGAATCGGCGATGGCGGTGTGGAATTCGTGGCCCTCGTCCCTCTCCGTGTCGTGCTTTCCCAGCTTGACCACGACCTTTTCCCAGGGGATGTTGTGCTTCTTATCGAAGCAGTGGGCAGCGGTCAGGATCCAACGCTCGTTCAACAAGGTGGCGCCGCAGAAAGATTTGCGCTTCAGCCCGTCCCACAGCATCACCTGTGAAAGCAAAAAAAAAATTCTATTTTCAAACCTATGTTTCCTAAATATCCTTTATTTTTTTCACAAACTCTTTCAGCGAATTCAAACTAATTTCTATTGAATTTCTATTAATTTCTTATTCTATTGAATCTGTATCTCTCTGAATATCTCTATTGAATTTCTATTAATTTCTTATTCTTATATTTCTATTAATTCCATTGGGTATTTCCATGAACACTTGTCGTGTATGTCACATTTCTAGTAACAGCTAAATTGTTGGCCACCGTTATTTTCGAAAGGTTTGCATTGCCTTATTCAATTAATGAAATATTTCTAACTTTAAGTCACATTTTTCCGTTCCAAAATACTCGTATCCAAATTCGTAGTATGTGACTTACACAACATGTGCTCTCGGAATTACCCCATTACAATGCTTGTATTGAAATAGTTGAGTCAGATAACTTTTAGTCACTTAAATTTTTTGAACGGGAATCCCGGAATTAGGCTTCAATTGTTCACATTGAAAAAAAATAGACTTAATTTATGTTACTAATAACAGCTCTAAATACTCGAATACTGAGTCGAATACTCATCTATGGCTCTGAACAACGCGCAACTGTCGAGAAAGATCTTGTTTTTTTTCTTTATGGATTTTATCCGTGTGACGTTAGCTGCGGGTAAACGGAAGAGAACCACCAATAGGCGTAAAGAACATTTTAACACTGCTTCCTTTTACTGGAATAAACAGTCTTGATTTTGAAACTCGATTTTATCCACAGAGGCATGACGACTGACATTCTTGTGTAACTTGCATTCTCTAGGGTGATTGGCTCTACTGAGATTACATGATCTAACGTCAGAGATAACTACGTTCTAAACCACGCCCTAAAAAACAAGAGCTTCATAAGCTATGTCTAAACACGGAACTGCTTTCATTAATGAAAAATGACATTGGAAACGATAATTTCATTCATAAAACAGAAAAAATTATAATTGCGTAAAATGTTTCACTGTTTTTTTGTCCCGCCATTATGTGTTTACGCCGTACTGTCGCCAGCATTTTTGCCGATTCCACCGAAGCTAGCACTGAGAAGAAAATACAGGCTTCTGATTTTTTTGAATTTTGAAGTTGAAATTGGTTAAAGAGCATTTTGTTTTGGTTCATTTTTTGAGTTTACTTTTATTTAATCATAAATTTCTGTTTGAAAACCTTTTTAAAATATGGATTTTGATTAATGTCCTTCTGATTTCATGTATTTATTAACAGATAAAAAGAAAGATTTTCTGGAATTCGGAATTAAAGAAATTAACACTAGAACCGCCGGGTATTTTACTCAAGTTTTACAAAAAGTGTTTCTCACCAGAATTTTGATTTTAAGCTATTAAACTTATTTAATTTGTCTATTTTTCAGCTACGTCGATTTAACATATCTTATGAAGAAAATTCTGGTTCGAATCGACTGTTATCAATCTGACAGGGGTCATTTTGATCCCTAACGGCGGTTCTAGTGTTAATGATGACGTTTCGCATTCTTTTTTTTATTGCTTTTAAAAATAATAATAAAAATTAAATTGGAATTTCTTCTGATTAATTTAACATGATTGAACAATTTATTTATAAAAAATAATCATATTTTCTTTTTACAGTGTCAATTACGAGATATTTACAAACCCAATTGTTCTATATTACTTTTTCCTAGTATTGTTATCTTCTAGTTACTATTTTAACACGATGTACCCATGTACCCCCCTAATACGTAGGGGAAAGTCGGATAAAACCAAGACCCTAATGTTTTTCTTTTTATTATTGTGCACTATGTGAACAAAAAAGTCAAAATTTGCATTAAAATGATAAATTGATTCCTTAGGAAGAAAAAGTATTCATTCAGTCACGAACAACAGAAATTACGATCATAATAACACTTTTTTTAGAAGTGTGATGCAATGTCCCGGTTTTGTCCGACCAGATCGGATAAAACCGGGAACTGGAAAAAATAATTAAAAGCACATTGCAATTTTGCAATAATACAATTTATTAAAGCAAAATTGACATATTATACTTATAGAATGTGAATCTATATAAAATCTACATAAAATAAAAATGATTTAAGTTATGCTTTAAGAATTAAAATTGTTAGGCACAAAAATCACAAATGAAAGTTCGATCTTGTTCATTTGCATTGCTGCATGCTTCATGTGCCCACCCTCTACAATGAAGGCACTCTATCCAACTTCCCTTATGTTTAGATTGTTTATGTAAGCCATTGCAAAAAAAAAAAAAAAAAAAAAAAAAAAAAAAAAAAAGCATTCTTTTTTTCATTCATTTATTTTCATCTAGCTCCTCGTTTGATGTCAAGGGGTTTTTTTTTCCTTAGGACTTTTCTTTCTCACATCAGTTTTTCTACTTTTCTTTTCTGTCATTATAGAAAGCTTCGCTTCAGGATTAAGTTGTTCTTGTCTTGTTTTTCCATCTTTTCTTTTTCTTCTTGTTCGAGTTCTAATTTTTAGGGGTTTGAAATAAGGATAGATGTTGCAAAAACAATTTTCTATATAACAACTTAATTTAAATAATATTTTTTATATAGTTTTTAAACATTTATAGATTGCCAAACAATGCATAAACAAGTTAATTCTATTTCAATAACGCAAATAAATGAGTTGTCCAATCCCGGAAACTTCCCGGTTATGTCCGACCATCATGCATCCCGGTTTTGTCCTACCACGCCATTTTGATGAAATATTACTCTAGCGTTGTTCAGATAACTCATAGACACTAACACAAAACGTTAAAATAACGAGTAAATAATAGACTATCATACGTTATGCTTACCTAATCTAAATCTTTTGGTACTTAGGATTGGTAGCGTAATAAAGCAAACGTCGAATTTTTAACATTTATACGTGAAATCTTTAAAAAGTCACCACTGCGAAATGAGTTTGTTTACACGACTTCCGGTTACTGGAAGCTGGAATACCGCTCGCCTAAAAGTAATTCTAAAAGTTTCGGCTAGATACCGCCGCGAATAAAGCCTGGTTCCCGGTTTTATCCAGCTTTCCCCTACATCCACATTCAGAATGATTTATTTACAAACAGCAACTGCTCTTTAAAATTTTCAACCAATCAGAAGTCCGTATTTATTTCCCTATGCTAGCTTCGGCAAAAATGCCTGTCGCTAGCAGTAGCGAGGAGATGGCAGCACGGACAGTCGCATCATCAAGTTCACGGATGAAAATCTAGGATTAATTAAATCTCTATTTGCTTATTAAAATTCAGTAGGTCTGTCAAATCATATCTTGGTGGAAGACGCATATTCACAGTATCCGCAAAGAAACTCTTCTGGAGGGTTGAATTCTGATAGGGATTGGCCGACGCGTTTTCACGTAACTTGGCGATAATTATACTTGGCGTAGCGATAGACGCTTCCGTCGAGTTTCCTTAGGAGTCGAGTACAAAGTAAAAATTTGTGTTTAAAAACTTTTAAAGAGTACAGCTTTCAGTAAGACCCGTTCCATCCAATGCAATGCTGCAAGAGAAAAGTTACTTTGTACTCGGTTCGGAAGGAAATCAAACTCCTCGACGGAAGCATCTATCGCTCGCCAGGTATAATTATCGCCAAGTTACGTGAAAACGCGTCGGCCAATCGCTATCAGAATTCAACTCTCTCGAAGAGTTTCTTTGCGAATACTGTGAATATGCGTTTTCCACCGAGATAGGACTCGGCAGATCTATTGAGTTTTGATATGGCTATCGAGATTTAACTAATCCTAGATTTTCATAAGTGAACTCTGTGCTGCGGCTTTCCGGTCTATTTCTCGTGGCTAAAATAAATGGTCACACAAAATCGAACGGCTATTCTTACTTGCCATGGGTAGGCGCCTTTCGAAGCGTCGTGGCCGCCCACAATCTTGGCGTGGTCACTGTGCGGCTTCTCTTGCATCGTTTTGCCCAATTTCGGTCTTCCGCAAACTGAAAGACAAGAAAAAAAAAATCTATCGGTATCACCGAGTTGCTACTGCGTGTTTAATGTGATCCAGAACCTGAAACGGTTAACCCTTCATTGCACGATTTTTTCTATATGAAAAAAAGTTATTTGAAATCTATATATCAGTCTAATAAGGTAAAAATAGTAAAAAAAAAATACTTTTTAATTTTTAGCTAAAATTTGATATTTAATGACATGTACAATTATTGTTTTTAAATACTGTATTTCTATATTTTTGAATTCAGTGTGCTTAGATGAATTATTTTTATCTGTTTAACACTCTGCAGCCTGCTTTATATTAATATTTTTAAGTATGGAGTTAAAATAATAAAAGCAAATTTTGCCTTCATTGCTTTGATCATTTTTTTTGTTGTTGTTGTTTGTTTCCAAAGAACAAATTCTAATTTTTTTTTGTCTAATCTGGCATGGACAAAATAAGTGTTATTCACTTCCTTTGGACTGTTACAGTGATCCTATTGGCCAAATTCATGGCACATCATGATATTTGTTTTTAGGTATGTGGCATAGAGTGCAGTTAAATCATGTTCCTATCTTAATTAGAATAGGATTGAAATTTTTTTCTACAATTAAATTTTTTTTTCATTGTAGTTTATTTTCAAAACCTGGCTTTCAAGCAATGGCTGTCACGGAAACGACTTCTTGTGAAAATGCGTTTCTCTTCTTGATGTGTTTCTCTTATTGAAATTATTAGAAATCAGGAACCGTTATAGTTCAGGGTGTGTTTCGATTCAAACTGCTTATTTTCCGATTTATTTTTAGATTCATTTTTGCTCTCAAATGCACCAAACTGGCAAATTGTCTTATTTGGAAAGTACACCAGGTGCCGTGACTGTCGATTCTTTGATAAATGCAGAAAATATTGCAAAAGAAAGCAATTAAAAACGGCCTTTTGAACCGATTTTTCCGAAGCGAGCGATCGGTGAACGAAAAATAGGGTCATACTGAGAAGGTAATTGCTTATAAATCAAATTCTAATGTATTGAGCGTAAAAAGACATCACACGGCACCTTCTACGGCTCTTCAAAAATCCCCTCAGCAAGTTTCATGTTTCTACTTCTAAAAATGTGGCTGAAATTGTATCTTAAAGTTTTGAGCTGTTGAAGGTGGAAAAGCGTTCTTCGAATACACCCTTAAATGGTTCAAACTTGGTACATGTCAAATGGTCAGTTGTGGTAGGCAGCAGCTCGAATTCCGCCAATCAAAATGATGAAAAATAATTGTTCTCCATTCTCAGTCCCGAGGAAAAATTGCTCTTCTGAATAGTACTAAACTGTACTGTCCGATAAAAAAGTTTCTGATTTATTTAAATTAATCTGTTGTTTATATCAGTATGTCATAATTACTTAACTCCTTTCATATAGTTCTAAACAATTGTTACAATAATAAATTACAACAAAATAATACAGATAAAATTTATTGATGCATTGTATTACATGTACAAAATTAATTTACGTAATATTACCGATGTTAATAACAAAAGATACCGATTTAATGCACGAAATTTATCAAACATCGACAAGATGATATGTGGTATTCCACAAGCTACATGATCATCAATTTTCTATTTAAAAATGTTACCCGAATTTTGGGGCAGTAAAAGTAATAGCAACAACAGTAAATAGTAATTTTATTTAATTATTTATTCCGCGATTAAATAAAGATAACTGTTTAAAATTCGAATAAGTTTTACAAAAATAAGCAAATGGTGGGTATTCAATATCACAACTTGCGGCCAAAATTTCAATGAATTGGAGATCTTGATTAATGTAGTGCTTAATAGACCAGGAGGCGGCAGCACAGACATTGAGTTTACGGATAAAAATCTAAGATTAGTTAAAATTTTATCCGCATATTAAAACACAATCGGTCTGCCAACCTAAGAAACCGATTTTAGAAGTTGACCATTGCGCTTTTTTGCATCCAAAAGTATGATAACATGGCTGATTAGGACCAGGAAAACATTATGATAAACCTATGAGTCAACCACCACTAAAATCGGGTTTTTAGGTGTTTTCCACCAAAATATTACTTGGCATACATTGCATTTTAATATGGGGATCGAAATTTAACTAATCTTGGATTTTCATCAGTGAACTTGGTGAGTGCTGCCACCTCCCGGTCTATAAGGTTTATGATAATAGATATCAGCACTAAATTTCCCCAGTTAAAGTAAGCAATCATTTTATTGATCTACGTGCAGAGTTACAAAAAGGAGAATTCTTGCATGTAAGTTTAGGAATGTTTATCGTGAAATGTGCAAGTATAATTAAATGTGAGGGATCATGACAGGTCAAATAGCACATTTATTTATTGCATAGTTATAAAAGTTAAAACTTACTGTCGTCTATCTTGGTATCCTCGATGACGCTGAGGACGGCCGAGACTCTCCGGGTGCATCCCGATTCCGTGTCCCGGGCCACGCATGTGTAGAGTCCCGCGTCTTCGGCCCTCACCCTCTCCGTAAAAATGTACCCGTTCTTGAGGACGGTGATGTGGGACTGAAGAAGGGGCCGACCGTCTTTCTCCCACGAAACCTGCACTTCCGGAGCGGTCGCAAGGCACTCGAGGTGGGCGAAGCCTCCCTCTCTGAACTCCGAATCGTAAGGGGTCTTGCGGAACTCTGAGAAGAAAAAATATATGTTTAGGTTTATTGAGTGGTTTCGTGATAAGTTGGCCGATGACATTGCGTTGGAGTGGGGAAATGTAAATACAGGGGGTGAAAGAAACGCTTTACTTATAGTCCAAGAGCGGACAGCACAAAAGCATAAGGTACTCTCTTAAAAAGTCAGCCAAAAAATAGCTCAAGTTGAGCTGAAATCCACTCATCTCAATGTTGAAAGGCAGCTTCTCAAAAAAGAGTTGAAATAACTCGAGTTTTAACCGATTTAAATGAAGTTGAGCTATTTAAATAACCAATTTAGATCAAGAAGATTTAATCGTTTGAAAAACAACTCTTTTATGATCGAAAAAATTACAGCTCTTTCATAAGAAGCCAAATCAGCTCTTTCGTTTTAAGAGTGTATCTAGCAAGAGAAAAAATCCTTTATTTTATGGAAGAGTAGTGATAGGGGAACCTAATGATCCCTGTCTGCCGAAAGTGAAATGGTGCATGAGTCAAAAAATGAATACCACTAGTGGTTTATTCGTACGTGTTTGCCATACAATCATTTCATAGCTTGCGGTAAACACAATGCATAAGCCAAAAATTAATGCCACTAGTTATTTAGACATAGGCTTACATTGTGTTCATGCCTTTGATTGTAGGACGAACGCATTGCTAAACCTACGAGTAAACCACTAGTGGCATTAATTTTTGGTTTTTGCACTCCCTCCCTAAAGTTTTTTTTCTTGTGCTCAGTACCTTAGGTTTCTGTGCTGCCGGCTCTTGGACTATAAGTAACATTTCGCTAATTGTTGTTAATGCACTAATGAATGCCATCGACTGATTGGCCAGGTTATCGTGTGCAGAGATGGGCAAATTTGTAATTGCAACAATCTATTACAATTTATCTCTAATTAGTACAATAACATAATTATAGTTACAATTACACGGTGTAAAAAATTCTTGCAGCACGGTAAACGGCTTTTCTGCACTTGGATGTGCATAATTGTAAATAATTTACATGCAATTAAATTGTAACAACAATGCAGATAATTGCAATTACAAATTTATCCAATTGTGATCATGGTAGGACGCGAGGTCATGAAAGATCGTAAACGAATTTGCATGGAAAGCATTGTGAAAGCAAGCCAATAGCGTGATGATTTTTTTCCATCACCTGCAAAGAGCAAAGAAGAAGTAGTAGTGTATGACAACTTACTATTTTAATATTACTTTTAAAAAAATGTTAATGAATTGAATCCGATACATGTCAAACGATGTTGATCGATAACGTCGATCACAGTGGTATCCTCCAGTTCTTTTAAATTGTATGTAGTACATCCAAATATTCTGGGACTGCGGCCATTCTTGACAACGAAAGTAAGTGACTAAAGTAAAACTGCTTGAAATGTATTCTCTCAATCCTCCACTGCTTGTGACCGAACCGAAGTTAGTTACATTTGCTCTGCGTCATAAGAAAGATGGCTTTTTTTGAACAGCGTTGCAGCAGTAAATTCTGTCAACGTTTAGGTAAAACAATGATGGATACTTGTAAAATGCCAAGAAAAGTGTGCGATGCATGGGTGAGTCTCAAGAGCCAAGAATTCATCGAAGACGATAACCTTCGCTGAGGTTACACACTGGTACCGTTTGCTTGATAATGCACCAGTACATCGATACCAACTGGTTAAAAAATACCTCGTCAAAACTCGCACTATGTGCTTCTACTTGATCCCCCCTCTTCCCCGCTCCTATCAACTGGACATAGCTCCGTGTGACTTTTACCTGTTCCCACCAATGAAAAAAATTTACAGGGACGTTTTATAGATATGTTTTTAGTCATCAGATGAGGTGAAAACAACATCACAGGAGGCCTTATGAAAGGTTGCGGAAAATGGCTTCTAGCGGTGTTTCCAGAAGATATTTGAGCGCTGGTAGAAGTGCATTGTCACCCAAGGTCACTACTTTGTAGGTGGATATATTTCAATGCTGTGAACTATTCAGGGTAATTTTTTTTTACAACTTGTCCCCGAACTTTTGGATCATAAGAATATCTATAAGAATTTTAATTCAGGGAATTTGGTTATTTTCACTTTATGACGATTGTACAAAAGTTCAACTGACAGATGTTGTTGCAATTGACATTTATCGTTTAGACATTTATTGGATTAAATACTTTAGCATTTCTTCGGTTGGTCGTTTTTAACACTCTATCTTTTAGACGCTATATCTCAAGATAAGATCTCTCCGGAGACTGACAAATAATTTTTGGTGCTTTCAATATCCTTTAGTAGTTCCACAATGTTTTCAATTCTGTCCGATAAATACAGTCGAGTCTCTATATAACGAAATCCACTGTTCCATTAAAAAATTCGATATATAGAGAAATTCGATATATAGAGAATGACGCTAAAATTCCTATTTAATAATTTTGAACAAAAATTATTTTTGAGGTGTTTAATTTCGATATTGAAATGTTTAGCTATAAATATCAACCTAATATTGCATTTCTGAATTATTTAAATATTTACAAAAAAAGGGAACAGGCATTTGTTTGAAAGCTTAATAAAAATCAGATAAGAAAAACTTACATTAATGTTAGACGAAGAAATCTGTAATTTTTAACTGTTTTCATTTCAAAACTGTTATACTGTCGCAAAAATGTTCACACTTTAGTAATGAATGAAAAATTGTATCGGGAACATTTTTCTCCTTTTGAAATTCTCTCTTCATATGATCAAAGGACTCCATTTCGCTGCGTGATGATTTTTTTTCTCTTGTTATATGTTTTAGTTTTCATGCTCAATGTCACTCTCACCATCATTGTTCATAATGCTGCTTAAAATAACACTATCATAAGAATACTGTGCAATAGTGAGATTGTCATCCACTTAAAAAAAATCAGAGAGAGCAACATTTTCTTTGACATTACTGCGTACCGTAATTATGTGATATGCCAGTGAATTTCAGGAGATTAAGGTGTGTGAAAGGGGGGGGGGATGCCTTCCTTGGACATAAAGAACAAAGAGAGATTCAAGGTGGAGGAATAAGATTTAAAAAAAAACCTCAGCATTAAACAATAAATTAGGAATCAGTGATAGAAAGCTGATTATGTGTGACCTCGAAACTTTTTTATAACTGAATAAATACAGAACATTTTATTAAAAAATTCGTTATATGGAGATAAACATTTCGCTATATAGAGACTGTTTTTAATGTAATCATGGGAAAAGGGGACCGTTCCTACTAAAAATTCGATATATAGAGAAATTCGATGTATGGAGTTTCGTTATATAGAGACTCGACTGTATATTTACATTGAAAAACAAGTTGGAAATTGCACGTGAAGCGAAGCAAATGAGGTGCGTTAGTACGATAACGAAGTTTTAAAATATTCAGATCTTGCTGACATAGTAGAGCGTACTTTGGATACAGTACAATGGTCGAAATCTTTGTGTTCCTGTAAATATGCAGGGAGTAATTTTTATTATATTTCATTAACGTATATGTTATTCAAAAAATGTGAAGTAGTTCAATATAATTAAAACAAGCCCCAAACAATGTTTTCCCGTATAACATTATTTAGTGGAATACATTTGTGCGGTCCTGTAATTTAATAATAAATATTCTTTGCATCACAGCTTGTACAGATTGTATATTTTAGTACATACTTTAAAGATTCATACCAATTCTATTATGTTCAAATGAGTGTAACACCATTAAAATGCATTTGAAACTTTTTTTCCCATTGATCGTAATGTAACGGAATACTTTTGATTGTCCCTGTAATGGATCTATGCATCCGATTTTCATAACATTTGAAATGACTCGACAAAATTATGTAATAATTATACGTTTTAAATCTCAAACGATTAAAATGCATTTGAAACTTTTTTCCCCATTGACCGTAATGTAACGGAATCCTTTTGATTGTCCCTGTAATGGATCTATGCATTCGATTTTCATAACATTTGAAATGACTCGACAAAATTATGTAATAAATATACATTTTAAATTTCAAACGATTAAAATGCATTTGAAACTTTTTTCCCCATTGACTGTAATGTAACGGAATGCTTTTGATTGTCCCTGTAATTGATCTATGCATTCGATTTTCATAACATTTGAAATGACTCGACAAAATTATGTAATAATTATACGTTTTAAATTTCAAACGATTAAAATGCATTTGAAACTTTTTTCCCCATTGACCGTAATGTAACGGAATCCTTTTGATTGTCCCTGTAATGGATCTATCCATCCGATTTTCATAAAATTTGAAATGACTCGACAAAATTATGCAATAATTATGTATTTTAAATTTCAAACGATTCGGTTGGGTAATTTTTGCGTTGTTATATGCGGACAGACGGACGGACTGAGCGACAACAATAGGTGCTACGTATTTACGTAATTACGAACGAACCTAAAAAAATACAAATGATTGCCGGCTAAAACTTCTTGAAAGAAAGGTTTTTATGTGGCATAAACAACAATAACAGCAACAACAACAACAAAACAGTTCAAATTTTAATTAATCAGTGGCAGTATTAAGTTGGTTGACTTTTTGCCATCTCTTATGGCGCATTCATATACGTTAATTCCTTGAATGTAACTTCTGAAACGTGAGTACAATATCTTGTATTATTATTGTGATTTTCAAACAATTTTTTGTTTCAAGTAACTTTTCAATACAAAGCAATTAAATGTACTACCTTCCTCTTTTATTTAAAATTAGGTCTTTTGACGCATATGACTTTTCCTAGGCCAACGCCCAAGTCGCCAAACAAGTTAAATTCGAATTACAGTCGAGTCTCTCTACAACGAAACTCCATACATCGAATTTCTCTATATAACGAATTTTTAGTAGGAACGGTCCCCTTTTCGCATAATTACATTAAAAACAGTCTCTATATAGCGAAATAGCTATCTCCATATAATGAATTTTTTCAGAAATTGGTCATAAAAACAGTTTTAAAAAGCTTCGATATCATATGGAATCAATTTTCCATTACTTATTTTTGATTTATCGTCAGTGCTGAGTTTATATATATGTATATATATATATATTACTTCTCTTAATGTTCTTTAAATCCAACGAATTCATCCCACCTCCCACACACCTTTCCACATCTTTCTCAAAACAGTGTCAATTGGATTGATACGCATGTAAGAGAGGAATCAATGAGAGGCACGTAAGAGAGGCCTTCAAATGGAGGAAAATGTTAACTACAATTTTTCATTCCTTGCTAAAATTTGAACATTTATTTGAGAGCGTAACAATTTAAAAAAAAAAAATTGCAAAATTCTTCGTCTGAAATGAATGCAAGTCTTTCATATTTGATTTTCATTAAGCTTTCAAATAAATGTCTGTTCTCTTTTTTTGAAACAGCTTAAATAATTAAGAAATAAAATGTTAGGTTAATATTTACTTTTAAACACTTCAAATTTTTAATTCAAAAGATCAAAAGTAATATTTGTTCAAATTTCACACATTAAATACGATTTTTAACATCATTCTCTATACATCGAATTTCTCTATATAACGAATCTTTTACTGGAACGGTGGATTTCATTATATAGAGACTCGACTGTATTTATTTTTAATTTTTGATCTTTTCTGCAACCTTACCTATTCCACAATTATCGTCAAATGCGTCTTTCATTTTCACGTGAGCGGTAGCCGTGGCCTCTTCCTCCGGTGACACCGCCACGCAGGTATATCTGCCCGCCAGGTGGCGCTGCATGTGCCTGATCCACAACGTGTTATTGGACAGCAATTTCAGACCCGGAAGTGGAGTATCCCCCGCAAGAAACATGTCTCCTTTCAACCTAAGTGGGGAAAAAAAGAGGCCTAATTTATATATTTTTTTCGTTCACTATTTTGTTTAATTCAAAATTTTATTGTTAACATGTAGAGCGATCAACACTGAACTTTCAATTTAGCACCGTGGGTGTAAAATATAATATAATATAAAGTAAGAGCGAAATATAATATAAAATACAATCACCGGGGGTGTAAGTATAGTATAAAACTAAACAAGTTATATTGCTTGAAGCAATTCATTAAGGAAATTTAATTTTGTAACAAATACCGTATTCTCTCGCATTAGCCCGAAAATATGAGATTTCGCTATTGGAGGATGGGCGGCTGGTTTATTATAGTTTTTTTAAACAAAATTTTTCACTTAAAAGAAAATCACCAATACTTATTTTTTGCTTTTTGTCTCTCTTCCTCTCTGTAAATATTTATTAATATTTTAGTGATTATTAGGTTTTATTTATTTTATTATGCAAAATTTTTGTATTTTTTTCGCTCCCTATTTTGTTTAACTCAAAATTTTGTTGCTATCATGTTGAGTGTCAGGGTGACTGACACTGAACTTTCAATTTAGCTCGTGTGTCAGTGTAAAATATAATATAAGACTAAAAATGTTATATTGATTTAATAGTTAATAAACCGCACAAAACCCTAAGTCATCGAAAAAGTCCTTTATTTTAGGGACGAGTAGTCATAGGAGAATCTAATGGATTATGTCTTGTGCGAAATTTTAAAATGGAGGGCCAAAATCACAGTCAGGTGATATCCAAACACCTCATTGGTCATTGAGACGCGTCCTTTTCAGAGAACAATCTCTTAACGGTAGGCGAAATGTCGCGTTACTCCTTTTTTCGAAACAAAATCGTAGCGTCAATTTTGATGTAAATATTATCTGTTTTCATTTATAATCTATTTTTCACTCTCCTTTTATATAATAATGTCATCAAAATATCTTAATTGAGTTAATTTCGATGGTTTATCGTAAATAAAAACAGACGGTAACAATTGCTTCAAAATTACTTTACCCCTTACTCTTTTTCAAATGGAGAAACACGTTCGTGATTTTCACCTATAACCACACGACCAATGTGGTCGCTGGATTACACTTGACTGTCATTTTGGCCCTCCATTTTAAAATTTCGCATGTCTTGTGGTTGACTCGTAGGCTTAGCATTGTGTTTTCCTGTACCCAGTTTTCCGTCTTTTCTTACTTTTGATTGTACGGCAAACACAATGATAAACCTACGAGTAAACCACTAGCGGAACTAATTTTTGGCTTATGCACCACTTCCCTTCCGGCATGGATCATTAGATTCCCCCTCTTCCATAATATAAAGAACTTTTTCTTGTGCTCGATGACTTAGGCAGGGTTTTGTGCGTTCGGCTCTTGGGCTATAAGTCAGCTTACCAGCGTATCCTGGCGTTGGGTAGGTCCGTGTCGCAATGCAACAGGTGGCTGGATCCGGCCGACACGCTGGCGTTCTCCGGGCGCACTCGGAAAGGGAACGAATCCTCCTTCGAATCGAGGAACTCCTCTTCCAGTTCCTGGTTTTCTTAGAAAAATAATAATAATAAAAGAAAGTAGTAACATTAAAAGAGAATGAATGTAAAACCACTCTATTCACTTTCGAACTAATTAATTAATAATTATAATACTCAAAACAATGATGAAGTGACACTAATCACTGAGCTCTATGTATAATACGGAGGGCCTATTCACCTATCCGACCAAACCACTTTCTGCCGGAAAGCATTTTCAGAAAGAATCACGTTTTGAACACCAGCCTTGGCGAGCTGGCGAAAGCGAGAAAGTTCAGCTAGCTGCATCGCCAAACACAAAATAAACTAAGTTCAAATGTGTCATAAAACATATGATTAATAGAATTATATTTATTACAAGCGAATCTTTACTACTGACTACTGTTTTTAATTAACTTCTCAATTTCTTCGAACATAGCGAGTTAAGGAAATAATATTTTTGAATTGAGAGAAAAAATAAAAAAAAACTATGTTTAGATGTTCTGTGAAATTTAAAGCATTTTAATCTGAAAAAGCTCTTTGTTTTAAACTATGTTTTAATCGTAAACAACGGTGAATAACATTTCCTCATATTATAGACTTTGCATGATAACATTTACGGAAAAACAAATGAACAATAAACGCGAACTCTTTGCAGAAGGAAGGGTTGCTATTCGCTAGGTGTTTGACGTCACAAACAAGAAAGGATGCGTAGCACTGACTTCATTTCCGCGCCAATCGTTGTTCTGGCGATAAAGTGCTCAAAACGTGATTCTTTCTGAAAATGCTGCCGGCAACACATCACACTTTTCGCTGCGCGCAAGTAATGCGTCCTCTTTTTTTCTTATTGCATTTATTGAAGCTTTTTCGCAAACTTTCTATTATTTTTGTTTATTTATGCACGTGTTTTTGATATTTGTATGAGCAATATTTAACAAATGTTTCTTTATTTTTTGTTGAGTTAAACTGAAATTTCCTTTTTAACTAATATCAAATTAATAATTTTCTATGAATTTATGTAAAATCATTAGATTTTTAATAAAAGAATAGTATACATCAGTGGAAATTGTAGCCATTTCGTCTTAATTTTAAAAGAAAATTCAATTTGAAAATATCTACCCCATACTATGGAAATTTATGCTTTGCCAAAGATTTTCGTCGGAAACTCTTTGGCACTGTATTCATGCGCGGAACGCCGGATTCAATATATCAGAATAGGGAGTTAGCTCTCCGTGTTATTATCGAGCTCACAAGGAAGGTCTCCATACGGGCATACTCAGAAAAATCTGAAAAAATTACAGAATGTTCTTCTCATATAGTTATATATGTTTATAAAAAAAATTTCGGCGGAACCTCCTTATAACGTCCGTAAAAAAATAATAAAAATTTCGTTTATTTGGCGATTTATCTGCAGTTGGCGAAAAAACGAAATTTTGAAAAATACGCTTTTACGCTTCGAATACTTTTTAAAGAAAAAACTTTCTATGTTCAATTTATTTAAATAAGTTTAGTTTAAGTAATTTTAGTTTTGCATTTTACTTTACTTTAAGTGTAATTTTGTCATATACGTTTATATGTACTTATAACAAAATGAAATTAATATATTTTATCATTTAAAACACAATTTAAATTGATTAAAATTGTTCCAAATTGAAAAATACACTGTTAAAAATCTACTGCATTTTGTTGCAACGCACTCCCTTGCTTGTATAGAAAACGGTTACTTGGCCATAAAATGGAGCTTTCTCATTGGTTGGAATAGAGATATTATATACAAGCGGTGGAGTGCGTTGCAGCAAAATGCAGCAGATTTTTAACAGTGTTGCACAAGCTACAACACCGCTAAAAATCTGTACCATTTTCTGCAGCGTCACTCCACCGCTTTTATAGAAAACGGTCAATTCAGCGTGCTATGGAGCATTCTCATTGGTCAGAAGAGAGATATTCTATAAAAGTAGTGGAGTGACGTTGCAGTAAATGCTGCAAATTTTAAACAGTGAAGACAATTAAAATCAATTTTCAAATTCGTTAAAATCGTCTGCTTTTGGCGAGGAAATGCACTGCTCGCCAAATCCCGCGTCGCTTTTAGCTTTTCACGCCAATTATTCCAAACTATTTTATTTTTTTACAATATCTAATAATGTAATTCCGCCGCTAATTTTCACTGATCCTTTATAACCTACATGAGTAGTTTAATTCGTATTTTTTTTCAAAAAATTCTGAGTATGCCCCCAATGGGGACCTTCCTTGTCAGTGACACTGATTTAATGAACATCATTCATATTGAGCGCGTTCAGCGGAGTCATCAGTAGCATCGGTTAGCTAGCAAAGCGTTCAGTGTTGCTAACCGACACGCAACCAATATCGTTGAGCGGAATAAGTGACCGAAGTGACTGGTAAGGAACCGAGCTAACCAAGAAAAAATTCCGGTTACTTGAGTCAAGTGATTAGTTACATAAACATTTGTGACAACAACAATAAAATAAAAATTACAGCAACGTAATGCTGATGGAGCTACTAGAAAACAATGGAGTCAGTGGATTTGCCAACCGGTAGAAACTTGTCAGTTGACACTGTTAAAAATATGACCCTTTTGCTGCATTATCACTCCCTCGCTTTTATAGAATACCTCTCTTTTGACCCATGAGAATGCTCCATGATAGGGTGAAGTAACCGTTGTCTATAAAAGCGGTGAAGTGACGATGCAGCAAAAGGGTCAAATTTCTAACAGTGTACCGTGATGTCATGAAACCGGTCATATGGGTCGCTTTGGTTAATTCTGCTGAATGCGCTCATTTATTACGGTCGCCTTATTAAGCGAACACCAGCATACACAAACACAAAGCTACATATTACAGAAGAATAATTTGCTTACATGAATAGAATTTTTTAAAAACATGTTGTGACGCTACTATCTAGTGATGTAACATCGAACTAAAGATGCCACAATCTCGCTTACTCCTATAGAGGTTTCCTTAGTTTAAGACAATTGGGAATTATTCTTACAGGTAACTGCTTCTTTCAAAGGTTATTGATTTAAAGTTGACATTGTGGGTCTTCACGAAGCTTTTCGTACATGCCATTTATGTAATCTTCTGTGATCACTGATCAGTGGCGCAGCCGTAATTCGATTCTGTGTTTCAGATAAAGGTGATTGTCGGTTGTTAGGATTGATTGTCGACGATAAATAGAATCAGTACTAATTAGAATATTCACCGTACAATACTTAAACTCAAAGAGCATCTATGTGGGAGGAAATCATCATTGTTTTAGCATAATGCGTCTCAGAAAAGTGAATTAGTTCAAATAACCAATTTTTTACTTAACTAATGCATGTAATATGCACTTTCACAGTTTTAAGTAGAATTTTCGCCATTTAATTGAATCACTTTATTAAATTCTGGATTATCTGATTCAATAAAGCGGTGGATTCCGAAATGCGTCTGTTGAAAAGATTTGTGAAGATCGGCGATCACTGTTAAAAATGTAGAACTTTTGCTGCATCGTCACTCCACCGCTTTTACAGAAAACGATTGCTTCACTGTATTATGGAGCATTCTCATTGGTCAAAATAGGGATATTCTATATAAGCAGTGGAATGAAGATGCAACAAAAGTTTCAAATTTTTAACAGTGCCGTTGAAGAAAAGATTCGTGAAGATCGGCGATCACTGTTAAAAAGTAAAGATTTTGGTGCATCGTCACTCCACCGCTTTTATAGAATATTTCTATTTTGATTCTTGAGAATGCTCCATAATACAGTGAAGTAATCGTTTTCTATAAAAATGGTGGAATGACGATGCACCAAAAGTTTCAAATTATAACAGTGCCTTTGAAGAGAAAATTTGTGAAAATCGGCGATTACTGTTAAAATTTTGAAACTTTTGCTGCATCGTCACTCTACTGCTTTTATAGAATATCTCTATTTTGACCAATGGAATTGCTCCATAATACACTGTACACTGTTAAAAATTTTAAACTTTTGCTGCCTCGCTACTCCACCACTTCTACACTGTTAAAAATCTGCTGCATTTTGTTGCAACGCACTCCCCTGCGTGTATAGAAAACGGTTACTTGGCCGTGAAATTGAGCTTTCTCATTGGTTGGAATAGAGACATTATATACAAGCGGTGGAGTGCGTTGGAACAAAATGCAGCAGATTTTTAACAGTGTATAGAAAACGATTACTTCTCTGTATTATGGAGCATTTTCATTGGTTAAAACAGGGATATTCTACATAAGCGGTGGAGTGATGGATGCAGCAAAAGTTTCACATTTTTAACAATGAAGTATTAGTTTTCCATAAAAACGGTAGATTAGCGATGAGGAGTTTCAAATTTTTAACAAGGATTCACACATTTCAAGGGATCTCCGTGGCCGAGTGGTCAAAGCACCACCCCGCTAATCGCCGTCAAGCGTAGGAGGTTGGGGGCTCGAATCCCACTGGCTCCATTGCACTACAGATTAACTATTTACACACAGATACGACAGAGAAGTGAAAAACCGTACTGGCGCGATTCTAGCGCCACTACTGGGAACAGTCGGGAACTTTAAAATAAACTGAAAGTTAAATTGTTACTGGGCGTGTTCAGCACAACTTACTGGTTACTTACCGGTCACTTACCGATTTTAGACAAGTACGAAATAAAAATCAAGGCGAAGTGTAACGTCAGCTACAATTCAACAGGATAGTTTTCATTGGTGTCACAATTCGCTTTCGTACTGTTACCCCCTACAATCGGTCGGTAACATTGGTTACTTTGGTAAGTTGCGCTGAACACGCCCATAGTCGCTATCGTATGGTCTAACACGTTTACCGTCGCGTTTATCTGTTAGAAATTTTGATATTGTATTTGATTTTTTTTTTTGAACACTTTATGTTTAATATGTTATGTTATTATGTTAACTTATAATACTTTATGTTAACTTATGCTACGTTGAAGCACATTTTATGTTTTAAACAAAAACAAACGTAAACAAATACACCCGTTAGCGACTCAAAAAAAGATAGATACTATACAAAGAAGACAAGTAACAGCTGCCTGTTGCGATGTTCCCGAAACGCTTGCACCTAGGGGCTCTGGAGTTAGGATTTGGTTACCATTGAGCTTATGGAACTGTCCTATCTGTGTGTAAATACTTAATCTGTGCATTGCACACACTCTTCGTGTGGAGCTTCCAGTTGTATATCTCTTGTGTTGTAAAATTTCCTTGTGCTATCTCGTCCCTGTAATATTGACGATGATTTATAAGCAGGCTTCATGTCGAGCATGCAAGCCAGATGTATGTTGTTCAATAAACAAACAAATGTTTAACTCAATGTGAAATTATGTAGGAAAGTAGAAAAAACGTGTACGGAAAAAACCCTGGTTATCCGAAAATCATGGGACCCATAGGAGTCTTTTAATAACCGGAGGTTTATGGTGGAATCTTGATAGATGAAAAGCTGTGATCGTAATTTAGAATGTAGTTGTAATACCGTATTCAAAACACTCTGAAGTTGAAAAACAAAAGAAAATCACAACATATTTTCTAAAAAAAATGAAGTGCGGTATGTGCCTATCTAATAAAGTACCCGAAATTATACAGTGGATCAAATAAGTAAGTTGATTTAATTTCATAGAGAATATACCTTTTTAACACTACATTTCTACCAGTGTGCAATAATACCTTTCAAAGTTTAGATTTTTACTTATTTTGCTGCTATTTTTTAAAGCTAATATATATTGAAACAACTCTTCAATGTATTAACCCTTAACTACTGTTAGCGGTCTCAAAGACCGCTGAGTTTTTCGAGTTTCACAGTTTAAATTGCAATTTTTAGTTTAACTATAGATACTGGTTAAATTTTGTTTAGTTTGGAGTCTTATTACTACCTCTAAATACTTTTGAATAGCTGAATTTGATTTATAATAGTCTTGTATATAAAATTTAACACAGTATTCTGAGAGTTAATTTTACATTTTATTCACTCTAAAACTGGAAGGAGTGAAATGCTCACTCTTTGTGAGAGTGATTGACATTTTCACTCTTTTTAGAGTGCAATTTATAAAAATACACTCCTTAAAGAGTGGAATTTCCCACTCTCTAGAAAGGAGTGAAAAATGTCACTCTGCTGTCGAGAGTGAAGTATGTCACCCCGTTGTAGAGAGTGAAATATCTCACTCCACCAACGAGAGTGAAAGCCCGGCATTATAAACTTTAAAAAAAAAAAAATCCGTTAAATTTTGATCCAATATATGGAGTAAAATAATGAAAACCACCAAAATATGTCAATTTTTCATTTTCAAAAACTCCCTTTCATAATATAACCTGAAAAATTAGGCTTATTTGGTTTTAAAACGCACTCTTTTTTAAGAGTCAGTTGTTAATTCTTTCGAAGAGTGAATACTCACTCCGCCAACAATAGTGACTCATCAGCCAATCAGAAATGTCCTGCACTTCCTTTACTGATAAGAAAAACGTTCCCGCCATTTTAAAATTCATCTTTCGTTTCCTCGGCTCCACATATGTGGATCTCCGTTCATTTCATTTTATTAATAATATTCAAACGTATTTTAAATTTCGATCTTTGAATGATATGCTTCGATATATATGCTATGAAATAATCCAAATAATAGATTAATCTCTTCAGGAATCACAATGAAAAAAAAAAATCGGTAAAAAGATATAATACTTCATTAATACTCAATAACAGAGAGGTCACAGTACATGGATATTATTTACCAAACAAGGGATTATCATTTATGAAAAAAAGGATATTATTTATCAAGGTAAGTTATGTTTAATTTCAATTTTTGTTCCCAAAAGTTCGTGAATATTCAGTTCAGTTTCACATTATGCAGAAAATCATTTGCTATGTGTCAGCCATTCTATCTCCTCAGGAAAAAAAAAAAAAAAAAAAAAAAAAAAATGCTGACACAAGTCATACAATATAAACATCATTAGCAATTACGTGATTTTATTATTCTGACTCAGTCTTATCTTAAAGTACTTACTTTTTTTTTTCTTTTTGAAGTTAAATGTATAATTCGAATAGCAATTTCTCTTATGGCAATATTTTTGAGAAATTGTTGAATCTAACAATAAATTTTATTCCGTTATAAAATGTATATCTGTTGTAAACTTTAGTTTGTGACGTATGTATTTCTAGACATTTAAAAATAAAACATGATATTTAAGTATTGAAACAAAGTGCTTTTTTATGTCTGATGTTTATTGAAACGGCTTCATTAATTTTAAAAGTTCGTAGTGTGACTTATATAAAACGAAATATTTTTAAAGAGATAAATAACTGCTTTTTATATTACAAATGTTTTTCAAAGCTAGTAATAAACGCCCCTGAATATTTTCGGTTTATAAAAATATAACCAATAAAAATGTAGCTTTTAGTATTTTTTTCGTAACTCGCCCCTTGCATATTTTATAATTTTGCACTATTGTTGATATTCTTAATTAAAGCAATCAGGAAGCGGAGCTTCAATTTTAAAGTTTAATATTTATAAAGTTAGTTATTATATTTAGTTTATAAATAGTTATTTTCCAGTAATCTACATCTCATATAGGAATTGCTAAAAATGCAATTTTGGGGAATGTTTATAGTGCATACAATATATTGACTTAAAAGAAAACTTAAATAATCAAATATTATTTTTAAATTACACATATCAAAATGTAATGGCACCAAAACTTTTATTAATAGTTATATTAATGTGATTAATAAAATTTTAATTTTTTTTCATTTTATTATTATTGTTATTATTATTATTATTATTTAAAATGAATCAATGTTTTGTCTATTTTATAATCTAGCAATCAAACTACTCATGAGGCCGATAATATTATTTAAGGGCACAATCAAAGAGGGGCTTATAGGGCTTAATCGTTCACCATTTAAATAAAAACACTTAAGTTACAGAAGTCATTAAAAACATATTTTCTGTCTTAAATATTTGTTTACTTTTACTTTTTCAATTTTGGCAGCAGATACTTTTTAGAATAACACTTTCATTTTTGGTACCGGTTTTGAAAGTGAAAGAAACTTTATTAAAATTATCTGCGACCGAAATCGAAAATTAAAAAAGATGCGATATAGAGACGAACTTCAGCTATTCAATTCATAATAAGTATACAAAATAAATAAAATGCCGAAATGCAAACGAGATATTAGAAAAATCCCGCCCCATAGGATTAGCATTAGCTCGTGAGTGTCTTCGCCGGCAGTGTCAGATGCCTTAAGGGTGTCCATTACATGCATATCTACTCTATATACGGGAATAAAAAATTGAAATTAAATATGACTTATGTTTTATAAATACGGGTTGCATTAATATATATTTTTCAGCAATAAGATTTTAATTACATGTAAAAAAAAACATAGATAACGTGCATTATGGATTTATTTAAATAATATGTAAAACTTAATGGGTATCTGAAAAAAAATATTGACTGTTTAAGATTTTAAAATTGTTTCAGAACTTGCACTTATGGGCATTTTAAAACTATCATATATTTATGAAGCTACCAATGAAAGCAAATACAAAGAGAAAGAGAGGAATAAAATAGTTTATTTCTGTCAATAATCTAATTTAATTCATATGTAACTTTAATTACGTTTTCCCTTAAAAAATCCAATTAATATTACATAATATGAATTAAATAAATATTGTCAATAAAGTATTTTAATCCAATCTTTACCAAGCTTGTATTTATTTTCATTGTAAGTTCTAAAAGATACGATTCTTTTAAAGTGCCCATAATTGCAATAAAAAACAAAAAAAAATTATTGAAAAAAAAGGAACATTCACTCCTATGTAAAAGTGACTACTCACTCCTTCTAGGAGTGAAAAAACGCACTCCTTTAGCAAAAGTGAATAGTCACTCCTCATAAATAGTGATTATTGACCCCTGTTTAGAGTGAATATTCACTTCCCAGGAGTGAGTATTCACTCTTTGAAAGAGTCAATGATTCCACTTTTGCTCAGAGTGAATAGTCACTCTAAAGAGGTTCGGCATATTTTGAGTCTGCGATAGAGTGAGTATTCACTCTTCCGGAGTTAATAGTCACTCCTTTTTATTTAGAGTGTTCATCTTTAGATTAAGCAGTCTGACAGATCACTCACAGTAGTTATGTGACAATTTTTATCACAGCATTTAAGAGGCTACTTCACTCAAATGAAAAAACCCGTTCGCTAATGCTAATCCTATGGGAGAAATTTATAAAGATATCTCGGTTGCATTTTAATATTTTTAGATGATTCTTTTTGCATTGGATAACTCAGATTGATCTGAATGGAGGTCGTTTTTTAGTTTTTCGATTTTGGTTATAGATATTTTTATGGGGTTGTTTTCGCTTTCCAAACCGGTTCCGAAAATGAAAGCGTCCTCATAAAAAATAACTGTAAACAAAATGAAAAAAGTAGCCAACGGCATGCATACAGATCGATCTCAGATATCCAAAGCCAAAAAATCATTTAAAAATATTGAAATGCAACCGAGATATCTCTATAAATTTCTTCCATAGGATTAGCAATAGCGAATGGGCCTTTTCATTTGACTGAAGTAGCCCCTTAAAGGTTAAAAATGATTCAGAATCGTCTTGATCTAAAAATTACAAATTAAATAATAAGATTTATGGTGTATTACAGTAATCTCTAACGACTAGTTTCTTTTTGCGAAAAGTGCTTTACCTGTTTCTTGCTTTACGAATTCATATCGCAGTTTGAAACCGCGAAATTCCACGAAACTGTCTGACCGGAACTCGATGCTGATTTCGTTCCCGACAGACAACACGCTCCTGGGTTCAGTCTTTCTGCCGCAGAATCTGCCAACATCTGAAAATGGGTTAAAAATAGAGAGTGACGTCACTTGTTTATTTATTTAATCGAAGAAGAATCTATCACAGAATATGGCATACTTAGGAAGCACTTAAAAAAAAAAAAAAAAACTTTTGTCACCACTATTTACAAATAAGACTTCAACAGAATAAAGAAAAACATTAATTTTATTAGATTTTGTGAATATCTAAAAAAGTATTAAATCCATTTTAAGTGGGTCCAGTGGATATTTAAAAATAATTTTTATTTATTGAGTTAAAATTCTGAATTTTTTTGTAATGGTTAACCATATGATTTGTAAACAAAATCACATGATAAAACTTTTCCCGGTGCGAATGCAGTTTACTCTCCTTCTTGGCGCGATTTTCAAAAATCGCCAAATTGGCACGTTTTTGCTTCTTGTCTCCCGGAACACGCTGTTTTGCTCCGGATTAAGTGAAAATGCAGGGTTGCCATATTGAAACATTTATCGCTAAAAAAAAAAGTCGCCTTGGCGAAGGAGAGTAAACTGCATTTCACCCCTTTTCCCAATTAAAAAAACATATTTAAAATTGTTATAACTCGAAATATTATTTGTAGAATTTAGAATTTTTTTTTTTCATGTAAATAAATAGAAATATATAAGTTTTAATTTTTATTCAGCCTTTTAAAAAATATTCATTTAAATAAAAAAAGAAAAAAGATGCAACTTTAAAAAAAAAAAAAAAAAATCGTATTTTCAAAAGTAAATTATTATTATTATTTTTAATTTGCTGAATCAAAATTAAAGTAAAACAATCAAATAAGACATGTTCCAACTTTCAATCATTTATCTTTTACGGTTCTTAACTTATAACATTTTAAATGTAAGAAATGGTGAAAAAACTCAGCATGAAGAAAAACGTATTTCCACACGATGTCGTTTGAAATGACAGTCATTGCTTGAAAGCTAGCTTTTGAAAACAAACCTAGACGAAAAAATTAATATTTCCTGTTCCACTTGAGATGATACATGTATACGTGATACGTGTATAAGTCATTTAAAATAGAAAAACCAGAGAAATTTTCAATGCTATAAATTTTAAGAAAATTTGAAGATTTTTCTGTCTCAGACAGCCTTCAGTAAATTTAAATAGGACCTGTTCGAGAGAATCCTCTTTCAATTAAAGAAATCCGTGCCGGCTCGGCCTACAGGCCCATGCGGGTATCGAAGTTAAGTAGTCATTTCACTAGCAAAAATTAAATGATGATTAGAGATAACAACAATTTTATCTAGTTATTTTTGACAAGATTTTAATTTCTTTTTTCTGCAAGAAATCGATTTTAACAAAATCATGGTAATATGATCCTTTTTTCTTCAACTGCCATGTATTCTTAATTTGTATTTGCTGTAAGAGGTGGTCTTACCAAAAACTTGTTAATATGAAAGTTATAGAAACTATTAAGAAGTAAATCCAAGCAGAAATAATATATTGTGAAACCTCCAAATAAGGGACACTCCGAATAAGGGACACCTCTATTTAAGGGACAAAACTTCCGGTCCCAGTCCCTTGATATAGCACGTGTAATGTATTTACCTCTGAATAAGGGACACTCGATTAAAGGGACTGGTTTTTGCATTTTATGTAATGAAGAAGTCTGTGGTGAAAATTAAAATGCAAATTTTTGTGAACTTATCAAACAGATAAGCAGTCATGTTGATATAGAGCAAATACGACACAGTTAACGACAATTTATGTAGCCACAATTCTGATTCGACATCAGTGAGTTTATCCGAATTGAAAATATTGCTGAAAACTGTGAGGATTATTCTGAAAGCGGAGAATAAAAGAAAATTGTGAAACAAAAACAATACAGATGCTTTTAGACTGTTCTCAAATCCTAAAAAAGCAACTTTTAAGACATAAGTTTTAATTTATTTCTATTCGGAAATGTCTGAAACTAGGAAGTGTTGTTGTTCAGAAAATCTGTAATCGACCAGTTTTTTCTTTCTCTCTTTCTTTTTTTGCAAATGTGATAGATTTTTTAGAAAATATTTTCAAAGTGGACGGTTTTGAACCGAATTTCCACGTGAAAGAAGAATAACTACTTAAGAAAGGGTAAAAAACGTCTTTGTCACATGATCAAAATCGCTTATACCTCAATAGATAATTTACTTAACGAAAAATTGAAAACACCGTTCAATTCCATATCGCTTCCACAGTCATGCATATTCATTTTAATTTGAATTGTGTCAAAACATTTTCCATTTTCTGAGCAGAGCAGTCGAGATTTGTTGCTTTAAAATACGCAAAACAATTGAATGCTTTTTTTCTTGTAAATACTGCTGGTAATGAAGAACTAAAATTTAGAAGTATGGTAAATGAACACTTGAAAGGTTTGTACTGAAAAATTTGAAATTTGCAAAACAATTCCTCTTGGCTGATTATTTCAGAATAAAATTCTTTCAAATTTTTTATACTTTTTGCATTTACACAATTTGAAAAAAAAAAAAAAAAAAAAAAAAAAAAAAAAAAAAAAAAAAAACAGTAGTTCTACAAATTATTTAATGATTTAGTAATTAATTGAAAATTTTAATTAATTCTCTTTACTTACTTTTGTCTGATTAACGTAATTTATACATTTTAGGGTACATTTAAATTTCATCTTTAATTCTTTGTTATTTTTCCATCCTTCTTAACGATTGATTAAAAATAACATAAAAAAACTCCGAATAAGGGACACCTCTATTTAAGGGACAATAGTTCCGGTCCCATAGAGAGGTTTCACTGTATTGTGAATTGACGAAGTTATGAATTTTTTCTTCTCCAACTCCCCCTTTTACTTATGTTTTTATTTTTATTTATTTTTGCGGTAAAAGTTGGTCCTATCAAAAAGTTGTTAGTATAAAAGTTGCATATAACATTAACAGGATTAATAATAAATTTAATTGGATCTGATGTCTTGAGAATGGACGAAATTATGAATGCCATTATCCCTATAACCCCCTTTTTTACGCCCCTTTGGCCCATTATTAATTTTATCAAACATATATCATGCATAAATTTTTGGCCTTTTTTTTCTAGAAGTAATAACTTTAAACTGATTTGATATTTATTATAATTTAAAAGTTATGTTTTTACTTTCTTCTATCTTCAATAGAAGAAAGTATTGTAATCGAAATTTTTTTTCGACGTCCGGTTTTCGACGGATTTACACGTTTCATGGGTCAGAGATTTCAAAAAACATGTTTTTGCAAAATGTGTGTCTGTCCCTGTGTCTCTGTGTGTGTCTGTGTGTATGTCGCCATTCTACCATCAAAAAGTGTATGAAGTTATGTATAGAATTGAAGCAAATTTTTTGTGAATGTTATTGGCTGTGGCAAGCAGGTCCTCCTTCAGTTTTGAAATGTTCCGCCGGAAGGGGGCGCTGTAATCGCGATTTTTGTGACATTTTCAATATTGTACCGACCAAAAGTATATGAAGTTATGCATCGAATTTAACCAAATTTTTTGTGTAAGTGTATGACTATGGCTAGTTGGTCCCCCCTGAAATTGAAAATAATCCGCCGGAAGGGGGCGCTGTAATCGCGATTTTTGTGCCCATTTTCAATATTGTACCGACAAAAAGTATATGAAGTTATGCATCGAATTGAACCAAATTTTTTGTGTATGTGTATGACTATGGCTAGTTGGTCCTCCTTGAATTTGCAAAAAATCCGTCGGAAGGGGGCGCTGCAATCGCGATTTTTGTGCCATTTTCAATATTGTACCGACCAAAAGTATATGAAGTTATGCATCGAATTTAACCAATTTTTTTGTGTATGTGTATGACTATGGGTAGTTGGTCCTCCCTGAATTTGAAAATAATCCGCCGGAAGGGGGCGCTGTAATCGCGATTTTTGTGCCATTTTCAATATTGTACCGACCTTGTATATGAAGTTATGCATCGAATTTAACCAATTTTTTTGTGTAAGTGTATGACTATGGGTAGTTGGTCCTCCCTGAATTTGAAAATAATACGCCGGAAGGGGGCGCTGTAATCGCGATTTTTGTGCCAATTTCAATATTGTACCGACCATACATGAAGTATAAGTGTATGGCTATGGCTAGTTGGCTATGGCTATGAAGTGTAATTGTATGGCTATGGCTAGTTGGATCGCCCTGAATCTGAAAAAAATCCGCCGGAAGGGGGCGCTGCAATAGTGAATTTTATGCCATTTTCTAAATTGCACCGCATAAGTGTATGAAGTTAGTTCTAGAACTGAACTAAATTTTTTGTATATGATTATTTTTTGGTAAGGTTATTTTTTGGTCCTCCCTGAATTTGAAAAAAAAATCTGCCTATCATTCTATTGTCCATCGGCTCGTGCAGAGACGGAAATTCCCTTTCACTCCAATAAATTGATTGAAGCAGAAATTTAAGATGAAAAACAAAGTTTGTATAGTATTGAATTAAAATTATTAAAACATTAAAATGAGTAACTATTTTTTTAAATATTAAAATGTACGTATGAGATAGAAGAAAGTTTTGGGATCGGCACATCCAACTAGTTTTGTTTCTGTTTTCGATCCCCATTTCCACTCACTTGGGCCGATTTTGTATGTTTGCTATCCCCGCCGAGATATTGATCATCTCGATGCTTTTGCTGAGTTTGAAGATGATCCAAGCATAGTCACCAGTGGTATAGTCGTATAAAAACCAGAGAGTATACGCTTTAAGGAGAGGATAAACGCTCAAGGCACAGGGATAGAGTATATTTCTGCTTTCTTTAAAAACAGAGAATATACGGTGTTCTTTTTAAAAATCCAGAAGATATACGGCATATACTCTCCACTACAACCCTAACAATCACGACTTTTATTGTGCAGACAAAATTTAGTACACACATATATATAAACCTTTTAGGTGCGGGGGAGGACTGATTTTGGGTTGCCGGCGTTATGTAATGAAAAGTTATGAAGTAATTTTTTAAAAGTTGCACCGTAGTAACGACTGCAATAGGTAGTATTTCTTAAGAAATCTCTCTAATAACAATTCTTATGATATCTATGAATAGATCGCGTAGTTTTGAAGTAATTAATGAAAATACTGACGTACTACATTTGATAGAAACCTAGAGTGAACTGCGCATGGGCGAAATGATTGCATGTCGGAAATGAAAAAGTCCGTTACCATCTTATGAGTTTCTTAAAATCCCAGATGTTCCATTGTTTTTGGCGAATATATTTTTGTTTCTGTCATTGACTATGTTTTTAAATATTATATTGTAATTCAATAATATTAAAATAAGTTATAAAAAGACAAATATAACAAGAAATATGATAAAATATGTTACTAAACGTAATAACTTTTTCCTTCATAATATGGCGTAACTTAATCATTTTAGAATTAACGACGTTAGGGGATTAATGACTGTTTGACGTGATTTAAAAAAAAAATCCAAATTGGAGATTGCTTTAAATCGTTTGTTTACATTATTTACTTACGTTATTATTTAGATTATTTTCTACATTATTTATTTGTATGATTTGTTTACATTGGATTATATTTAGGTTGATAGAGCTGGCGAATTTCTGGCGTAGCCGCCAAATCAAGTGCTAAGCAAACGTTAAATCTGCAATTTACCCAAAAATATAATTTTTTAAAGACATATTTTTATTAAAATTTACAAATATATAGATAAAATATACATACTTCGGAAACTCTTACTCCGAGAACTAATAGAAGGTGAATAATCCATTTATTTTAAAATAAAAATTATACTCAGAATAGAAAACAGTTTCCATGGATAAGAGGAAAGCATCTCGACATCGGAGGCTATTCACATTACCACACTGTAGGTATGTGGTATATGCCATCCACATCCCTACAGTGTGAATGGAATCGGCTTGGCATTCTGCCAACAGGAGACGTTATAAATGTGGTCTTACAGGACATGGAAACCTACCCGAGGCCGTTCCCTGGCTGATTTGCAGGAAATCGCAGGAGCAGTTGGAGTCCACTTCTAGGAGGAGGTCGTCGAAGGAGACCAGGATTCTGTCTGTCTCTCCAGGTGCCTGGATCCAGAGGCTGCAGTGGGCGAAGCTCGGGATATTTCGGGCTGGTGACGGTGCCGTTCCCATCCCCTTTCTCCCAATGACAGTCTGCGAGAAAAATAAAGAATATTGCCCAGTTAAACTGATGGCATTGAGCTCACAGGCTACAAATACTAATTGTACATTACAGCCTTATATTTTCAAAGGTTAATTCCGTTCGAAAAAAAATTAAGAAGGGGAAACAGCTCTCCCCTTTCCTCTTTTTTTATACTTAATCATTGAATCTCCTATACTATGAAAGACATGCTTTATCATATAAAAAATCTATATCCAAAATTCAGAGCAAATGAGATAATTCTTAATAAAAACCCATTTAGCATTTATATAATTTAAGAGGAGTTATCCCCCTCTTTTATACTTAACCATTAAACTTCCAAAACTATTCAGAGATTTGAACGAAATCTGTCAATTCTGCATGAAAAACCCATTTATATACATTAAGGGGAGGGGCATTAGAACCCCTGTTCCCCCTATTTATACTTATTCAATGAACACCTAATAACAGTCACGGAATCGCCTCATCAGAATGATCCTAATCTAAATTTTGAACGAAAACTTAATTCTGCATGAAAATCCCATTTATATCAACTAAGGGGAAGGGCATCAGCCCCCGTTCCCCCTCTTATACATATCGAATGAACTCCAAAAACTAATCAGGGAAGCGCCTTGCCAGGATATACCTACATACAAAATTTCAAGTGGATCGGATATTTTTATCATGAGTTATCGCGTTACGTACGAACGTACATACAGAACGGACGGGCACATAAGCTTCTCAAGCTATGATAGCCTGTGAGCTAAAAAGTGCTTTTTGATTAGTCGAGTGCCAGTGTCATATATATTCATATTTATGTACAAATAAATATATATATATACAGGGTGAATCTCTGGGGGACTCTGGACTCTAGGGGGACGTGGGAAAACTTTAAGGAGTGATAATACACATTAAGACAAACAATATCTATAATATAAAGTGCAAACGTATCTGTGGGTAACGCATACGTCATTTTGCGAATGGCAACACATTCCCCTGCAATTTCGGTTTTGAAATTTTCGGTACTGCAAATTTTACACTTCTAAACGTCGTGCATTTTAAATTTTTACACCGGCATATAGAGAAAAAAACTTACTTTTAAATGATGTTTCTATCAAAGCTGTATCTTAATTTATTTTTGAGATATTAATTTTTTTATAATTTTCAGTACGAATTTTGTAATTGTGGCAATAGAATCGCACCATTTTCTCTTAAAATTAAAAAAAAAAAAAAAAAGGAAATTAAATGCGTATATTATTTCAAAAATATCGTCTATTATAAAATACGGTGAATTTTGGTTTTATTTTGTTTCATAATTTGGATAATTGAGTTTTATAGTATTTTGTTAATTGTAGCTTAAAATAATATTTGAGAGTTAGACTGACCAATATAAGGTGAATTTTTTACGGCATCTAATTATGTAGATTTATTATAAATCAATGAAACAGTTCTTCCTTAAGGATTTTCTTTCGTCGAATTTCGACGGGTTACACCTCGTTAAATAGAAACCTAAGGATTTTAAACGTTTTCCGAATGAGATAAAAAACGCTATTAAAGTTTAGTACGTGTTGCTTAGTCCTATATGAAGTAAATTTTGTCATACCATTCTGTTCTGCGCTCTCCTTCTGAAATGCAATATCAATGTGTACGGTAAGAGCCATTTCCTTTCTCTATGTAATTTTCATAATTAATATAACCGAGAAATTAAATCTTCATAAATAGAGAAAGATCTACTACTTCCTTAAAGAAAGCATACAACACTAATAGCATAAAATACAAATAATACGATTCCCCCTGTGCTATTGATTTTTGATTACTGTATCTTGTAGTTTAAATATTGTTCATAGATGACCATTATTGCCGTGAAAGGGAGAGCGATAAAAAAAAAAAAAAAACATAAGTAATTGAGGAATCCAGGTTCGTTTAAAATATAATTTTATTTTGCCCTTTCGAGAGAGTGATGAGTGTCCAATGTGGTACTGGCAATCACAGCAGAGATGCAAAAGTGGTTCTCCTTAGAGTCAGAACTAAGATAACGTCAGTTGTCAATTATCGCCAAAGTGTTACAATGTTTGGCATGTATATGATATTTGGCAAAAATATAAGTGCAATTTTTTCTTCTGAGAGAGAGATTTTGTACTTAGCATACTAACAAGATAATCGCTAATTGGCGATAAAAGTGTTTAAACTTTGATATTGGAATTTGAAAAAGCAAAGGAATTTTTTTACGGTTAGGCCTGGGGCTCTTGAAGTGGACTAAAATTCGCGAATGTGCACCATATAAGGAAACGGTAGCATGGGAGGCGATCTACTCGAACATGTACGACTCGCAAAACATCTTATGCAGCATTTTCATTATAGGGCAGCTGGTATGCAGAAAACCACACGCGGTTTCATGACCATATAAAGGTATGGAAAGAGTGAATTACATGTGCCGGCTGTTAGGTGTCCGTTATATTAAAGGGGGGGGGGGAGGTCGTTTCCGTATTACAAAAATGAGAAAAGGGGCGATATATCTATAGCTTCAACTGTAATGTAGATCTTGTTGTGATCATGATTTTTTTCGGTACTTAAAAAAAAATTTTTTTTATGGAGAAAAAGATAAGTTTATCAATTTGTTACTTTGCATCGTCATATTCAATGATATATGATATATTGATATCATACCCGCCCCCCCCCCCAACACACACTTTTTTTTAATAACAATATGGCACGAGCATGTGAAATATGATCAAGTGAAATGTGCCTTTGGAGAATACGAACCACAGACGAAATCTAGACTGGAGAAGAGGAAAAAAATCGGATAAAAAAATTGACAACCGCAGCACATTCTATACTTTCTAAATAAGATGATTGGCCAGTTGGATGTGTTTGAGAGCAAAAATCAATTAGAAAATAAGCAGTTTAGGTTGGAATACACACTTATGCTCGTATTCACCATCTACCTCAACCTAGAAAACCGCGGTTGACCACTCAAATGAAATTCACAATAACATTTGATTGGACATTATCCAATCAGGATTAGAGGTGAACGCTATTTGAGCGTTTGACCGAGGTTTTTGGTATAACTTTGGGTGGAAGTAGTTGGTGAATAAGAACGCAAAGGTTAAAATGCGAAAACCTACTTCCTAGGATTTTGCTCCTCTGGTCGACCGAGGTGTACCGAGCGCGGTACCCCCGTCTGTTGACGGTGCTGTCCGAATGGAAACGAACCAACAGGTGGTTGGAAGAAGACTCGTAACGGGTTACCTCCGATAAGCTGCACAACTCTCCCAGGAGGGTGGAATCTGTAAAAATAGAAATACATTTTCAAGAAGTCCAGGGGTGCCCAGAGAGGGGTTTGGTGACGCAAAATGCGTCATACAATTTAGTTTTGGGGGGAATTTGAGAAAAAGTACATTTTTAGGGGGGGGACTTTTAAATTTTTAATATTTCCTTTTTTTACTGTTAAAAAAATCTTGATTTTTTTTAATGTCACTTTTAAATTTTTTCAACATTTAATTACCAGAAAAATTCCTGTGTTTGTTTTCTTTAAATTCTAGATAAGGGCAGTAAGAACTCATTCCGCTATGCTCAACTCACTATCTTTTGTAATACTTGATTCTTTTAATATCACTTTTGAATTTTTTCAACATTGAATTTTCAAAAAGTTTCTGTGTTTTCTTTCTTTAAATTCTAGATAAGGGCAATAAGAACTCATTTCGCTATGCTCAACTCGCTATTTTTTGAATGTGCAATAGATTATAAGTAGAATATATTTTACAACTTCTATACTGTTTGGGGGGGGGGGGGTCAATGTTAAAGTATGAAGATTTTTTGGGGGGATGGTCACCACTGAAGAAGTCAGGTGCTTTTTAACCCATCATGTCACGAATTATAGATCAGAAAATTGCCCCACTCCAATAATTATCTTCGTTAACGTCTGAAGACATTCAAACAAATAACAAATGAGGGTCTGTATCCAAATATCTATATTATAAAGGCCAAACGTATTTGTGCGTAACGCATACGTCATTTTGCGCATGGCAACACTTCCAAATTTTAAATGAATTTCGGTATTGCAAATTTTGCTACTAAAAGTTTTTAAACTTCTTAATGTCGCACATTTCCAGTTTTTACACAATCGTGTAGGGAAAAAAAAGTACTTTTAAATGAAATTTGTTTGAAAGCTGTATCTTAATTTGTTTTTGAAATATTAATTTATTGTAGCTTTTAATACCTCTTTTCTAATCGTGGCAACACTAGTACTCCATTTCTATTTAAAGCAAAAGAAAGAAGGAAAAAAATTAGTGCTGTTATCCTTACGTTGCCATTTTCTCATTAAAAGGGAAAAAATAGAAATTTAAATATCTTCTGTTATAAAACCCCGGTGAATTTTCACTTCGTTTACAAAATTTGATTTACACGCAAAAGAACATCAACAGTTTAATATCTATTTCAGCTAATATCATTGAGACTTCAAGTTTTGAATCAAAATGATCAAATTAAAATGCCAATTTTTTTTAAAACGTGAATACAGATGTGAAATGTACATTTGTAAATTTTGATATGGTAAAAATGATGCCGGGTTTAGATTTCACGAAAAAAAAAAAAAAAAAAAAATTCTATGATTGAGTCAAAGTTGAATAAATTTTGCTTTTTATCATTCTGGAATACTAGCACAAGAACCTTAATTGATAACTTTATCATAATAACATATCTTTGTTATTTTTTGCTGCTTAATTATACGATTAAAGTTTAATTTTAACAATTTCTACAACTGAGTTTTATAGAAATAGTATTTTGTTAATTTGACGATAAATATCGTTTGTTCAAGAGTTAGACGTGCCAATATAAAATGCATTTTTTACTATAACTAATTTTGTAGGTATATTATAAGTCAATGAAACAGTTCCTTCTTAAACATTTTCTTTCGTCAAAATTTGACGGGTTCTACCTTGTAATAGGAAGTGCAGCATTGTGTATGCTATATTGAGGCTGATCAGTGGATATCTGGATACAGCCCCTCATCTCTAGTTGGAAACAGAGGATCTTGAACTTATTCTATCGACCTCGAATTTTTACAATTTTCAAGCTATGTTTTTGAGACTTTCACATGTTGCTCTATACTTTTAGCTAAAACATTATACAAATTACATTTTGATAGCGTTTACGCATGCGCAGAGAAACATTATTTGGTAAACCTGCTCATTTTTTTTTTACAATTATTATTTTTAAATTCCGATTACAGGGTAATATGTACAATATTATTTGTCACATTTTCAGAAAAGAACATTACTTAAAATTATAAACTCTGCAAATTATAAGCAAAAAATTTGGAAAAATTTGGGACTGTTTATAAAAACCTTAATTTCTCTACGAGTACACATGCTATCCACATAAAAATGAACACAGTTTAGTACAATAAGCCACTTAATCATAATCTGCAGTTTGGATAAGGTTATGCAAAAGATCTTCGTTCTTTTTCCATTTGTTGATTATCCCCTATGTGATTTCGTGAAAACACCTTCACAGAAACATCTGTTTAAGCACCTGGAGTTTCACAATAATTTTTCAAGTTATTACTCATCAGTCATGTACGTATGATGTAATTTTTCAGTCATTACATCATACGTAGTATAGGGTAAGTCTTGCAATCGTTTTGAAAATCGAAAAAAAATTTTTGGCGGATTTACACGTTTTAGATAGTGGATATTCCGAAAAACATATTTTTAGAAAAAATTTTTTGCCGTCCGTCTGTCTGTCTGTCTGTCTGTAAACGCTCTATCTCCCGTACAAATTGAGATAGAAACTTGAAATTTTGTATGTAGTTAGTATGTAAGAATGGGACGAACCCTATTTAATATCAGCAACCTCGATTATCCGGAACTATTTTTTTCGGACTTTCGAAAAATTCGTTCTGATGAAAGGTATATAAAAATTTTCAAATTTTTCTGTTTTAATGAATGGGAGTAAAAGGCAATAAAATAACACACATTTTGCATATAGAACGAAGTCGATCGGATTATTAGTTGCTGAGATATTTGTAATCTTGTTTTCCACATTCTTCGATTTTTCATGACCCTGTATTTCATAGGTTCCCAACGGGGGCAGTAGCGCCCCCCAGTGGGCGCTGGAGCCTTCCAGGGGGGCGGTAGCGAGTTTTGGGAAAAATGGAAGGCGTTAGGACAGTCAAGGGGGGCGGTCATTGCAGAAAGCTTAACTGCATATTTAAATGGAACTCCATACAGACGAACCTACATCTGAAAGGGGGGGGGATTAAATCTATTTTACTAACGTTAAAAATCGCCGTGGAACACAAAGAAGAGCTAAAATCGCGAAGAGCAAAATTTTATTGCATCAGGCTAAATATATTGTTTCTGCAATTAAATGCCAAAATATCACAGCGTAACACAAAGAATCACTATGACTCGCATTAAAAATCATTAAGAATTCAAAAATTGTGCATTACGAAGTTTGTGATAGTTGCCAGCTAGAAATTTTTAACAGAATTCTTTTATTTATTTATTTATTTTAATTAATCTGTATTTTGAAAAAATTTGAAGTATGCCGACACATGCCTGAACAAAGATTTTTAAACAAACCCGTGATTTAAATTTGATCAAGAAATTTGTTTTTTCTTATTAAAAATGCTGACAATCATTATAGCTATAAATTTGTTCGAAAGCAAATTTATTTTTATTTAAATAGGAGAAGTTTGTATGTTTCAAAATATCTTAATCGAAAAGAAATGCCGGCAGTATAGTACTGAGTACTTGAAATATGGATATATATATTATCCTTCAAACCAATCGTTACCTATGTGTTTAATTTGCCAAAAAGTTTTTTCAAATGAAGTCATGAAGCCTTCTAGGCTACAAGAGCATTTGAATAAATGCGACCCGACATAAAGACCAAAAGTAAAAGATATATCCTATTTTTCAAATATTGGAAAAGAAAATTTTAAACAGTCAACTTAATCAAAATCAAATCTTTTCAGCCGTCTTCTAAACAAGAAAATGACGGACTACGAGTCTCATATAATATTATATTGTTTGTCGCAAAAGTATGAAAACCGCACACAATCGGCCAAAAATTAATGTTTCCGGCAGTCAGGGAGATAACTGTTCTTCATCATAAGAAACCGTCAGATAGTATCATAAAAAATCCTGAGTAATAATTAGGTACAAAGAGGAATATTGAAATATCATTATTTTCTTACTTAAATACCTGAAAATATTTCATTCAACTCGGTAGATCAGCGTGCTAAATAACTAAAATTCATAAAAGAAGAAAAAAATGTCATTATTTGCTAAAAATTTGGAAAGTGACATAAAGAGAGAATCGATATTTAGTAGCACGAAATTAGTCTGAGAGTAAAAAATCCTTTTCATAATAATACTACTGATGTTGCTCCAGCAACGACGGGACATCATAAGAGTTTTATTAACGCATTTGAAACAAGCAGTACTAAATGTTACCGTTACACATAATCCGAATTTGGTTTCAAAAAATTGGAATGAACGCCTGTATACGTCACTTCATTACATTATAAGATCAGTCAATAAGAATAGAAGCAATTCGTTGAATGACAAGATATTTAATCAACTTTATAGTGAAAATCATAGTGAAGCAATTGTTTCGCTTCATAGTGCAGTTGTCACTATCCCTTTGCATATGATTACAATCACTAGCTGCTGCACACAGAAGTTGTCTATGAAAACACATTTTTCTGAATCGTTTTTTGATATATTTGATTCAGTATTATGTTTAATTAATTTTTCAGTATTATGTCTGTTTTTAACAGAGATGTGAAAATATGCTACAATTATCTAAAAAAATTCTGATTACATTAAAATTTGACGTCGATTAATTGAGAGACTTGTTTAGAATATTTAATTAAATCAGTTTAAATATTCTGATTATTTGTAATAAGGCATGGAATGATTTCGAGATGATAAGTTGAATTTAATTTAAACAAAAAATCTCTCTTCTTTGGGTAAATTTCTTTTGTTTAAAGGAAATCTAAATAGAAGAGAATACATCATTTTGCACATTATTCGCAGTCTGTGAAAACAGGAATAGTTACTTACTGTCAACATTTGGACATTTTTCATGCTTTTTTCAGAGCAATTCTACGATATTTATACATGAATACACCGAGTTTGTTTTTAGGTTCTTTCGCAAATGTAGATGCAGCAGTATCATCATACTTGGCGGAGGAAATCATTGGAACTCACAGCAAACGAGATCTAAAATTAAAATTCAGAAATGGATATCAAAAATTCTAACTTCGAAAACCAATACAGCTCTCTAATTATTGCGAGCGACAGCATATAAAATTTTAATTGCTTTTCCTTCATCAGATATGACTGAGAGTGGATTCCATGCAGTAGCTAATTTATAGTCTTCAAAAAAGAACAGACATCTTTGAACCTGATAATTTGTGACTGATGTTAAGATTGAAGTTTTGACCCCTTTATAAATTCATTTTTTTAATAAAAAGATACAAAATTAAAACGCTTGACTATGGAAGCGATTTTAAATCGAATTTATTTTTCCATTTATGATAATTAAATTACCCATCTAGTTATAAGCGATTTCGATCACGAGATCACCCGTTTTTCTCTCATTTTAAGATTTTTTTTCTGCTTTCGTCGGGAAATGCGGTTCAAAGCACAAAATTCAACGGCTTTTGCTAAAATATATATTGCGTTTATGGGGAAAAAATGGAAAAATGAGGGCGATTTCATGGTTTCTAAACGGCAACCTTGCAGTTTCCAAACTAAAATAAGTTAAGACATGTCGCAAAGTTGCCCTTTTTGGTTTAAGAACCCCATAAAAGAAATTAGAATCCGACTTGAATAAATTATAAAAACTCCAGCAGCTTCAACTATTCCGTTATTTATGTTTTTAATTTCTTATTGTTTTTGTGTTTATTTTTCAATTTTTAATAAACAATTTTTTACTTGCATTTTATGGTCGTTTTAATTAACTTGCATTTTGTGATTCTTCATAAATGGATAGACAGATAAAATATAGGTAATATGCAACAATATTTTAATATTTTGTATAATTAACTATTATAGTAGAGGGGGCGGTTGTCCAGAAAAGGTTGGGAACCTATGCTGTATTTCATTCAAATTTCAATTCAAAAGTATATTTTAATTGGAAATGAGACGCTTAATCCGACGCAGTTAATTGTTTTTTACGCAGTTCGGTACCACTTGAGTAGTTTGGCGTTTTATATAATTTGTCGAAATTGGTACATCAGCAGTTCTTTAATATAACATTACTATGTATATTAACAACATTTAAATTATGTTTATGAATTGCAATGCATTGTATAAATAGATTCACATGTTTTTTTTCATATACATATCCATGATGGGTAAGTATTACGATGGCCCCCAACGACTAGTTTTAATAGGATGTTGAAAATCGCAAGTGGCTGATCACCTTTGGTCATCTAATGTATACTGTTAAAAAATTGAAACTTTTGCTGCATCCTCACTCCACCGCTTTTATAGAATATCTCTATTTTGACGAATGAGAATGCAAAGCAATCTTTTTCTTTAAAAGCGGTAAAGTGAGTCGATTTCTACCCCATTCGCTCATACAATTCGTATAGTACTCTACTTACTCTCGTCTTTTCCGTCCAATATCTGCACATAGTCGAAAGTGCAGTTCTCTCCGCTCTCCATGTCCACCGAATTGAAGCTGAGGACGATCCTCTTGTCCTCTTCGACGGATATTAGCGTCCAGCAGTCCACATCGTTCGGATAGTTGTCCGGATATCCGGGACTCGTCAGGGTGTCGGAGGCTTCGGTCAACAGTTCTCTGCAACCTACGGAAAAGAGAGTTGTTATCATAAAACACGATAACATCGAACAGGCATATACATTGAAAAAAATGCATGGTTCTGGCATTTTACAAGGAGAGGAAAACTTTGATAATCACAGACTTTGATTATTTTTTATGTATGTTGTAGGATAGAGGCACCTTAGTTCTCGAGAATCATTGGAGTCTAATTGGGTCGAGAACAACTTAAGTACTTATTTTGTTACACCGTCATTACGTTATTATGTAGTAAAATTTTTCTGCACCGCCTTTTGTCGGTGTTAGTACAAGTAAGTTCTGCTTTTTGTAATTATGTAACTCTATTAAAATACACTTCGTAAATTGTTTTTCCCCCATAGACTCTAATGTAACGGAATATTTTTGAGTGTCCCACTCAAAAAACTATGATCGGTACTCACTTCGTTTTAGTACTGAACAAGATATCGTGAATCTCAATAAAATATATCAATAATCTCAATAAAGTATGTCTGTTTTTTGCTAATGCAATAGATCTTTCAGAAAATAGTATCAAAATTGGCATTTTGAAGAGAATTTCCGCGCGAACGAAGCATAATCCCTCAAGGGAGGATGAAAAATGTTTTTGTCGTTATATGATCAAAATCGCTTCTAACTTAATATGTAATTTATTGATAAAATATAAAAAACACAGCTCGATTCCTTAGTCATTCTTTCCTTTAAAAAAATGAATTTGTCAATGTTTTGCTCTTGTTGAGCGGAGCACTTGAGAATATTCTTAAAAATGGAAGTATTTTTTCACAGTTTCTATGAAGAAAATGTCACCTTTCTGCGTAAGTACATAGTAGTCGATGGAGAACCCCCTGTCTTCGTACATGGAGTCGCTGTGGAAAAGCAGCAGGAGCGTGGAAGAATTGGTTTCGAGGATCCGGTTGCTCACGCTGCCGCAGAAAGTTCTGAGAGAGGGCGCTCGGGTACTGGAACCCAGGAACACCTGCAAGTAGTCCAGTCTGAAAATTGAAATAGAGTTGAAAATTAATTTGTAATTAAATTAATTACTCCCTTGTTTAATATTAATACAATTATAAGGCGATTTGAATTTCAACTAACAAGGGCAAGTACCGCGGTTGGGGTAACCGAATGCGGTGAATATCGATAGAGTATACAACCCTTGGCACAAAGTTCCGATCATTATCCCAACACTAACATTTTTTATAAGAAAGCATCATTTATTCTCACTGTATGAAAATTAAACGATTATTTAAGATACTAAATTTGTATTATATATCATGAACAACAATATGCAATAAAGAAAAATCATTATACATCAATTTATAAACATAATAATTGTGATTGAAATTTAAACACCGAAGAAAAAATTATCCAATCACGCTTTGATTTGGAAAAAATAACCGATCACTATAATCCTTATTTAGTAAATATTTTAAGCTCCGATGACAGCCGAAATTCCTCGTGTAGTGGACTCTAAGCTTTTTATACTCATTAGGTGCGTTTTCACACCAATATTCTTTTACAGCTTTACGTAGTTTTATGGCATTTGAGATCCTTCAAAAATCGGTTTTTCTTTTTAATATATTCCACGAATTTTCGGTGGGATTAAGATCCGGGTTATTGGGCTGCTTAGTCATTGTTTTAATTGATTTATTACCTACATTTTGTAGGAATTTCTTCACTGATTTTGTGCGATAGGGAACTGCGTTTTCATCTTGAAATAAGAAATCATTTTGATCCTCGAACTATTGATCGATGCTGGGAATCAAAAAATCCTCTAAAATGTCAATGTAATCTTCAAGTTTTACTGTACGTAACACAATACACAGCTTGCTGACGCCTTGTGATGCAACTCCAAGCTGCAAATGCAGGACAAAATTTAGTCTTTGTATTGACGCACTTATCATCGAACTTTTCACCAACTCTGCTCCAAACAAATGTTCCACAGTCATCCCTTTTACCGAGAGATATGCGAGATTCATTGCTAAAAAAACTTTATTTCATTTACTATATGGCTAGTGCACATGTTTTTTACACCCTTGCCGGCGCTCTTTTCTATGCTTCTTTGTCAAGTAAGGTTTTGTTTTAATTTTACAGGATTCAAATCTTCCTACATTTAGACGATTACGTACAGTGCGATCACTTATTTTTACGTTATATTTAGACCATTCAGAATAGAGTTGTTTTGAGGTTGTTCGCCGCTTTCTTTTCGCTATTTCCACAAGTTTTCTTTTCCTTCCTAGGTATTGACATTCGTGGTCGTCCACTTCGAGGTAAATTTTCCGCGCTGTTAGTCAACTGATATTTTTTTCCCAAATATTGCATACCGTAATTTGAGCACAATTTAAAAAAGCCGCCACTTTCCTTTGTGAATCTACTTCCAATAATTATATCATGCGGATTTTTAAATCGCGAGACAGGTTTTTCACACTAGTCATTTTCTAGCATTCCAGAGATGCTTTTGATCTCGCAACTGGGAGATTTCTTCTTTTAAATAGGATTCATGTATCATACGCATGCGCAGGCTCTCTAATCTGTCTTCAATGTGCAAATTTCAAACTTGTTTCCTCAGTGATCAATTACTATTTTCCAACTTCTATCTTGATCGGATATTTTTTTTTTCTCAAGAGGAAATATTTTTGCCTGCATTATAATTATAAATTATATGATTGTAATATTGAACTCACTTTTTATTTATATTTTAACACGCTTTTTTTATTTTGCATATTATAAAACGTTCCTATGCGCTTGAATCGCGAAGTATATGCTTCGAAGTACAAAATTCATAAACTTGATAGCAGTGATCGGAAAATATTTTGCCAAGGGTTGTAGTTAGCATATAAATATATGGCATCCATAAAGCGCAATACCTGGGGAATCTTGAGGAAATTAGTCATAAGTTTACGCTATAGTTTATAATTAAATTTTCTTCTTAGACAAGCGGCTCAGTAGCATGGTTGGTAACGTGCTGGAATACATTTTTCTCTGAGAGTTCGAATCAAGCGCGGACTTATTTACCCGAATGAAAATTTTCGTTAATTATTGTCGAACCGCAATTGAAAAAATATGTATTATAATTGAACTTTACAAAAAAATGTAAATTAAATGTATGTTTTGTAGAGTTATGTACGTTTTTAATAATGAAAATTTGCATGTTTATATATAGAATGAAAAAAAAAGTAGGGATATTTATAGGAATCTCTATAGAACAGATTTTTTTTATGTTTTTTTAAAAAATTATTTACACTTACTTCTATGATTTGCTACTATTTTTAACAGAAAAATAAAATACGTCAACAAATATATTATTTTTATTTTATTTCTTTTGTAGCAAATACTTCAAATATTTGGGCCTTTCCTTGTAAGTTATGCGAAATTTGAAAAATAGTATTGCACTCACCTGCATTCTGTTTCTGGTTCGACAAGGAGTGTCTCGATCTTGACGGATATGGTATCGTTGGGCTGGAGTGTGGTGATCAGCCACTGACAGTGCACGTTACTCGGGTAAGGTTCGGGATAGTTGGGACTGGTCAGCGTCTTCACACTATCACCCGCTATCAGGACCCATAGGCAATCGGCTGTCGGCATAAAAATAGACAGTTCCGTCACTCAAAAGATAATGTTAAATCAATGGAAGCGTTTTGCGAATAACAATGAAAGTATTGTCATTAAAAAGAAAAGATTGCAACAAAAATCGACAAAGTAAAAATCGACCACTCCAGCTATCGATGTTCCAGCTATCCAATGCAAATAACAATAATTAGGATGAGTGAAGCGAATCCTCTACTAGACCACACAAATTACATTTTGTCGTACACTTTACAAAGAAACTATTCAGTATTTAGTCTTGAAAAAAAAATAATAGTCTGTAGATTTGCACAATATATATATATATTTTTACAGAATAATCCTTTAACATTTCCCCATTTCGTTATTTTTTTTGACCTAGTGATTAGTTGTTTGTAAATTTAGCTATTTAATGAAATGAACCGTTGTGTCACGCCGTATCGACATTATGATTACGTATAAAGGCCTATACCTATAGAGTTATCCTTTTTTATTAAACATTATGCATTTAAATTTAAGCAATATTTTGGCCAGAAGAGTAAAAGAAGAAATAAATCTATCAGTTGTTAAGAACTTTACTTGAATTGATAAGAACTTTCTGATTTTATACGAGCCGAATAGGATGAAAGCGTGCTCGAGTTATTTATGACGCCCGATTATCTGCACGATAGATATAAAAAATAGCCAAATCAATTGCGTGAAAATTTACCGCTGAAATAAAATTGCTTGGTTTTGATTTATTTTATGTCGGCTGATTATCTACACGTGGGATATAGGCCTAAAGGGGTGGGATGCCCTCCGTGGGGGTCTTTCTAAGGGAACCTAGCCCGTATTTACGCAAGATTATCCACGTTTCGAAGAAAACCATGGAAAACTCCGAATTGTTAGGCGATTAGGTTCGAACCCAGAACCTCCCGTCTAGCAGCTTCGATAGCACAACCTCTCAGCCACTGCTGGGACAATAAGGTGAAAGAAAAGATATCCTGCATGGTAACTTACCGTTTTCAGCCGCCCGCTCTTTCCTGAGGAAACGTTCGACCGCAGGCCGCTGTTGGGTTCTCGAATCGTCGATTAATCTATAGAAAACATATAAAAACTTTATCAATCAACATATAAATTTTAAGTTACTTAACAACAAATCCCGATCATCGGAATTTCCGATTACTGTCACAGAATATCGTTATTTTTTCTGTATAGGGGCCAGGACCATAGCTAAGGGTGCTAAGAAGTGTTCAGCCCTCCCCCCCCCCCCCCAAAATGTTTTGAGCCTCTCCTAGAAGGGATTCCAAGGTCACTCAATGAATGTATGTTCCGAAAATCCAAATGATATTATGTTGAAAAATCTAATTTAGTTTTGAGGATCTTTCACAGTTTTGCAGAAATACTGAATTGTCACTAAAGTGTATCAACACTCGCATATCCTATTGGCGCATAGGAAGCTAACAAGATGTTTAATTTTGATCTAGTTGTACACTCGAAATTCTTCATCCTCCTATTCTTATCTTAGCCTAAAATGGAGTTATTACAACAGTTTAATAAAAAAACGTAGCACCTACAATGTGAATAGGCATTCATTGATCTTTATAACTTTAGAGCGAGGGAGAGAGAAAATATGAATCTTTCCTATATCCGATATCTTTTGTGTGCCCCTGTAAATGAATAAAAAATGCTATGAATGTTCTGATCGTAGTGAAATTAAGTGATATGCATCCGTTTCGATGCATTCAAGTCATTAAAATACTCTCCAAACGATTTTCACACCATTGCGTGATCAAATTCATTTGAGTGTCCCTGTAAATTAGTAAATTAACCGTTAATCGTGCATATATTCTATGCAATACCAAACTTACTTAGGAGACCTCAACAAGCTTTATCAAATACATGAAAGCCCGAGTCAATTTACGGAAGTTAGAGCGTAGACAGACGAACAAACAAACCAACCGCATGAGTATTTTTCAACTTTGATGGAAAGTACTAAAAAATGCAAAATCTTTTGTACCCCAAACTATGAGTTCATGAAAATTTCATTTTCAAAAGCACTTTCGTGATTTTTGTAAAATGACATGAGAAGATTTAGTCAATCATTTAATAAATTTTTAGAAGGAATTCGCGAATTAAAATTAATTATTTAAATGTGAATTTATAGGGATTTTATGTACTATTTATAACTCCACTCAATTCTTTTGCTTACCTTATTTATTTTATTTACTTATGTATTTTATAGAATTGGGAAATGTAGAAATATAATGCTCTTAGAATAGAAATAAAGAATTAATTCTTAAATGAAATTTCCCGCCACTCTTTTCAACATCAAAAATGCTGGAAAGATATAAAAAAAATTAATTTAATAATTTCAGAAATTAACATTTTAGACTCATAAATAAATTCTATATTTAATAATAATAATAATAATAAACATTTTCAGGATGATCAAAACATTACGCACTGCATTACGTAAGCCATGGATTAAATGTTAATATTCCCGCTGTGATGTCTTAGCTGACTCACCTGAGAAAACAAACAGTTTTCCCATCTCTGTGAGTGATTACTATAATACTCTGTATAATGAAAGTGGAATGGAATGTCAATGGGCACTATCCATTGTGGATCAGGAGTTGCTTGCAGAGAGGAAAGAGCTAAGTTTTCTGAGGAATGGAAGGGGTCGATCAGAACAGTGGGCGAATTCTGCCCCTGTCGGATCGGACGACTTTCTCGAAATCCTCCGACGAAGTGATAATTTCTAATTCTGCCCCTATCGTCTCGGAATCCTCTCCGGTTTGACGGGCTTGTTTTCTCGTAATTCCTCCGACTGCTATAGGCAGCCGGAAACCCACTATCTATGTCGGTTTAAGATGGCGGCGTTTATATTAGCAGATCATCTATGTGAAGATAGAGACTTATTTTTTATTAAATGAATATTCGCATTCTATTATTAGTATTTTTGTTTTCAGTTTTGTTATGTTCATCAGTAGAAGTAATTTTAGCTTCAATTTAATATAAACTAATTGTGATTGTAGCATATTTTTTTAATTATTTGAGTTAAAGCTGTTTGTATTTTAAAACGTGTATTTAAATATATATATTTAATCATTTATGCTAAAATATAATAATATATATTTTGAGATTAAAACTTATCAGAGTAATACAAAAGTGTAGGTTAGTTGATTGTGTTTATGACGGCCATTTATCAACACGGGGAATATAGATAAAATAATACAATTTGTAAAAATCACCATAAATAAAAATAAAGCAACTCCTTTATTTTTTATTTATGATGATTTTTACAAAGTGCATTATTTTATTTATTCATTATCGCCTGTGTTTTCGGTGTTTTTTCACGAAGAATATAGACATTAAGTGGAGGAGTGCCCTCTGTGGGAGTCTTTCTTTGGGAGCCTAAGCCGTATTTGCGCATGGTAAACCAAGGTTCTAAAAATTCCGAACGATAGGCCAACGGGCGCGATTGGGTTCGAGCCTAGCACCTCCCGTCTACCAGTTTCGTTTTTAGAACCTCTCGGCCGCTGATCAGGGAATACATAAGTGTAATTACAAATGGTGTGTGCTTAAAAAACTCCTTTATTTTGATCTAAACAATAAAATATATATAATTGTGAATGTAAAATAATAAAAAGTCAAACATAATTTTCAAATTTTGTTTGTCTGATATAGCTCGTATTTTAAAAATTATAATTTAAACTTGTATTTAAAAAAAATAATAATAATAGCTAAAATATATTTTTGAGAAGAATATAACTTCAAAAAGAGTGCTTACACAAAAATATTAAATACCTCATGAAGTAAAAAAAAAATAAAAACGCTATCTACATAAGAAAAAAAAGCATTAGTGTTTATCAAACAAGCAAGTTACAAAAATATGAACAGGGGAATAAAATCAGTTTAAAGTTTTTGTTAAGTATGGGTAATTGCGCTAGATCTATTAACAGAATTAACAATATCTCGCGATATATTTGTAGTAAGGTAAAAATGAGGTATCAAAACAACAGCGCCAACTTTTCAAAAATATTGAGTGGGCTCAAAATTTTTTTAGTAAAATAACGCATATAATTTTCTTTTCTTAGTGTGTACATGTGGGAAGAATAAGAGGGGGGGGGGGGATCAAATGATTAAAGATAACTCAAAATTAAATTATGTTTTTCTAAGCAAAATTTTCAAATTATTAGAATTATATTTTATAAATAATTTTATTAAATTATATTCTTCTATGTTTTTGTTGTATTTACTATAAATAACATTGGAATTGCTAATTATTCAAAGTGCATAAAACAATTTAAAGAAAAGCATGCACTTTAGTAAAGGTGTTTTATCAATTCAAGACATTAAGGCAGATGGCAAAATATGAACGAAATTCTTTTTCGCGAAAAATTTAACTATACATTTTTTCAGCGCTCTTGTAAGTCTAATTTTGTATCCTTACTATTTTTCAAAGAAAAATATTTTGAGAACATTAATAAAAACAAATATGATTGCAGCGATTAAATAATTTAAAAAAAAAAAATAAACAAATTAAATCAATTAGGTGGGGCAAAGATTTTTTACGAGGAATATATGCCCTAAGTGGAGGAGTGCCTTCTCTGGGGGTCTTTCTTAGGGGATCATTTACGCATGGAAAATCGCGAAAAATATCGAGCGATTAGGCCGACGGGCGCGATTGGGTTCGAACCTAGCACCTCCCGTCGACAAGTTTCGTGCTCAGAACCTCTCCTCCACTGTGGGGTAAAACAAAAGCGTAATTACAAAGGGTTTGTGCTTAAAAAAATCTTTTATTTTGATCGAAACAGTAAAAAAATATATAATTGTAAATGTAAAATAATTATAACAAGTCTAATTTTCCAATTATATTTGACTGATATAGCTCGTATTTTATAAGTTATATTTTAAAGCTTGTATTTAAAAAAAAAAAAAAAAAAAAAAAAAAAAAAACTTTCTGCTAAAATATATTTTTGAGAAGATTATAACTGATTGCACTAAATCAAAAGAGTGCTTATAAATAGTTTTTCTTTAAATAATACCTTGATTTTACTCTAAATATAGAAAAACCATTATTATTTGACTGGCACAACTTGTATTTTAAAAAAGAAAAAAAAAATGCTAAAATATATTATTGAGAAAATTAAAATTTATTGATATCGAAAAGTATAGTTACAAATAGTTTTTGTTTAAATAATATCGGTAGATAAAGGGTTAAATAACAATAAGAATTTTGTAATTATAAGTACAACATATGATGATGCATGCTTTTTCAATTATTGGACTATTATTGCTTGTATTATAAAACTTGAAAAAAAAAAGTTCGAATTAAAATTGTTATTTTAATAAAGTATACTCACATTATTATTATTATTATTATTTCAAATGTATATTTGAGAAGATTAAAATCCACTGTATTAGTTCAAAAGAATAATTACAAGTAGTTTTTAATTAAATAATTCCTTGATTTTAATTTTAATATTAATAAAAATTTTATAATTGTAAATGAGTGAAATAAGTTTTCAATTTTTTTGCTGACATATATTTTGTATGTTGAAGCTTATATTGGAAAAAGAGAAAAAAAAATCATATTAAAATATATTTTTTAGAATATTAAAAATTGAGCTAATCTAAAATTGTTATTGCAAGATGTTTTATTTTTAATATCTTTTAATTTTTTCTCTAAATAACAATTAAATTTTATAATTGTATCTTAAAACTTCGAAAATTACTTATAACTCATTCCACCTGTTAAAACTTTTTATACTGTTTATAGCGGTATTATATCATTCCCTTATAGGTATTTAATAATACTGTGGTCTTTTTTTAAAGGGCTTGCTACTTGCAAACACACGTGTTTAGATCCCCTGTAAATAAACAAACTACGTGTGCCCTTGGTCGAAACTGGTTCACCTTGAAAGGGAGGGGTTAAAGGTTGCTTGAAATTCCGCTCTCAGGCCAGAATCGCGACGGATTAAAAATCGGTATGGATTACGGGAGCGACTGATTCCGTGTAGTTATATTCCGCTTAGGCCAGAATCAGCTCACAGGTGCAGAGAAGAAAAGAGATGACATTCCCTGGGTAGTCTTCTGAGAGAAGAGGTTGAACATTCCATGTATAGCCTTCGGAGGAGAAGGTTGATATTTTTATATTGGCGATGACTGAATCGTAACAACGTGCATGAGTGAAATATACCTCACTTATGAATGTGATGTTGACTGTAATTTTTTTTTTTTTTTTTTTTGTAATTAACAGTTCTAATAAAGAACTCAGGAATCAAAATTAATATGATGAGTTATTTCTTTTATATATATGGCAAAAGGGTAGAAAAAACGGCCACGACACCACACCGCACCAATACTAAACAAATTTTAAGTGAAATTTCAGTTTTGCCATTTTCGGCACTGCCAATTTTTAAACTTCTGAACACAGCACAATTTCAATTTTTATACCGTTATATAGGGTATATACGTATATACGTACTTTTAAATACAGTTTGTTTGAAAGCTGTATTTCAATTTATTTTGAGTTATTATTTTTTTGTAGTTTCTAATACTTTTTTTGTCTTCATGGCAACAGAAGTATTCCATTTCTGGATATTAAGGGTACTCATGGAGGAATGAGATAAGTGGAGGGGAAGTACTATCTCTGGGGGTGATGCTAAAAATGTAACCCTACATTAAATCACATTAAGTACCAACAAAACCATCATACGCCTATCAATTGAAACAGGGTTAAACCCGTATTATTTTGCTATTGTTTTTTAAAAAGAACTAATCTATCGCTTCACCGGTAAGAATTACTTAATTATTTTATCATATGTGTTTTAAATATCAATATAGAAAATTATTTTAACGTTTTGCTTGAAAATATAATTCTTTTGTTAATATCTTAAAATCGTCTGCAGTCAGAAATCTATATTTTAGATTAATATTTATTGCTTAAGTTTTCATACATGATTTTAAAAGAATGTTTTCATCATTATATTTTAAATATTTATTTACATGCAATTAATAAGTCATAAAAATTTTTCATCTACGTTATAAAGTATTTAAAATTACATTAAAATAGAAATCTTTTAGTAATAAAATTTTTAGTTCGTAACAAATGCTTTCAATATCTAATTTAATAATTGCTAATCTTCCAATTTCTTTTATTTTAAAAGCGAACATTTATTTTAATAAATAATAATAGAACAAAGACCATTTTAAAAAATTGCTATTTCTTCTTAAAATATGCTTCAGTTGTAATTCATTTCTTTCAATTCGTATTATAATATAAAATTCCTTCCACGTCTTTTTGTTTGGAACATTAAAATTCGAGCGATAAATGGATTCATAATGCAAACCTTTTTTGAGGCTTACTTCACCTCCACCTATCTCATTCCTCCATGAAGGGTACTAATCACTCATTTTCCGAATTCCCTTCTTTTCATGTAATGTCAGTGGGTGTTTGATGCATTCTTCTCCTCAGGAAAATAATATTTTTAACTTCTATTTTTTTGTATACACTTCTTAAAAGATGTCACTGACTCTCTTGGTTTCCAAAATTGTTTTAAAGTATTTATTTTTATATGAAGTTTTACTCACGGTTCGTCAATCTTTTAACGCATAAAACATTAAATCAATGTTTTAGAAGTATTTTGAGAACTAAGAAAGACAGTGACATCTTTTAAGAAGAGAACACCGAAAGAAGTTAAAAATATTAATTTCCCCAAAATATATTTTAAATATACGAATCCATCAAACGTCCATAAACTTAACATTACGGAGGCGGTGTTCCAAAGCTGAGTGACCAGCCCCCTTAAACATGGACCAACCGGAAGCAATTAAAATTCGGACATCACAAAATTTCAGATATGTTTTAGATATCTTTATTTTCGACCGACAGAAACAATCATTTTCCAAATAGTTATAAAAAAAAAATCATGATATTAATCATATTGTTTTAAATTAAATTCATGATAATAAACGCATAATGCTTTTGGAACACGATAAAGTAAAGTATCTATAACTCATTCTAAACTATATTACTGCTAATCGATGTTTTGTGGTGATAAAGTGGATTCTATAACAAGTTTTGTTTAAAATGACATTATGCGTAAATTACTTGAAACGATGATAAAAAATATAAAAAAAGATGTTAAATTACAATAATCCTTAGTACTTTCATCTGTAAACACAGCCTTAATCGGAGAATACAAAAATATTGCTATTAACGTTTTAATTTTCAAATGTCACTTTTTTAGTGTTAAAAAGGAGTGAAAGTGGAAGTCGATTTTTAGATTCGGAAAACATTGAAAAAATAAAACATAGATATTGAGGAAAGTGAAATATTACTGTTTTTTATGATTCTTTAACCACTTAAGGATGTTCTTAAATCAAAAAGGGCAAATTTGTGACATAAGTTTTAATTTATTTTTGTTCGAAAATGCATGAAACTAGCAGGTTTTTTTATTCAGAAACTATCGAATGGCACTCAGTTTTCCGTTTTTCGAAAACACAATAGATCTTTTATTACAAGCCTTCAAAGTGCACATTTTTGAGCACCTTTCCCGACGACAGCAGAAAAGCCGGTCGAAAAGCAGGATAAAAACGGGTGATCACGTGATCGAAATCGCTTATAAATCGATAGGTAATTGAATGATCATAAAATGGAAAACTAAGTTCCATTCGAAATCGCTTCCACAGTCAGGCATTTCAATTTTATCTATCTTCTCCGTTGGAAAATAAATTTGTAAATGTGTCAAAACGTTTTGCACTTGTTGAGCGGAGTAGTTGAGAACAACCTTAGGCCCGGTGCACACGTACGGTTTTTTAAGCTCCGGCGCCGTTGCGGTGCCGCAATTACGGCGCAGAATACAAAGGAAACAGGTATGGCATGCACACATACCTCCAGCGACGTTTTTCCAAAGTTTTCCCCACATTGGAATTGCGCGGCGCCGCACGCGCAATTCCGGTTCTTAGTACCTTCTTGCCTACTGAGCGCTGCACACGTCCGGTAAAATACGTAAATACGGCAAGGATGGCAGACGTTGATGTTGAACTTTTGATTGGATAACGCAAAAATAATCCGCTTTCTAGAATACACATCCATTGTTGTCGACGGTTTTGCCGCAGCTGGAAAAATCGGACATGTGCATCACATGTTGCGGGCACGCAGCGGCGCCGGAACTTGAAAAAACCGTACGTGTGTACCGGGCCTTAACCCCTTCGCGACGGGAGCCTTTTACGAAATGTTTAATGTTTTGTCACCGGTTTTTAGGTGCGTTTGTAATTATGTAAATACGTAGCACCTATTGTCGCTCAGTCTGTCCGTCCGCATATAACAACGCAAAAACTACCCAACTATGTACTAAAAATACATTTTGTACAATCTGTGATGCAAATAATATTTATTATTAAATTACAGGGCCACACAAATGTATTCCACTAAATAATGTTATACGGGGAAACATTGTTTGGGGCATGTTTTAATTATATTAAACTACTTCACATTTTATGAATAAGATATACGTTAATGGAGTATAATAAAAATTACTTCCTGCATATTTACAGGAACACAAAGAATTCGACCACTGTACTGTATCCAAAGCAAGCTGTACTATATCAGCAAGATCTGAATATTTTAAAACTTCGTTATCGCACGAACGCACCTCATTTGCTACGCTTTACGTGCAATTTCCAACTTGTTGAAAACAGAAATTTGTTCTTTGTTGAATCGAGAAAATGCTCCGATTGAATAAGGCACGTTTTTAGAGAATAATTTTACCGGTGGGAATAAACACGGATTCTTAAGCCTTTTTGCGGCACGTATACGCGTCACACGCCCCAAGGGGTTAAAGATAAGAAAAAAGAAATTAAAAACATTAGTTCCCTCGGGTGTCATTTTAAATATAAGAATGCATCAAATGTCCATAGACTTAACATTATGGAGAAGCTGAATGACCAGTCTCCTTAAACATGGTCTCATAAAAAAATGAGTAAAATCTGGACATAACAAATTTCAGATATATCTATTTCCGATCAACAGAAACCATTTTCCAAATAGTTATATATATATATATCATGCTTATATATATATATATATTTGTATAAACCATAATGTTTTTGGAGCAAGGTCTATAAATCTTTCTAAGCTACATTACTACTAATCGATGTATTAAGTGGATTCTATAACAAGTTATTTTTTAAACTTAAGATGACATTATGTGAAAATTACTTAAAATGATGATATAAAATATTTAGAAAGATGTTAAATTGCTTTAATCCTTCAACTGTAAATAGAGCCTTAACCAGAGACTACAAAAATACTGCTGTTAACGTCTTCATTTTCAAATGTCAAAAAGGAATGAAAGTGGAAGTCGATTTTGCGATTCGGAAAACGTTTGGAAAATAAAACATGGATATTGAGGAGAGTGAAATATGATTCTCTAACCGCTTACCTAATCAATGTTTTTGAAAAAAAAAAAGTTTTTTTTTTTTTAAATCTTCATCGGTTTTTCAAAACAGACATTTTCGCTTAGCTGAATCAGAAACATGCTTGGATTAAATAATACAAAATTTGCAATAAAATTTTACTGGTGAGAATAATAAATTATGATTGGAACATGGATGTCCGTACATGGTACGGGCAAATCACGATCTTCAAAAACACATTGCTCGTATGACGGGCGTGCAAAACAGGAAAACAGTTAGTTTTTTGAATAAAACGTCATTACAATGTTTTCTTTAGTAATAATTTCTATTAATTCATGGATAATTAACGGTAATTCTTCAAGGGTTTCTTCTAAATATTAAAGAAAGTTAAAGTATTTAAGGGTGTATTTCGATTCAAACTGCTTATTTTCAGATTTATTTTTGAATTCACTTTTGCTCTCATATGCATCCAACTCGCAGATTCTCTTACTTAGAAACTACACAAGGTGTCGTGACTTTGATAAATGCAGAAAATATTGCAAAAAAAGCCATCAAAAACGGCATTTTGAACCGATTTTTCCGAAGCGGGAGTTTTGGGAACGAAAAAAAAAAAAGTGTCATACTGAGAAGTTAATTGCTTATAAATCAAATTCTAATGAATGGAGCGTAAAATGACATCTCACGGCACCTTGTACGTCTCTTCGAAAATCCCCTTCAGCCAGTTTGATGTTTCTACTTTTTAAAAATGCGTCTGAAATTGTATCGGAAAATTTCGAGCTGTTGAAGATGGAAAAGCGTTTTTTCGAATACACCCTTAAGAAAGTTAAAGAATATTTAATGATTATTTTTTAATGATGATTTTAGCATTCTATTTATTTATTTTTTAATGATGATTTTAGCATTCTATTTATTTATTTGTTCAAGTTTTTATTATTTAATTGTTTATTTCTCTCTTTTTTTTTCTTTGTAAAGTAGAGGCATAAAAGGTTAATCGGTAAATAAATAAATAATATTTAATTTTTCTTTTCAATCATTTCCTTACAAAACAACTTCAATAAAAATAAAACCTGTAAAAATTCCCAAAACCCTGAAAAAAAAAAAATCTTGAAAATAACCCCAAAACACTTAAAAAAAAAAAAAAAAAAACTAACATCCTGTAAAACTCCAAAAATACACCAAACATCTGATAAAATCCTGAAAAAACAACTGAATTGGGTTTTTCTCTTTAGGCGTTTGCTTAGACCTTGATCATGGCTAACTGGGGCCCCGGGCAAAGATAAATTAGGGGGTCCCCAATTCGAAACGTTGCCACATTATTCAAATAGAAATGATGGTCAGTCATATGTTTATGTGTAATGCATAAATAATATTTTCGCACCTTGAATTTCTTAGCTCCGTCGATTCTAAATTAAGTACCTAAACAATTCTCTTTTTTCTTTGTACAGAACAAGACTCTTTTAAATAATTTTAACAACTTGTTATATTATTTTAAGATGAATTTAACAGCTTCAACTTGTGCAAGAATGTTAAATACTCTAAATATATAAATGTGAGTTAATCTAGCTACTTTCTTTTGCATTTTTTTAAAAGTTGTACTGCACATTACTGATTATTTTTTGTCACTAAAATTTAGAAATGATTTCAGTTCACTGCTAAATACAATCTATTAAAGTCAAAGTAGTATTTCTTATTTAAATAGTTGTTGAGATTAGTTTTGCAAAAGCATTGAGTACAAAATGAAATTTGTTTTTCCAGAAAGTTATGTAAAATCTTTTAAAAAATTAAATTGGTATTTTGTATTTGAAAATTGTTACAGTTGGAATTAGGAAAAAAAAAATAAATATTTTGTAAATTAATATATGGATTTGGGGGCCCCTTGAAGTCCGGGACTCATTAGCAAAAGTCCGTGATTTGCCCATGCAACAACAAGTCTGAAATTGCACGTGAAGCGTAGCAAATGAGGTGCGTTCGTACTATAAGTTTTAAAATATTCAGATCTTGCTGATATAGTAAGAGCGTATATATTAGAGCGTACTTTGGATACAGTATAGTGGTCGAAATCTTTGTGTTCCTGTAAATATGCAGGGAGTAATTTTTATTATCCTTCATTAACGTATATCTTATTCATAAAATGTGAAGTAGGTTAATATAATTAAAACATGCCCCAAACAATGTTTCCCCGTATAACATTATTTAGTGGAATACATTTGTGTGGCCCTGTAATTTAATAATAAATATTCTCTGCATCCCAAATTGTACAGATTTTAGTACATACATCATAGATTCATGTCAATTATATTATGTTCAAATGAGTGTAAGATCATTAAAATGCATTTGAAACATTTTTTTCCCATTGATCCTAATGTAACGGAATACTTTTGATTGTCCCTGTAACTGATCTATGCATCCGATGTTCATAACATTTGAAATGACTCGACAAAATTATGTAGTAATTAAACGTTTTAAATTTCAAACGATTAAAATGCATTTGATACTTTTTTCCCCATTGACGTAATGTAACGGAATCCTTTTGATTGTTCCTGTAATTAATCGATCCATCCGATTTTCATAAAATTTGAAATGACTCGACAAAATTATGTAATAATTATATATTTTAAATTTCAAACGATTCGGTTGGATAGTTTTTGCGTTGTTATATATTATATGCAGACGGACAGACGTACGGACTGAGCGACAACAATAGGTGCTACGTATTTACATAATTACGAACGCACCTAAAAAGGGCCTGGGATTGGGTTTTTTCCTGTCTGGCGTTTTTGCCAACCTTGGAATTTATGAACTAAAGTTTGAATTATACCGGAGGTTAGGGCTGTGCATGTATAACGTTAACATTTTAGGGGGGGAGGGGGATCTGGCACATGATATTGCTAGGGAGAGGTTGTCTTTTGTTATCGATATCATTTTTGATCCAATCAAAATTTTCTCTGTTTATTTGTAAAATGGTATTTCGTTCGAAATAGTATGCTATCTTTTTAAGTTTACTACCTATATTTAGGAAAAAACAAAGTTGTTAAAATTTCTAAATTATTTTAAAAGTACTTCATTCTAAAATATAGAATGCCACAACGTTTGACATCCTATTCTTTTTTATATATAATCACTGTCGAGAAACTATATATGAAGTATATCTGAAATCAAGCTTTTGTTTGCCATAAATAAAATCGAAATAGAAAGAATGTTGTCCACTAGTTTTGTTGATAAGAATTTCTATCTATGCCCCACCCCTCCTCCCTTTGGGGAAATGCAACAAAACTTCATTACTGTTAAATACTATTATGTAACAAAAACCTATTATTATAAAATTCTTTTAAATAGTATCTTTTAAAAAAAAAATGATATAAATTAACATTTTAATGACTTCTCTTCATTTGTATCAATAAAACATGAAAAAAATAAATGCAACCAGCTTTGTATATGACTACAAGCAAAAGAAATAAATAAGAAATAAGTAAAAAAAAACTATGATAACGATGTTACTACCGGGGGGGGGGGGTGTTCGATGAATGATAACGTATGATATCGAAAGCAGGAAGATTAACGAAAAAGTTCATAACGTTATATTTGCACATCCCCTAACACAATCCATTAAAATAAAAATATTATTTCTTATTTAAATAGTTGTTGAGATTAGCTTTGCAGAAGCATTGAGCTCTGTGGGTACAAAATGAAATTTGTTTTTCCAGAAAGTTATGTAAAAACTTTTAAAAAATTAAATTGGTATTTTGTATTTGAAAATTTTCAGAGTTGAGGAATTGGGAAAAAAATATTTTGTAAAATGGATTTGGGGACCCCTTGAAGTCCGGTGCTCATGGGCAAAGTTCCGATTTGCCAAAGCAATAAAAATGGCATGCTTTTGCCAATTCTGAAATAATAGAAGCAAAATAATATAACGCTAACCTAAAAACGCAAGGTTGTGCGTTATGTAGAATTTTGCGTTATAGGGATCACATTTCATATATCTTCAAATTTTTACCTCATAAATATAGACAAATATCTCTGGAACATATCAAAATACATTAGAGTATCTTTATAATGCATTTCCTTGTCCGGATTAAAATTTTTTATATTAACAGATCATTTCGCATTTTGTTAAATGTACTTTTTAAAAAATGGTCCAAATATACCTGGATCCCTATTATATTATTCATTTTCAAAAACATTTATTGTAATAGTAATTTTGTTCATAAAAAAAATTCTAAATTAAGGGGACAAGGGACCTTCAAAATCATGTTTTCTTATATTTTTAAAATTTTACTTTGAATATTATTGAAGGGTACATTGTATGTATTATAGCACATATTTATCACAAAAAATGTAAAATAAAATTTTTTTCGACAAAAATATTGAAATTTTTGTAATATTTTAGATTTAATGAGAACTTTTAAAAATGCTCCATGCACAATATTTTTTTCTCTGAATGCTTTGAAATTTTTTATAGTTATTCATCTCAGTATATGTCATAAAACTGTGCATGGTTTTTTGAAAATAAAAATAATTGTAAAAGTTATAGGTAGTTTATTGTAAAAATAGGTTCAAAAATGCTGAAAATTTCAGAAAAAATTAGAAATATATTTTTTTTTTAGCTTTATATTCAGATATATGAAATTCCATGCACAGTTTTATTTATATATGTAAATCAAACTTGTATAAATAATATTTCAGATTTTCATTGATATGGAATGCGCATGGGACATTTTGAAAAGTTCTCGTTAAATATAAAATATTACACAAATTTCCCTATTTTTTTTCAATTTTTTTTTTTTTTTTTTTTTTTTTTTTTTTTTTTTTTTTACATTTTTTTGTGATAAATATATGTTATAATGTATATAATGTATCCTTGAATAATATTTAAAGCCCAATTTTAAAAATTGAAAAAAAATGATTTTAAAAGTCCTTTGTCCCCTTAAGGAGATAAAATTAAGCTAATGCATTAAATTTAGTTTTCAACACAATAAGTTTTTTACAGTCCTGAAATTCAGATACTTCTTCATGGCAAAATACATTGTTTACATCTGAAAGTTTGTGCGTTGTATGAAGAATTGCATCATAAAGATCTACTGCATATGGACAGAGTTTAGTATACCGGGAGGTTATGAATGAAATGGTCCACGTGACTTACGTGTCCGGCAGAAAGAAGAGGATATAGAACGCTCCAGCACAACACAGTAGTCCAGCCAAGCCGAGAGTCAACGTCAGCCATTTTTCGATCGACATGATCCCGCCTGTCTAAACATTTGTTAAAAAAGCGTCCGAAGCAATGTGGTCATCCTCGTCTAATCTAATTCGGTCAGAGTTCATGTGATAGGAATCGTAAACATTGGGAAACGAAATACTTTCATTTTCGGATCATTCCCACTTATTATTCATTGGAAAGAACGCTGTTATTCTTGTTTTTATGATTCTGTACGGAGGTGTACTAAATTAAAAAGAAAAACTAAAAAGAAAAAGCAAGTAGACTGTAAATTTAATGGAATGTTTATTTTTCTAAGAGTCGCTGCTTGATGCAGCATTAGAGCTTGTTGCTAAGAGACTGTTTCTCTCAATCCACTGCGTCACACAACACGTGAGCAGGGTTACAGTAAATTGCCGATTGGCGTATAATTGGCGTGGGCTGTGTTTGTCGCCAAGGCGATGTTACAAGAACACAATACAGAAGCGGAACATCCCGCCCGGCGTTGAATTATTTTTATATTTCAAGATACATATGCAATACAAGTAATAATACAATATGATACAGATTATAAGCAAAAATAAATAAATAAAATAAATAAACACAAATAATACATGAAAAATTAATACATAATAAAGCACATTTAAATTTTAGGATCTATGATGTTGTCCTCAATGGGTAATATACTTATTTTTGAAATAGGTCGTTTAAAATTACCCTTAGCGGTACGAACTTCAACTACCCTGACTATCCCGTCCGCGCCTGGGAAAACCTTATTAATGCGGCCTAGTGACCAAGTGCAAATGGGTAATTGCGAGTCCTTAAGCAAAACTAGCATTCCTGGCAGAATATTAGGCTTTTTAAATAGCCACTTGTTTCTTTCTTGTAACTGGCTCAGATAATTATTCTGCCAACGTTTCCATATTAACTGCGTTAATTTTTGAGTCCTTTGCCATTTATTTAGCAAATTATCTTTGACCTCACTTAAATTGGATTCTGGAATTAAATTAAGAGGCTTTCCTATGAGAAAGTGACCAGGAGTCAACACCTGAAGATCGTCAGGATCTGTTGACAAAGGACAAAGCGGTCGCGAATTTAAAATAGCCTCTATATGTGTGATAACTGTCAGGAATTCCTCGATCGTGAGATGAGCTGAGCCCACAGCTCTTTTTAAGTGGTATTTGAAAGATTTGACTCCTGCCTCCCAAAGGCCACCAAAATTTGGCGCCCTAGGAGGGGAGAACTTCCAGTTAATACCTTCAGAAGCTAAAAAGTTCGAAACTTCATCACTCGTAACAAGTCTACGTAAATGTTTTAGTTCTGCTGAAGCCCCAACGAAATTTGTAGCATTGTCGCTAAAGATTACAGAGCTTTTCCCACGACGAGCGAAGAATCTTTTTAGAGTCGCTATTATAGCCTCGGATGTCAAATCTGAGACAAAATCCAAGTCCACAGCTTTAGTGACCATACATACAAATATGGCAACATAGATTTTCTAAAAAGTACCCTTTCTTTGACCTTTATATTTTATTTCAAAAGGCCCACTTAAATCTAATCCCACATTTGAAAATGGGGAACTGGGCACTATTCTTTCAGGAGGGAGATCCCCCATCATTTGACTAGCCGTTATAGGTTTAATTTTAAAGCATTGTAAACACTCATGTACAATTTTACGCGCAATATTTCTGCCACCGAGAGGCCAATATTTTTGATGCACAGTGTTCAAAAGAGCTTGGGGTCCTACATGAAAATCTCGTTTATGATAATATTGAAAAATTAGTTTCGTCAAGCGACAGCTCGCCGGAAGTATAATGGGGTGTTTATGATCAAAATTCAAATTTGATTTTGCTAGTCTTCCTCCCACCCTCAATAAGCTATCTCCATTTAAAAAGGGATTTAAGAATTTTAACTTACTTGCGCGATGAACCGAAGATCCCGCTTGGAGGGCCGAAATTTCATTTTTGAAATACTTTACCTGTTCATTTTTTATTAAATAAACCTCTGCCTTTCTTAATTCCTCCAGCAACAGAGGGCCGGTTGCAGATGTTGCTTTTTTACATTTATGTATGATTCTGAAAATATAAGCTAAAATTCTAATTAATTTTTGGAAATTATTGCTAAGATTAATTAAATTATCACAGAAATTAGAGTCATTATGAATAGCGAATGTCAAGTTGCTGGGAGCTTTAAGCTCACTAGAATAATGTTCATCTTTAATGTCACTTATATTAGAGTCAGTTTTTGCTATTGTTTCTTCAAGAATTGAAAGAGGCGGGCCATGCCACCACAACTGGTTAGAAGACAGGGTTTCCACACTTGCACCTCTTGATATCAAGTCAGCTGGATTGTGTTCTGACGGAATATGAAACCATGGAAAGTTCTTAGTTTGTTCCTTAATTTGCACAACGCGGTTTCCCACAAACGTTTTCAGGAGATGAGGAGCAGTGTCTATCCAAGCTAAAGCAATAGTTAAATCAGAAAACAAATTGACTGAAGCTACTTGTTTGTCTAATGAATTTAAGACCTTGTTAGTGAGTTTAACCAGAAGAAGACATGCTGACAGTTCGAGACGTGGCACTGTTATTACTTTGGTTGGACACACGCGGGATTTATTACATAATAAGTAACTGATGGTTTCACTAGAATTAGATGTTTGCATGTATATCACTGCGCCATAAGCCTTGGAAGACGCATCTGCGAAACCATTTAGCACCACTGATTGGTTCACAGCTAGGAAGCATCTTGGTACTTCAATGGATTCCAGTTCTTTAAGACTTTCGAGGAAAGTTTCCCATTGTTTGGCAACATGAGAGGGCAGCTTCTCATTCCACTCTATTTTAAGAAGCCATAGCTCCTGCATGAATATTTTTGCTTTAGCAATCACTGGCCCTAAGAGACCGAGAGGATCATAAATGCGGGCAATTTGCGAAAGTACATCTCTTTTTGTGAAATCACTCTTTGTGTTGATATTAACTTTATACCTAAACGTATCATTGAAACTGTTCCACAACATCCCTAATGTTTTAACAGTTATTTCTTCAGAATTTCTGTCCAGGGGAAACATGTGATTATCAGTAGATTGGACCTCATTGGTACACCATTTGTGTAAAACCATCCCTCCCTTTAGGAGGAGTTCAGTTAATTGCGATTTCATTAATCTGAATTCTTCTAAATTGGATGAGCCCGATTGGCAGTCATCCATATAAAAGTCCTTCAAAACAATTTTCGATGCTAACGGGAATTCCTTTTTCTCATCTAGAGCTAATTGTTGTAATACTTTGGTGGCTAAGTAGGGAGAACAAGATGTTCCATACGAAACTGTTGTTAGCTGAAATACCTTAACCGGGGATGACATACTGTCTTTCCACAAAATTTTTAAATATTTGTACTGGGATGGATTTATTTCTATCATCCTAAACATTTGTTTAATATCCGCAGTAAAAGCATAAATATGCTTTCTAAATCTAATTAATATCGAAAAAAGATCATCTTGCAGAACTCCACCCTTACATAATAAATCGTTCAAAGATTTTCCGTTGGTTGACTTGGCACTAGCGTCAAAAACGACGCGTAGTTTTGTGGTTTTACTAGAGGGTCGTAAAACGCCGTGATGTGGTAAGTAATAGCCATCATTAAAGTTCGTGTTTTCTTTTATTTCATGCATGTGATTTAAATCTCTATATTCTTTAATAAATTCTGTGTATAAATTTTTCATAACAGGATCTCGATCTAAACGTTGCCACAGAGAGTTTAATCTTTTCAAAGCAAGATTTTTGGAATTTCCCAAATCGGGTTCTAAAACCTGTGGTTTAAACGGCATCGTGACCACAAACCTACCATCCGGTTTTCTGAAGTGCGTTTTATCGAAGTGATCATTACAATATTCTAATTCCTCACTGTTACAGGGTTTTAAATTTTGCACTTCTTCAATTTCCCAAAAAGACTTCAAAGTGTCATTAAGTAAATCAAGATTTTTTGTTAAGAAACAATAATTAGTATTATTATTATTTACTGTTTTGTCATAAATACACCCAGATACTAAATATCCAAAAATACTTGATTGCAAATATAAATTATTGCCTAACTTTATTTTTTCTTCATTTAAAAGAGAAAAATACAGTTCAGCACCGATAATTATCTCCACACTGCTTGGAATGTTAAATTTTTTATCCGCTAAACAAATATTTGCTGGAATTTTTAAATCTGATATGTTTATCTTTTTCGAGGGCGTGAAGTCACAAATGTTTGGAACGATTAATAACTCAATATCATAACTGGCACTATTCATTTTATTTGACAACTTTGATTTGATTCTAGATTTAATGTAAATAGGCAATTTATTTATTCCACTTACAGGAATATTTATTTTCTCCTTTTTCAAGCCTAATATTTGTGCTGCTTTAAATGTACAAAAACAATTCTGAGATGCGGAATCTAATATTGCCCTGAAAGGAATTTTGATGCCATTTACATCTGTCAAATAAATTATTGCAGTGCTAATTAAAACAGATTTATTATTATCATTTTCATATGAAAAAAATGAATGAGCAGTAGTTTCGTTTTGTGATAAATCTTCCGAAACAAAATTGCTATTTATTGTTTCATGTATTGGGAGATTGTTTATAGGATTGTTTACTGGTGTTGTATAATTATGTAATGATGAATGATGGCTTGCGCTCTTGCAAACATGACCAGTGCTTTTTGAATTACAATAATTAATGAGGTGGGCTGAACTTAAACAATTGAAGCAAAGTTTATTTTTCTTAACAAGGTTAATTCGCTCACTTAACTTCATATTTTTATATTTAACATAATGATATAAGGGTGGTTTTCGGTTTTACAAATTACGCAACATTTACTTTGAGGTTTGTTTGTTTTTATGAATAAGGATTTTGCAGTATATTTAGAGGATACATTGGAACTTATACTATTTAAGATTTGACATCTTCTCTCAAGAAATTCTAAAAATTCATCAAAATTAGGCACTTCATTATCCTTTAATGTTAGTTCATATTGTTTACGAGTTTCGTTATCTAGTTTATTTAGAATAATATTCAGCAAAATTGCGTTCGAGAAATTATCTCTATCATACTTTAAGATCTTTAAAGCCCTTAAATTTTTCTTCACGTTATCCAATAAAATGCGGAGATCCTTAGCGGATTCCTGTTTAATTACACAAAGATTTAAAATATTCTTTATATGACAATCTACCATAACTCTTTTATTCTCGTATCTTTGTTCTAACGCATTGAAAAGTGAAACATAATTTTCATCTGGTGTAAGCAAACTCTTCGCTTCACCAGTCAAAGCAGAACGCAAATAAAATAATTTTTCATTATCTTTTAAATTTGAATTATCATTAATAAGCTCGTTAAATGTACTTTTAAATACGGACCATTCTTCAATTCTGCCACTAAAAACCGGCAATATGACCCTAGGTAGCTTAATGCTAGACGTTTTAGCTTGGTCCTGTTCAATAGATTTTTTATTAGAATCAGTATTTTCATAATAAGCATTAATAGAGGATTTTAAGCTTACCTCTAGTTTTAGAATATCCTCGTCCAGTTGACTCAGTATTTTTTCAGTTTCTTCCAACTTTTCTTCCTCTATTATTCTATAATATTCCAGTTTAAGAGCTTCAAACTTTTCTTCAGTTTTCGACAGTAAATCCAGGTGGGCTTTCCATTCGGATAAATTAAATGTTTTTCCATCCGTTGCGTTAAATATCCTGGTGACTTGGGCCTTGATATTCCCTCGCCTTCTGTTCAATGCTTTTATCTCAGTTTCCGACATTATTCATCTTGTTGACGAAATTCGATAAATTCAATATTTAATTCAATAGAAAAGACACTGATTCGTTCATACCTCCGGGTCGCTAGGACCAAATGTACGGAGGTGTACTAAATTAAAAAGAAAAACTAAAAAGAAAAAGCAAGTAGACTGTAAATTTAATGGAATGTTTATTTTTCTAAGAGTCGCTGCTTGATGCAGCATTAAAGCTTGTTGCTAAGAGACTGTTTCTCTCAATCCACTGCGTCACACAACACGTGAGCAGGGTTACAGTAAATTGCCGATTGGCGTATAATTGGCGTGGGCTGTGTTTGTCGCCAAGGCGATGTTACAAGAACATAATACAGAAGCGGAACAGATTCCTTGTCCTTTTTTTAAACGCCTTGGGTTTTTCCATTTAATATTGTACGTAATATCTTACCCTTCTTTCATAATGACGGTAATTATGTAAATACGTAGCACTTAGAGTCGTCTTCTGTCCGGATATAACTGTTAAGGCTGCAGGAAGATATATCAAATTGCTATTAAATAATGTTACATTTTTTGTTTTGATTTCATTATGTTTCTGGCACCCCCCCTCCCCTTATTAAAAAATAATCGTTTTCTTGTATTCTAGACAGAACACACACAGGCAGCTAAAAGATTTTTAAAAGCCTGGATTGCCACGTGTAGAAACTTTCGTAGGAATAAGGTCAGAATTCGTAAACATTGGGGAAATTATACTTTTCATTTTTCGGATAATTCTGACTTATTACTTATTGGAAGTGACGTTGTTATTGTTTTTATGATTTTTTATCCATTTTTAAAAAGCCTTGGATTTTTCTATTTAATATTGTTCGTAATATCTTACACTTCTTTCATAATGATAGTAATACTACAAATATGTAGCACCTAAAGTCGTCATCTGGTGTGTCAGGGTCTGACTAGTAAAAGAACACGCGGGACAGTTGCCCCGGGCAATCCTAAGGACAGATATAATTTTTTTAAAAAGAGGAGCCAAATGATAAAAAATGGCCAAAACAGATCAGATTTAAGTTAAAGTATTTTCTATTTTGTGGTGTTTAATTTCTTCCTTACCGATTTCATAAACATTTTTTAAAATACATAAATTTGATTAAAATATTATTGTAATCTCACGCATTTTTTATATACTGATTTAAAAGAATTTGTCATAATAAGAAATTTTATACGAAAATACTTTAGTATACCATGAGGACTGTTGTAAGAAAATAACAAGTATTGAAATTTGCTGCTACTATTATTAAGTGCATACCACCGTTTGCTTTTTCATAGTGTGGAATCCCCAAATGCATGCAATAATGCTCGAAATAACTGTGGCAACACTTACAAATTTGAAATGCAATTTCGGTTTTGCAGTTTTTTCTGTTGCAAACTTCTAAACATCGCACATTTTCAATTTTTACACCATCGTACAGGGAAAAATGTGCTTTTAAATGCAATTTATTTGAAAAGTGTATCTTAATTTACTTTTGAAATATTAACGTTTTGGTAGTTTTTAATACCGTTTTTCTAATTGTAGCAGCAAAACTACTCCATTTCTATTAAGGAGATAGGAAAAAATATATTACTGTATCTTTATGTTGCCATTTTTTCATTAAAAGTGAAAAAATATGAAATTTAAATATGTGCTGATGATGTGGGATTTAGATTTCACGAGGAAAAAAAATTCTAAGATTGGGTCAAAGTGGAATAAATTTTACTATTTTTCATTTTGAATTACCAAATTTACGAACATTAATTTATAATTTTATCATGGAACAGATCTTTACTATATTTTACTGCTTACATATAGAGTTAAAGTTTAATTTTAATAACTTCTAAAATTGAGTTTTATAGAAATAGTAATTTGTTTACTTTAGTTTAAATATTATTTGTATAAGACGTACATTTTTTATTGTAACTTATTTTGTAGGTTTAGTTTAAATGAATGAAACATTTTCTACCGTCGAAATTCGACGGGTTCTACCTTGTTACTGTAACCGAAAAAATTTGTTTCTTAAAGCTATCTTTCTTCCCCTATTCTGAATATAGATGTAAATAGTACTTGGTATGAAATTTATGTATAAATACAATAAGCATGAAGTTAAATTTTAGTCATTTTAGCACAAATCATTATAAATTTCAAAAGGTAGCACCCCCCCCCCCCCAAATTATGTTTACCCCAGGGTTCCCCATGTCTGGCTGTCTATCCGGATATAACAAAAAATCGAATAAAAACTTAAGATATTAATAAAAGTTTTCTTCATTCTATTAAATCCAAATTTTAGGTGCGTTCGTAATTATGTAAATACGTAGCACCTATTGTTGTTGTTCAATCCGTCCGTCTCTCCGTCCGCATATAACAACGCAAAATGACTACCCAATCGTATCGTTTGAAATTTAAAATATGTATTTATTAGAAAATTTTGTTGGGTCGTTTCAAATTTTATGAAAATCGGATGTATAGATCAATGACAGGGACAATCAAAAGGATTCCGTTACATTACGGTCAATGGGGGAAAATGTTTCAAATGGTGTTACACTCATTCGAACATAATAGAATACATGAACCTATGAAGTATATACATATATATTAAAATATACATATTGTACAATCTGTGATGCAAAGAATATGTATTGATTTACGGCACCACACAAAAGTATTCCATTACATAATGGTATAGGGGAAAGCATTGTTTTGGGCGTGTCTATTTTTCATTTTATGAATATGATATGCGTTGCTGAGGTGTAATAAAAGTTACTTCCTGTATATTAACAGGAACACAAAAAATATTTCGACCACTATACTATATCCGAAGTACTGTCTACTATAACAGCAAGGTCTGAATATTTTTAAAACTTCATTATCGTACGAACGCACCTCATTTGCTACGCTTCACGGGCAATTTCCGACGTGTTTTTTTAATAATCACCCTATTGCTGTTGATAAAGAATTTTTACAAAAAAAAGACCACTGAAAAACTACTGAACGGACAGAAAAGAGTAAAAAATGAACCTTTTAGGAGTCCGGTTTTGTTCCGAAGACTGGAGTATGTTAAAATTGAGTTTTGATTTTATAAGTGTTAATTAATATTTTGTCTCACGATAATTAGGACTTGTGCATTCATTAGTTGTTTACGGGGGTGTGGTGGATGGTATACGAGGGTATACGTATACCCACTAGATTTTTTTTAAAGGAACACCGTATACCCTCTGTTTCTCAAGAAAGCTGTAGTATACATACTCTACGGTGTACTCTCTGCCTTGAGCGCATACCCTCTGCTTGGAACGTATACCCTCGGGTATTTTTGCGACTACACTCTGTTTACCAATGCAAGACAACTAAACTCGTAATTTTTAAAATTTGTAATAGATATTTTTGGATGTTCTGTTTTATCCATTATTTCTCTGTTAAATTATTATGCAGTTTCTAATTCTGTTTAATGTGTAGTAATTTAAATCTATCAGCTTGAAAATCTGCATGTTAGAATCGCATATTTTTTATGTGATGGAATCGCAGAGATTTATTTTGGTGCTGCCATCTACTAATAACACTAAAAGTTATAAAGGCGTTTTATTAAAACGGATTGTTTTACATATAGTTAAATAAAACGTCATGATTTACTTATGTATCATCTCAGAAATTAAAGGATTAATGTATAGTAATATTCAACTAAGTTAACAATTAGTAAAATAAAGAAAGAATAAAGAGTAAATTAATTAATTAAGAATTAGCCAATTTCTCTTTGTATGCATATTTTAGCGATTGTTAATTTCTGAATTTAATATTTAAAATTCAACGATTCTTTTAAACTTTCTCAGTGTTTGGTAACTATAAAATTAAGTATCTTAAATAAATCCAAAGAATTACGAAATGCAGTGGTTCTGTCCCTGGAAAAGAATGTAATAAAACTTTAAAGCATGATGTTTGGTGTTGCCATCTATGGATGACAAATAGAATATTTTTTACTTTAGACGTTTATCCGATTTTGCAGTATGGTTCGTTCATGTTTCATCGAAGTAATTCCACACAGATCTTCTTTTCATAGAAAATTATAGAGCATATAATCGAAAAATTAGGGAAGCGAAATATCTCACCACTCTGTACGATGTGGCGAGACTTCTGGATTTGTGAGATAAATACTTGAGGGTGTTTTCGCTCACGGAGAGTGTAGCAGCCCTGTTTATGTTTATGTTGATCGCGTGAAGAAGAGCGAGCTCGAGCAGTATATGAGAAAGATTCTGTGTATTTACACCGCAAGTTCACAAAACTGTAATTTTAACAGACTTGTTATATTTGAACTTAGAAGAATTGTAGAGAAAAAATACGTGCACAGAACGAATTCACAAAATTGATTACAAATTTTGCATTGGAAATGTGCAATAATAACAAATTTGAATAAAAAAAATGAACTCCAACTCCGTGTAAATGGATTTATTTTATTAAAGTAATGAAGTTTTAAAATATTAAATTAAACTGTTTTTTCACAATACATTATTTAACGAGCTATGGATTTTATGTACTATACATAACTCAATATTTATGTGTGTTGGTCAATATAAAAATCACATTATGATTTTTTTTTATTAACTAATATTAAATTTAGAGATTACTTAAATTTTAGATTCTCAAATTCATTGTGAACTTTTATAATATTAATTATTAAAAGACGTATTACATATTTACCTATTTGAATAAGATTAAAAAGTCTAAAAATTTACTAATTTCATTGTCTGATTTTTTTTTTTTAAGAAGATTTAAACACATTTAAAATCAACAAGCATTAAATCAATTATTTGGTTGAGGGACTAATTGAACTGTATTGTAAAGATATTATAATTAAAATATGAGTATATTATTAAATATACATTAAATAAAAATAACAGTATATTATTAGAGATATAAAGAGTATAATTTTTCCACCCCTCAAAAATGTGTTTTTAAGCTATATTTTTTCTCTGCTAAAGTCTTGTGAGATTTTAATGTTTAGTAATTAAAGTATAAATATTTATATTTTATTTTGGAATATTAAATGTCACTTTAAGGATTCTTCCCTTTTTTAAAGTAATTTTATCATCTTTTCCCCCATTCTATCCTTATAAAAATTGAATATGCAATAATAAAGACATGAATAATTATATTAGATTGTTGTTTTGATGGATGTCATACTAGGGATTAGTATATCCCTTCCCCCTATTTTCTTCTAATTTTAATTAAATATATAATATTGGACTCTTTCTTATGAAATAGTTTTAATGCTATACATTCTTATGAAATAGTTTTAATGCTATTAAAACATTGATAGTAGACAATCAGTTGTAATATTTCTAACAGTTTCCTTGATATTTTTATTACTATGAATGACATTATTTTAAATAAAAATATTCCTGAATCTGAACAGCAACTATCATAAAAAGCACGCAAAAATAAATGCCAAGATGCTTGTCACGTGCTTATCTGACTACACATTTTTTGTTATGTACTTTTTGCTTAATGTTTAAAGAAATAATGTCAAAGTATCATACACTATTTTATTCATTTCAATGAATAGAATAGTGCATATTTTTTATTAATTTAAATGTTGGTGAATAGTTTTTGTTACAGGTCTGATAAGTTATACATGCAAGGGTTCTACTACTTCATTATCCTGTCGATTAAAAAAACTATCAACAAATTATAAGATTAAATGCCAATAATGTATGATCGTAAATGTCACATTCACTTTTTATTTGCATTTTTATTAATGGTTTACTAACTTGTTTTTTTGTTGTTGTTGTTGTTATTTAAAATAAAAATTATGTCAGTTTGTTTAACTTTTCAGATAGTTAGGGGATTTGTATAATTTGGCAAAATTAATCGACAGGATAATCAAATAATACCCATGCAAGTATTGAAAAATTGGTAATTCAAGCATTAATTCCAGGACATTTTGCAAATAAAGATTCATTCAACAGATTTTAGTCGCAGCTAAAATCTAATTTCAGATTGAATTACATTTTATTTTTCGAAAGTGGTATGTATTCTTCTTTTAAATAGCTGAAAAAAAAAAGTGGTCTCTGTCGGATGTTCCCCTCAGTACACACAACTTCGAAGAATGTCCGTGGTAGATATAGCTGCCATCACCGATATTACTAGGTGATATCGGTCACCCACTGTGAGATTGGTGTAAATGAAGACTTACGCTAGTAACCGAATTATCAGTTTATTAAGAATATATGTAATGTACAAAATACGCTATTTACAAATATATACAACTACAACTCGGATATAGGTGATCCGGTTCAACATTAAATTAGATACCGTAAAGATGGGTTGCGTACTATTCCAATTACACTTTCCACCTCACACCCAATGCACGTCAAATTCACTTTTTGGGAGCTCAACCTTGAGTCTCCCAACACAAATATACTGGGCCTGCACTTCTTAGCCCAGAACACTAAACACCAGGACGTCTGTGTCCTTTACGCACCAGAAAACGCACTTCTTTACGCTCTTCCACACAGAGCAGCCTCTAGGTACGAAACCTAGATACCGAATGTATGATCTGAGGCAAACTTGCCCTCTCCAAATCACTGCTTTCCCCCACATAAACTCCTTTGGAGCCTCCTCATTGGACACTCCATTCTTTTCTTGCTTAGTAGCATGCTGCTAATCTGCTCACCATCCGCATACTTCACTGACAGGTGGACATGCCTCTCAGCTATCTCTTTTCTCTAACACCCCACCTGTAAAGGATTAGCTGGCAATTCCCCTTTCCAGGAAGAAGGAATGTCACCTTGGAAATTCTGTACACAACCATACAATATGAGATATTCAAATAGAGAAAGAATAGACATTACATTCTTTAGCACAGGTGCTATCAGATCCTGACACCCCCCACCTTAGCGGAAAATATGCCTTTTAGGGGCTAATTTTCCCCAAACATATAGTAATATCGCAGAAGAGTTCAATAGTCTCTTTACAGATTTCTTCATTATGCTTATTACATAGGTATTTCCAGGTGTCTGAACACTATCTACTGACATCTCTACTGAACCTTTACTAATATTATCATTACATAAACAATACACATGTTAATACAAAATCATAAACAAAAAAATCAAAAAATATTTACACACACACAGAAAAAAAAAATTAAATGTGTGACGACATCCCTTTAAGGTTGTCCACTATTGGGTCGTTGATGTTGATGGGCTAACAACTGGTTGTTCTTCCCGGCTCTTTCTATGTAGCCTAGAAATTGCGTCAGCATTCAAATGTTGGGCTCCTGGACGATGAGAAATACTCAGGTTCCAGCGTTGCAAGGCAAGAGCCCATCTAGTGAGTTTGGTGATCTTGGGGTTATTTCGGTGAGAAATTTTAATGGATTATGATCCGTAATGATCTCAATTTGAGATCCATAGGTCCATTTTTCAAACTTTCGCAACCCAAAGAGCACACTCCAAGCCTCTTTCTCTATACTCGGCCAAGCACGCTGAGCCCCTGACAATTTCTGACTGGCAAAAGCTATCGGTTTAAACTGACCCTTTTCATCTTTTTGAGTAAGACAACATCCTACTGCCAGGTCGGAAGCATCTGCGTGGAGCTGATATTCCCGGCCTACGATAGGTGTAGCCAAACTCGTCACCTTACATAATTCATCCTTAAGGGTATTAAATGCTTTTTCTGTCCTTTCATCCCATGGTACAGTATTTTTAACCTTCCCTTTTGTCAATTCGGTTAAAGGTATAGCAATTTCAGCATAATTTGGAATATAAGATCGGTAAAATCCCATTAAACCCAAAACAGATCTGACTTCCTTTTTAGTTTTTGGTCTCTTTAGATCCCTTATTGCTCCTATTTTTTCCTCATCAGGTGCATGCGTTCCACCTCCAATTACATGACCTAAGAACTTAGTTAATTTCTCTCCAAATTTGCACTTATCCAATCTAATCGTAAAATTTCTATTTTTAAGTTCTTCAATGACGGCCCTAGCATGCTCACAATGCTCTTCCCAGGTGTCGGAGAAAATGATGACATCATCAATATATGCTTCCGCATACCTCCGATGACCTTGAAGAACCTCATTCATATCTTTCTGAAACGTGGCAGCCGCCCCTGATAATCCAAAAGGCATTGTACGCCACTGATAAGTTCCATTATGCGTTGTAAAAGCTGTCAAATGTTTACACTCCTCGGCCATCTTAATCTGCCAATAACCCCTCAATAAATCAATTGATGATAAATACTTAGCCGCCCCTGCGGTATACATGATTTCTTGAGAATCTTTCATCGGAAAGGTTGGAACCTGAGTTACCGAATTTAAAGTTCTATAGTCTATACAAAGCCTGACAGTTGCGTCTTTTTTCGCCACACAAACAATTGGATGACTAATTTCAGCATTTGACACTTCGATTAGATTTAATTCTAATAACTCCTGAATCTGCCTATCTACTTCCTCTTTATAAGCTACCGGTACACTATATATCTTTGGCTTTTTTCTTTCTACCCCCGGTTTAAGATCAATACGATGCTCCCTTACATCAGCTGGTCGTACAGGACCCATAAATACCTCTTTATTCTCCCTCAAAATAGACTTTATATCTTTAACTTGATTGTTAGATAACCCTTTTATTTCGAATCTCTCTATATCTCGTTCTACTTCCTGATCCCGGTTCAAAACAGGAATTTCCCCAACTTCTCCAAATTCCTCATCACCCTCAAAAACAATATTAATTATATTACATTTAGCAATAAATTCTCGTATTTTAATTTGGTGCACATGCTTCCTACTCCCGTCAGCTAACTCAACTATAAAAGAATGTTGGTTTCGTTTTTCGACTATGGTTGCCGGCCCTTGGCACCTAGAATATAACTTATTAGTTGAATCGGGGATTAACAATATTACCTTATCGCCTACTTCAAACGTTTTTTCCTTAGACCTTAAATTATAATGGTAAGCCATTCTATTTTGTTGTACCTCAGACGATAATTTTGCCTCATTTGCGGCTCTTTCTAAACGTCCTTTAAGTTTATTCAGATACTCATGAATCGGCGTAGTATCTAACTGCGCCCCCTTATTTTCTCCTGACCAGGAGACTTGAGAATCGATAAAGGACTCTCCGGCGCTCTACCATATAACAATTGGAAAGGTGCGATTCCCGTCGTAGAATTTGGGACTTCCCTATACGCCCATAATACAAATGGTATTTGTTCATGCCACTTTTTTTCTTCTTCTCTAATAGTATGATGTAACATACGTTTAAGAGTCTGATTAAATCGTTCCACAAGCCCGTTAGACTGTGGATACTGTGGGGTCGAAAATCTTGGACTAGCACCTAACCTTTTCTCAAATTCTTTCGTTAAGTCGGCAGTGAAATTGGTTCCATTATCACAGGCAATTATATTTGGAATTCCTGTCCTCATAAATATTCTAAGTAACGCATCGCACGCGGTTTTAGCACTTAAACTTTTTAGAGGGATCGCATCCGCCCACCTAGTATGCTGATCAATTAAGGTTAGTATATATTGATGCCCTTGGGAACTTTTAGGATCAATAGGCCCAATTAAATCAACATTAACTACCTGAAATGGAAGTTCCGGCCGCGACACTGGGGAAATAGGAGCTCTATCATTTACTTTAACCCCTCTAGTCAACTGGCACTCTAAACATGACTCACAAAATTGTTTAGTTTCTTTCGCCATCCCCTCCCAATAAAATGAATACCTGATTCTCTGTAAAGTTTTCTTAGCTGCATGATGCCCTCCAAATACCGAACTATGCGCTAATTTTAGGATTTCTTCTCTCCTTACTTTGGGTATTACTAATTGCGCTGTAATTTCGCCTAACAATTTCTCTTTATGATACAATAAACCATTTACAATATAATAACCCCCCTTATCCATTTTAGCTAATTCCCAAGCTTTCTCTAACTCTTTACATTCTAATTGGGATTCCTTAAACATATCGGAATTGCTAACAATAGCTTTATTACCTTTCTCCACTTCCGTTTTTTCTGGATTCTGACTTTGCACATTTTGCGAACTCGCTTCTATTGCGTAAACATTACAACTATCGTTATTCATACCTTCCTTTTCATTCAAGTTATCAATAACTTCCGAATTATCAATAATAATTTCTGAACTTTCTAATTCTTGGGCCTGTAGCAATGGCTCCTCACGGTTGACACCTGACAACTCGTTAATCACTTCAGGATGTAAAATTACTTGCTCATTAATATTATCAGTCACTGCGTAAAGTACTTCCTGATGAATTATATTAGTTTGTCCGAATTGCGGAATAGCTAACGGTAGTTTAACCAACGGCGATTTAACTGCTTCACCGAATAACCCTTGTAAATAAATACTACCCGCTCCTTTTAATTTCTCTTCCGGTACCAAATCTTTATGAACACTAATTTCACATCCAGAATCAACCAATCCCTTTTCTTTTTGCCCATTTACACTAACTTCAATTTTCTCAAGTTTATTTAATTTCTCACCAATAACATTAGCTCTCTGTTCGGCCTTTGCCGATATTCTCGCCACAATAGCTCCATTAGGTAACTCTTTGTCTCCTTTTACAACAACCTTATGTACACCCGCTTTCGGATCTCGCCCTTTATTACCATTATTATTTCCCTCATTACCCACTTTATTACAAAAACGTTGGTAATGACCTCTCAAACCACATTTAAAGCATTTAGGCGCTGAAACATCACTAGGTTTCTTAAAATCTATTTTCCTATCCGAAAAAGAATTTGTCTCATTACTCCCATTTTGCCTCCAGTTACCACTAACTTTACTATCCTCCCTCGGTCTCATTTTTTCACTGTTTACATACCTATCTTTACCTTTAAAACTTTTATGCGTAACTGCATAAGACTTCTTTTTATGGTCGAAGTAATGGTCACATTCTTTAGCAATTTTAGAAGCTTCTAACCATTTACCTTGGTGAGTTAACCCAATATACGATGCAGTATCCTCATCTAACGTACTTACTAACTTATCAGTAACTATTAACTTGTTGACATTTTCATAAGAGTCAGCACCTCTAATCTTACAATAATTTTCCCATGTCGCTATTAAACGCGATACAAATAATACATGAGTTTCGTTCTGGTTTCTTTTGGCCTTCCTAAAATTTTCCAAACACACCTTCGGTGTCGGCTCATGTTCCCTTAGAACTAACTCCTTTAATTCCTCATAATTCTCCATTTGTTCCGTAGTGGTATAAATTAACAAATTATCCGCCTTATTTCCTAGCATATTTAGTAGAATTTCGGCCTGCTGGTTTTCCGGCACATTTTTAGTTTTGAATGCCCTTTCTAAACTGTTGAAAAATAAATTCCATCCCCCAGTCCCTTCTGGTACTTTGATAGATAGAGTTTTAACACTTTTGATTAATTTTTCTATATTACTTTCATTATTAGATTCCCTAGACATATTAATATTATTTGCTGATCCTTGAACTCTTAGCCTTTCCATTTCTAATTCATGTTCAATTCTTAATTTTTCAATTTCTAACTTTTCCTGTTTTTCTAACTTTTCGCGTTCTAATTTTTCCTGTTTTTCTTCACGCTCTAACTTTTTCTGTTTTTCTTCGCGCTCTAATCGTTCTGCAACAATAGCTTCAGATAATTCCTTAATAACCCCCTCGTCATACTGCTGAAATATCGTCATATACCTCGTCATAAGCTGAATTCTGGTATCATCTTCCGTGAATTCAACACCTAATTCTTCAGCTATCACCTGAAGATCCACCTTTTTTAGTTTTAATAAAAAAGCCATATCTTCTCCGATTGTTATTATCACCCCACAAGAATATTTAAACCTATCAAATTAATATTTCCTAGATTTCTAACTTAGTACAGTTATGCCCCACTTAGTATACTAATTAATACCTTTCAGATAATCGATGTATTACATTTCTGATTAACCTACTGACTAATCTAATTTTTCTCAACCGTTGATATCACACAATATACTTCTAATAAAACAAAAGGTAAAACAGTAATTCGATTTGACTACTATGCAATATAGATTCCAATTTATACACTTAGATAATAACATACAATTTACATAATAAAACTGATACGTTGAAATTGAATAAAAGTATTGATGTCACTCAAAAAAGCCACATAAAGAAAAATTGTAACACATGCATATATAAATTTCTACAATTATCCTCACTAAAATATTTCCAAATTCAATACTGGTTCTCACACTTAAAATAAATATGATCTTGAGTATATTTGTTTTGATCACAAGATCTTCACTTTTATTTTTCCTCACTATGGCCCTTCTTTGAGCCTTTTTTTTCCACTATGGCCCTCTTTTGAGCCTTTTTTTCTCACTATGGCCCTTTTTGAGCCTTTTTTTTCACTACTACTGGCCAATTAAAATTCTAAGCAAATGTTGTTATCAACTCTTCAAACTTAAACAATATTGCTTCATTTAAATATTACTTTAACAATAATTTAAATTTAAGTAAATTTAATTATTCCTTCCAACTACTATTAACACAATGCCTTAATTTTGTTTACTACCACTATTAGTAAAAAAAATATAGAAAGTCAATAATAGCTCAAGTTATTATGACCTTTCCTTAAAACAATAGCAAATATGGTCATTAATACTTTATAGGTAGGAAGTATTGCTAAAACACATAAATAATCTAGGCAATTTACTTAAATTACTACTAATTATACAACAACAAATTTTGGTTCGAGATGTCAGCAGAACAAAATGATCAAAACACCTTACCTTATACTTTATTTGCTGGGGTACTTTCCTATTCACAGGTAGTTCCACGATGTAGCGATAATATGGCACAACACTTAGTTCAGTTCTTCCTAATAAAGATACGCACGACACTTTAGCACACACTCGACGATCCGGCGCGACACTTTAGCACCCACTCGACGATCCGGCACGACACTTTAGCACCCACTCGACGATCCGGCACGACACTTTAGCACACACTCGACGATCCGGCATTACCACGCAAGAATTCCACTTGGTACTCCGGCACTAACACACTGCAACACGGCTCGCTGGTCACTGGTTTCAGGCGATTCTATCCCGACGCTGCCACCAATTTGTCGGACGTTCCTCTCAGCCCACACAACTTTGAAGAAAGTCCGTGGTAGTTATAGCTGCCACCACCGATATTACTAGGTGATATCGGTCACCCACTGTGAGGATTGTGTAAATGAACACTGACGCTGTCAATTAACTGAATTAACAGTTTATTTAGAATATATGTACACACTAAATACGCTATTTACAATTATATACAACTCGGACATAAGTGATCCGGCTCAACATTAAATTAAATACAGTAAAGGTTGGCTGTGTACTATTCAAATTACACCTTCCACCTCACACTCAATGCACGTTAGATTCACTTTATCGGAGATCAATTTCGAATCTCCCAACACAGGTATACTCGGCCTGCACTTCTCGGCCCAGAGCACTAAACACCAGGACGTCTGTGTCCTTTGCTCTCCAGACACGCACTGCCTATGCTCTCCAACACAGAGCACCTTCTAGGTACGAAACCCAGGTACAAACTGAACTCATCTCAGACAAGACTTGCTCTCCTCAAATCACTGTGTTTCCCCAATGTCAACCCCCTTTAGAGCTCATTCATTGGACACATTCCACATTCCTTTCTTGATTAGTGACATGTTGCTTGTTGCTCATCATTCACCTACATCACTGACAGATGAACACGCCTCTCAGCAATCTTCTCTTTCTCTTATTCACCACCTGCACAGGATTACCTGTCCATTCTCCCTTCAACAAAGAAAGAATGTCACCTTGAAAATTCTAGTACACAGCCAGGACAATACAAAATATTAAGATAGAGAAATAGCGGAAATTCCAATCTTTAGCAGAGGTGGTCTCAGAACCTGACATATATTTAAAAAAAATGACAAAACCAAAATCTAGGGGAGGGGGGGGGGCTCAAGCCCCACCTTGCCCCCCATATGGACGCCCATGACAGACTGGCTAACAGAGGTTCATTATCGCTATTAATATTTTTAAACATATTTCCTGTCGTACACATTTTGAGTTTAATTAAGTCCCATTCAGGCCCGACTCAAAGTGTGTAGGGGAATAATATGTAAACCTCAACACGGCCCAGCACGAATCTGTTGAAAAAGGTATGTATGAGTGTATGGGATGGGAGGAAGATTAAATACCTATTTATTGAAATTACTAGCCGCCTCTGGATACCAGTTTGGTCTCACTTAAATTTATGCCAAGCTTTGCAACATTTTACTTTTTTTTGCCAGTTTAAGTATTTATAATATTTTTTTATCACTAACAATCATAAAATTTTTTGGAATTGAATTTTCTTTCTATTTTAGAAACTATTGCGATTTACCATTTTAAATATCGTTTAAACATTTTTTTTCGTTCCTAGAAATTTAAAATTTAATTTATATCTCTGTAATTTGTATTTATTTATTTTTTGTTTTTGTTTTTATTTATTTATTTATTTGTTGATTTTCAAATGAATTGATATTTTGGATTTTATGTAAATAATTTTTTTCAACATTTATATTTTAATTAAAATAAATACTTCTTTTTGTAAGTATTTTAAGATCAAATTTATTGGTACTACAATCTATGTAAGAATTTAATAAATATAAATTAACAATTTGGATTTATTAATTAAAGGATAACGTGTTTTGAAAGAACTATAAAACGAAATACCTTTGTATGACATGCGATCACATTTACCCACTTGTTTTAAATTATTAAGCTTCGTATCATAACCATTTCATAAATCGATCAAATTACATTTATCATTTAGGACAATTTTGTGACTTTATTAACTATTTTTGCGACTTTTTAAAATTAATTTTGTAATTTACGCTATTATTTTCTCGTACACCCAGCACATTGCTCCGTTACATACTCCTTAGGATACGCGTTCTGCAGACGTTGTATACGGTAAACCCTGTAAGAAGTGAACTTAATGAAATAAATACTATACAATTTTGCAGGCTAAGACAAAAAACCTGGCAAAAACAAAAAACTTTCAATCTTTTTAATTTTGCTTTAATAGTTTTGAAGGTACTTTATAAGCTTAATTAAATGAAAAGGCCCGATGGCTAATGCTAATGCTATGGAAGAAATTTAAATATTTTTAAATGATTCTTTTTGCATTGAATAGGTAAGATCAATCTGTACAAAGATCGTTTTTTTTTTTTTTTTTTTCGATTTCGTATACAGATATTTTTAATGAGGAAACTTTCATTTTCGGAGCCGGTTTCGAAAGTAAAAGTAATCTCATGAAAAAAATCTGCAGTCAATATCTAAAAAGCAAAAAACGATCTTTGTATAGATTGATGTCAGCTATCCAATGCAAAAATAATCGTTTAAAACTACTGAAATTCAAACGAGATGTATTTATATATTTCTTCCATAGGATTAGCATTATCGAATTGCTCTTTTCTCGTATCTCAAATAGCCCCTTAACTTCAAGCTTCATTGGCTGCATTTGTATGCGTAATTCCAATTGACATATGTTGTATACAATAAACCCTGTGAAAAATTAACCTATCTATAAAGGAATCTTGCCTTTAAATGGGAAATTTCTATTGTCTTAACGAAATAAATACCATACAATTTGTGAGGGAGTGACCTTTGTCATAAAGGCACTCTAGTATTTCTGAGATCGTGACGTCAATAATTTAACATGTGTAAGCGTAAAAGCGACATCTATCCTCTCTTTTACTTTAACTTTCTAGTGTGTGCGTGTCTCTTTCGGATTCTGCAGTTAGCTCGCGATTATTAGTAATATGTTAATGTGAAGTATCTCAGTTTGCAGCATATAAAAGCTTGGGTTTGAGTGAATGGAGAGTGTCTCTGGCATTAGCCAGCGAGAGAGCATTAGCCAGTGTGTGAGTATCTGTGGCGTTAGATAGCGAAGTGAGATATTGTTCAGCGAAGTGCTAGCCTATTGAAAGTAGCAGCGGACCTCCAGTGAAGTGTAAAGGAGTTTCGAGAGTTGACTTGAGAGTTGGCCGGGGTAAGAAACTTCATAGTAGTTTCATTTTGATTATTTGTGAATAAAGAATTCCACACAGCCACGGGCTGTCTAATTAAGCTTTATCTAGCAGCTCGGCCAAGAGATAGTGAGAAGTATTAGAAGGTGCCACGATTGAGCTAGTCCGGAGCCTGTGAGTATGCGTTTAGTCTTTTCATAGTATTCTCAGTTGTAAGAAATTAAGACTTGCCCCACTTCCCTTGAGCCCTTATCATTTTAATAAACTGTGTTTTTTTATCTTAATTTCTGAGTATGTCTGCATTTAACTCCCACCACGAACATCCAACCGTTACAAATGACACCCAACGTGTGTTTACCGTTACACCTGTATCTAAATTTGTTATTCAGTTATAAATTTTTTGTTAGTTTTTAATACTTTTTTGTAATTGCGGCAACAGAAGTATTCCATTTCTAGACATTAAGCGTGGACCAATTAGAAAACGAATGAAATAAAAAGCAGAGGTATTCCATTTTTGGACATTAAACATAGATCAATCAGAAAACGAATAAAACGAAATAAGTTGCAGAATTCCACCAATAAAAACATTCAGATATACGTCAGATTTCCCAATCCTCTACCGAGAACAACTATTTTCCAAATAGTTAATAAAAAATGAGACGTTGTTTTTAATTGATTATATAGTACCACAAATTTAAATGACAAAAATGAGCAAAGCAAATGATAGAAAAGCAAAATATTAAATAAAAATTCCTATACACAGTTAAAAATTGGGAAAGCAAACTATGTAAAACAGCCATGCATGGGTATAAAATTGGAAGTACGCAATGCATTAAAAGCAATGCAGATAAAAAAACACTAATATATCGTGAATCGGAATTTGAACTCTGAAATGATGTAAAAAATATAAACAGCACAAAAAATTGCACAAATCATGATGGTTGAGTAGAATGACGGAACTTTTTTACATGGTGTGTGGTCCCCTTAGATAGTTAATACAGAATAGTTAATAATATAATATCTACATCTATTTTCTATGGATACGATGAGGTTCTCAATAAGAATTAAGGTAATTCTCTCTTTAAAAAATGATATGTAAAAATCTCAAAAACGCCAACAAAGGCATGAAATGCATCGTTCAAGTGTCTTCCAGATATGCTCAATCGGATTTAAATGGATAGTGCATGCTGGCCACTATATACACTGTTTTTCTTTCTTTTCAAACTTGTAAGTTCAGCATGCATTAATAAAAGGAATGTGCAATGCCTGTAGTATAAGGTACGAACGAGATCTGAATATGTCGCCTGCATAAGCCTTGAGCCATCAAAATGTCACCACAAAAGACTATTAAATCTGCGCATATTTTATCGCAAGACATGCTGTCTCAAATACTCCAATATGAACTCGATTATGCAGTTTTACCCTAAAAATTATTATTTAAAAAGCCTGCTAATGACTACTGAGAAAATGATAAAATCGTCAGATTAGTAAAGCTGAAAAATTAATGTCTCTCCCCCCTGTACGCTTTTGTAATGGAATTCTTTTGTGTTGCCCTGTAGATGACTAATAAATATGCCTTGTGCGGCATGCTCTACAATATATATATATTCTAGTGCTCCTCACAAATGCAATCAATTTCATTATCCCTTTCTGGCGCACTAATCTTTAAAGTTAGAATTTAAAGAAAAAAAAAATAGGCAATCTATTTAGGCCTAGAGGAGTACACGGGTATCGTTTTGTAAAGATTGCACTAACCATTTTAATTGCCAAAACGTCAGTGAAGGCTTACTTTGGAGACACGAAATTTTTTGGTTTCTGTCTGTCTGTCTGTCTGTCTGTCACTCAGTCTGTCAGTCTGTCCCGCGATAACTAACGCAAAAACATCCGATTGGCTTGAAATTAAGTGGGTATGTTAGTGAGGCACTGGGATTAAGCTGTATAGTTTTTTGTTAGATTTGATTCATTCTTTCGGAAAATATAGAACATTTTATTTTGCGCAATAATGCTTTTCTATGCCAAATCCAATGATTTTCAATTTTTTTCCTTGAGAGAAAATGACACATTTCATTAATGGAATTCAATGATAAATGGACACTGAAATTTACCAGTTAAATTATTTGTATTGTTTTGAAATTTTGTCTATGCATTTGTCAGATTTTAAAAGTTATTACTGTAAATTTTGGAGATTTTTTATAAATGTGTTCCAATAATAAAAACTAATTTGTTTTAGAGATTTACTTATTTAAAATGCATTTATTTCATTTTCTTTATTTTCTATTAATGGTTGCTAAGCAACCATTCATCCTTATTATATTTTAATGCTATAAATTTGAAAGCGTGTACGAAAATTTAATTGAAGTCAACGTCAAAACTGATGAATTAACTTCTTTGTATCTTTGCGGATAAATATAACATAGCCCAGAAAAGAATATAGGCTATGTTTTATTAATTTTATTCAAATATTAATAATTCAAAATTTCCTTCTTTTTCATACAGAATCAAGAGCGATTTTTTAGATAAAATTTAACCAATTTCCTTTATCGTTGCCAAAAAAAAAAAAAAAAAAAAAAATCTGGAATAATTTTTCAACGGCAGTAAGTTTCAACTGAGCAATTTCCATTCGAAAAATTAAACTAAGAAAAAATAAATATGACGTCAGAATTAAAATAAAAATAAAAATAGTACATTGTTAAACATTAAACACGGAAATTTATTTCGTTAATAAGAATTTTTCTGACAAAAATGGGGGCATAATAAGAAGTAAAAGAAATAAAAAATAATTATATTTTTAACAAATATTTCAATCGGTAAAATTTGACGTCATAATTGAAATAAAACAGGTATTTTATAGTTGCCGTTAAAAATACAAGAAACATGGAAAGCAATAACTCATAATAATGACGTCATTGTCGAAACTTCAGTGAAGGCTTATTTTGGTGACGCAAAATTTATTGTTTTCCATTTCTCAGTCTGTTCTTCTGTCTATCTGTCAGTCCCCGATAACTGCCACAAAATGCAATCAAAACTTCTTTTTTTCGTAAACAAAATTGTAAAACCCTAGATTACTGAGTATACACTTTCAAAAGTTCCTGATACATCAGATTTAGGTGTTTTTGGTGGGCAGGTATCTAGAAGTATGAGGATAATGAAAAATGCTTATTAAAACTGTCACTTATCCTTATAAATCAAAATGTAAAAAGAAATACAAGATATATGATAACCATTAGCAGATTGATAGAAAGTTAGAAATTTAAATTTAATGAGACTACGGGGGGGGGGGGGTTCAGGGGGGCGGAGCCCCCCTGAACAAATCTGCTGTGGTATAATAAAAAAACAAAAATAGATCATGAATTTTTCAGAATATCCTAACTAAATCTTTAATTTAACGACTTTTGATGGCTACAAATTTCTTATTCTTGTTTAATTCTTATAAATAATTACGTAATTCGAAAATTTTAAATTACAGTTTCCAGGAAGTTGAATATTACGCTAAGTGCGTTTTAAAAAAAGATGTGAAAAGCTGACGTTGAGGCTCTTGATCTGCAGATTTACTAGTTATACAGCTGTTGCCGAGGTGGTAACCTCCCATAAGTAAAGCATTGATAAGCGCAGTGAGAAAAGCATTGCTGTGAAGTGCGTATTACAGTAAAACATTTTACCTATTATTTAAAAACAGTAGAGTTTGATCTCTGTGGTGCTGCCATCTAGAACTCATAAGAAAGATTTAAAGTAGCCATTAGAGTAGTTTTTGAAATATTCAAGGAGTTTTTGTGTGTCTAAATAGGGGGAACTTTAGGTGTTGCCGATCCGGCAACACTGCGCGTTAAGGGGTTAAGTTTTGATGGGAGCGTAGCATCATTAAAATGTTCTTGGAATTATTTCATCTCAGCGGCCATAATGTAATGGAATTTTTTTGACTGTACCTGTATTCAAACCATTTATCCAATTTTACTAAAATTTAAAATGACTCAACGAAATTCGGCAACAAATATGTATTTAAAATTTAAAATGATTCGGTTGGATAGTTTTTGTGCTGTTAAATGCGGACAGAGAGACGGACGGTTCAGACTATGTATTTATATAATTACGAATGCACCTAAAAAACAGTTAATTTTCAAAGCACATGCCGAAATTGGAAAAAAAAAAAAAAAAAATTCCAGCAGTTATTGCTCAAAGACAGTATTGTAACCCATATCTTTTGTGTGTCCCTGTAAATGGATTAATAATGATTTAAATGTCCTGGTCAAACATAATTATAATGAAATTCAGCGATTTATATAAGTTTCAATATCTTTGCATTAGTGTAATTTCATTAAAATACTCAACGATTTTTCTTATAGACCATAATGTCATGAAAAACTTTTGGGTGCCCCTGTAAATAAACTATTAATCTCACATACTTCATATAAAATACGAAACATGCTTAGAGGATCCTAAATAATGTTTACCATTTGCACAAAAATCCGAGCATATTTACGGATGTTAGAGTATGAACAGACGGACAGACAAACTGAATGCATAAACACTTTTCATCTTTATTGGAAAATGAAAAAAAAGCAACCGATTTATTTAATGCAAAATAAATGAATAAATAAATAAATAAATAAATAAAATAAGTAAATAAATAAATTTTTACAAAAAAAGCCAGAATAGGATTTAAAAATTTTCCACGTAATTGGCCCCAAAATATCGTTATTTTGCATGACATGGTAACCCGGCAATTGTTTTTTAGCCTCCGATGCTATTTCTTTCAGACAAGCTAAAAAGTGTCGTGTCAAAAATTGCGACCCACTTTTACTTACCTGTCATACGTAGTACAGGGTAAGTCTTGCAATCGCTTTGAAAATCGAAAAAAAAAATTTGACGGATTTACACGTTTCAGATACTGGAGATCCCGAAAAACATATTTTTAGAAAAAAAATTGCCGTCCGTCTGTAAACACTCTATCTCACGAACAAATGGACATAGAGACTTAAAATTTCGTATGTACTTAGTAACGAAGTATAGGATGAAGCCTATTTAATATCAGTAACCTCGATTATCCGGAACTATTTTTTTCGGACTCTCGAAAAATTCATTCTGATGAAATATATATAAAAATTTTCGATTTTTTTTAATTTTAAGGAAAGGACGTAAATGGCAATAAAATAACACAAATTTTGCGTCAAGAACGAAGTCGGTCGGATTAATAGTTGCCGAGATATTTGTAATCCTGTTTTCCACATTCTTCGATTTTTCATGACCCTGTATTTTCTTCAAATTTCAATTCAAAGATATGTTTTAATTAGAAATGAGAAGCTTAATCTGATTCAGTGATCTGTTAATATGATTATTGTTTTTGGAGTTATAAGGATGTTTCTTTTACGCAATCCGGTACTACTTGTGTAGTTTGGTATTTTACATACTTTGTCGAAATGGGTTCATCAGCAATTCATTAATGGAGAATTACTATGTATATTAAGTATATTTAAATATGCGTTTAAATTTTGTTTTGGAATTGCAATGCATTTTATAAATAGTTTTCACATGTTTTATTTTATCACATATATTTTATTTTATAATGCATATCCATGATGGGTAAGTATTACGGTTCCCCCAAGGCCTAGTTTCGTAATCTGGCTGTTAAAACGAGACATTCATACAATTTTATTGTTAAAATGCATTTCCTTTTTCTCAGTCTATAAAGAAGCGTTTAAACTAAAGAAAAAATCCGTTTTTGATGAGTCTAGCCAATGAAGAAGCAGTACGTCAAATTGTATCTCTTTATTATTCCGCAATTCCAATGTCTCAGAGAAAAATTGCTAATCAATTGGGTATTTCTCGCCGTTTTGTTTGCTATTATATCGATAAACACAAGAAAAATTAAGTTAGTTCATTGCATTCTAAACGGGGTCACCCTTCTAAAAGACCTCTGTCGAATTTTTTTTTTTTTTTTATCGGAGCCGAAACTGAATTCTGCAATGGCAAAATCTACATTCAACCTTTTTTTTTCATTTAAATGTTTTTTATGACGGAAATTTCAATCAAAAAGCAATGAAAAAATAATTTTTTCATGAAACTTCGACGTGAAATACTATTACAGAAAAAAAATTACTACAAATCTCCATGATTTTCTAAAATGAAAAAATAAAGTTTTATAAAATTGCTTTAATTTTAAAAGCAAAAACTATATTAATTTATTTCGTTATAAACACCTATCATCGTTGCAATATGCCAGTTTTTTATGCAATTGGAATTATCTTACAAGTGCTGAAATAAATTTCTCTCGCCCCTATAAAACAGTCAATCAAACCGAAGAACATGGTTCCGTTCCATTTTCTTTTTGAAACGCATTGCATTTTCAGTTTAAATTGCAAAATATTTTTGGCCATTGTTCGTCACAAAAAGTAATTCTTAACACATTATTTGTCAAATCTTTGCATTGGAGAGGTCTACGCACCAGTGATGACAGAAAGTCAACTTTCGAAGGGCAGGGGTTAGCACAAGAAATGAAATCACTCAGTACTCAATAAAATGCATCCGAAATTGTCGGTAAAATTTATTAAAAATCTACTCATACCACTAAACTGAACAAATATTTAAAAACAATATTAAATAGCTCATTGTCAATTTGATTAAATGTACACACATTGAATTAAAATACGAGAAGGCACCTACATGGTAAGAAGTCCTCCTCGTTTCGTTATAGCCGTGTATTGGGATTGAAGTAACCCGAATGAGAGCGAATTTGCTCCGTAGTGGGCGGGGCGTTTCGCGATCAGCAATTGTGTATTTTTTATGGAATATACTGCGAGAAAGAGACTTCGATCGCTATAAATTCAATAATGGTAGCGTTGGTTACTTTTTATTACTGCATTCATGTCCAACATTAATTTCAGGTTTTAAACATAAAATAACGCTGTTGTCACGAAATTTGTCACGTACTTATATTACAGCGAGAGAAAGAATATAACAATATGGAAAAGGAAGAACTGTAAACAATAGCTTCAGCTTGCGCAGGGCAAGACATTACGGAGTTTGATACAGCAAACTTTTTTTTTTTTCGTCTTATCTAATTTTTAATTTGCACAACTACGCATAAAATTTGAGCTTTCCGGTCAAAAATACGATATGTGGGTAAATTAAATGTAATAAATGTTCATGTATATCAATTTCTAGATCCATAAATTATCTCGAAATGTGAATAGGAATAAATGTATATGGGCGCATATTTTTGTATTGAAAAGATAATATATATATATATATATATTTATTTATTTATTTATTTATTTATATACATATATATATATATATATATATATATATATATATATATATATATAATAAAAATAACGAATCTAGGAAAAAAGTGACGCGAAAAAAGGTGACAGGAAAAAAGTGACAAGAAAAAATATACCGGATAACTTGTCGATATACACTATATTGCCATTGATTATGGGACACTTGCGATTTTAGACATTTTACTAAATATCTAGAAAAATACATTAGGAATCATCTCGAAACTCTTAGTGTATAAATATAATAGTATACGTCATACATCTCCGTGAAGATTTTTTACCGAAACTCCATAGGGGACCGTCAACAAATTAAAAAAGAATGAATATCTTTTGAATAACCCTGTCAAAACTAATGTAGCAAAAGCGCTCAAACTCTAGATTATGATTGAATGCCTTATTGTAATACACTGTGTTCATTTTTATGCAAATAGCATGCATACTCGCAGAGTAATTAAGGTTTTTATAAAAATGGCCCCAAATTTTTCTAAGTTTTTCCCATATAATTTTCAGAGTTCTTAATATAAAATAATATTTTTTTCAGAAAATATGACAAACAACATTGCACACAGTACCCTGTAATCAGAATTAAAAAATAATAAAAATTGTATGAAAAATGAGTAGGTTTACTAAATAATTTTTTACTGCGCATGCGTCAAAGATATCAAAATTTCATTTGCATATTATGTTAGCTAAATGTATAGAGCAACTTTTGTAAAAATCTCAAAATTATAGCTTGAAAATTCTGAAAGTAATCGTCTATAGAAAAAGGACAAAATCCGTTGTTTCCAAAATGAAGCAAAAAAATGAGGGATTTTATCCAAAAGTAGTCGTAACATCCCGTATTGTGTATTCTATATTGACACTAATCAATGAATATATGGATACAACCCCTCTTGTTTTTGCTTCATTTTGAGAATAACGGATTTTCAACTTATTCAATTGACGATTATTTTCAGAATTTTCAAGTTATGATTTTGTGACTTTCACAAAAGTTGCTCTATACATTTAACTAACATAATATGCAAATGAAATTTTGATATCGCTGACGCATGCGCAGTAAAAAATTATTTAGTAAACCAACTCATTTTGTATACAATTTTCATTATTTTTTAATTCTGATTACAGGGTACTGTGTGCAATGTTGTTTGTCATATTTTCTGAAAAAAATATTATTTTATATTAAGAACTCTGAAAATTATAAGGGAAAAACTTAGAAAAATTTGGGGCCATTTTTATAAAAACCTTAATTACTCTGCGAGTATGCATGCTATTTGCATAAAAATGAACACAGTGTATTACAATAAGGCATTCAATCATAATCTAGAGTTTGAGCGCTTTTGCTACATCAGTTTTGACAGGGTTATTCAAAAGATATTCATTCTTTTTTAATTTGTTGACGGTCCCCTATGGAGTTTCGGTAAAAAATCTTCACGGAGATGTATGACGTATACTATTATATTTATACACTAAGAGTTTCGAGATGATTCCTAATGTATTTTTCTAGATATTTAGTAAAATGTCTAAAATCGCAAGTGTCCCATAATCAATGGCAATATAGTGTATAAGTAGTAAAAAATGACCAATTTATATAATTCTCAGAGGCCAGCGATCCTCAACCAGGAGTACGCGTACTCTTGGGGATACCTTGAGGATCGGCTGAGGACATATGAGAGTAATGTCTTTAATAAATAATGGCTTAAATCACAAAAATGTTAGAATCTTTTATCCATTTATTTTTATCCATTTATTGTCGAGAAAAGATGATTACTAATGAAAAAATTACATAATAATTATTATTTATTATAATTTAGTTATTATTATATAATATTAATAGTAGTAGATATTTTTATTATCATAAATCAGTTATATTAATATTACAAATTTAAAATTTTTTTCGCCAAAACTAACCTTTATACTATCTTAATTATCTTATAATAATATTCCGTACTTACTTCAAATTATTAAATTAAAATCTTGTGTCTAGATCTAATCTGTTAATCTTTATGGAGACGATATAAGTTCTTAATTCCCCTTAAAAAACATTATTCCAGTATGCGTAAATTTAAAAAGATGGCTCTAAATTAAAAATATTCTTAATTAAACTTTATTTCTTAATATTCCAAATAAAACTCATTTCTTCTATGTTTTAATCAACCCTTTTTAAAAAAGTCTTATTAAATTTATTCCAAAACCATATCTTTCAAAAATTATCATTATTTTCCCTCCGTCAACGTTTGATAGTGTGCATATCAATAAATTCATTTCTTTTTCTCTTAAAATTAATCATCTATAAAAATCGTCTGCCTAAGAAATTCTGAGTCGATTATAAATTGGTTAAATAATTTTTTTAAATAAAATTATCGTCTATGAAAAATAGTCTCGTAGCTGGACAAGAATTCTGTTTACATAAAAGAATGATGGTTTGAGGTTAGAGAATGTTCTAGAATTTTCTTTTTAGATTTAAAAGAGGAACCTCGAGAGGTGGCATGGGGGATGAGAAGAAGGATTCTTGGGTGCGCTCTTGCATGACCACGACTGGATGTAGTAAAGCATGGAATATTTTTTGGATGTTTCGGTAAAATATCGTCTGCAACAGGAGCTTTTCCCTCTACTATAGCTACAGTTTAATAAAATGAACTTGCAGCAGCCAAGGAGTGATTATTTTGACCTTCTACATTTATTTATTTTGTGTTTTTCTCGCTGGCCATGACTTCTGTGCGGAGCAAGGGAAACCTGGCGATGATGTTTCTGCCCCCCTAACTTCAAAATGTCACAATCTACTCAAAAGTCGACAGGATAGCTTATGCCTGTACTGCCTTTTTTGGATTTTAAAGAAATTTGCTATGGATCGAAGAACAACATGCTATCGCCGAAGTTCGATTGAATTCTATGTTCTGAAGGGCATTCTATATGGTAGTTTCGGCTTGCTAATGGAGTCTGCTGTGGAACGAAATGATGATAGGTTTGCGAATCGCCGATAATCGACTTCTCGTGAATGTTCTTGTGCCAAAATCGCCGTAATTTCTCACTTATTTAAAGTAAAAGATTTTTCTTTCTAAAGAACTTCACAACTGTGCTTGGAAAGACACTACTCTGAGAGATTTTGTTAACATTATTAAAGAAGTTCCACGATGACTGACATTCATATTGTTGCCGCCCAAATATGCGATCAATGACTAAGTATTACTGGTAGTGATGACAAGAAAAAGAAAAAAAAACTTTCAGGGACAACTGAACGCCGATTGCTAATTATTTTGATAAATTTCGTTGTTCTTGTCTCCCCTAGGATCATCTTGAGAAATTCTTTTTAAGAGTGAGTTATTTTCAAATTAATTGAATATTACTTGTATCCTTTTCATGTATTTGTGCAGATTGTTTGTTCTCTATTTGTGAGGTTTATTTATTTATTTGTTTATTTTTCTTTGAGTCTTATTTATTAATCTATTTATGAATATTATTATTATCATTATTACTTGTTGGAGTGAAAACATGTTTGTTCTTAAAAAATTAATTCAGGAATATGATGTTCTTAAGTCACTTACTGTTACTTATTACTGACTATTATGATATTTTTATGCGCTATTGAAGGTAAGTTTGTAATAATAATGAAGTATAAAAGAATTTAGAAGCTCAAGTTTATTTCAAAAAAGTACATTTTCTAACTTACTGATATTTCTTAGTTATAAAGAACTATTCTCAGAATGCAGTATTTTCATGATAATGTTCCTACAACTAGACATTTGAGCTAGAAAACTAAATTAACATTTATGCTTTTCCTTTATTTGTTAGAATTTCTGGTGACAGTAAGTTCCCGGATTCTTATAATTTATTTAAATTCATTAAGAAAGATGGAACTGTACAAAACTGTTGCTAGAGTTTTGACTGATAAATATGATTAATTTTTTCAGTAAATTTTGTGATTTTAAGTAAGAAATTACCTATAATTAAAATTTTTGAGTCTGTTTATGATTTATAAAATAATAGAATTAAAAAGTTGATACCAATTTAAGGTATAACTATGATATTTACAATTTCTATTTTTATTACATAAAATTTCTGGTTAAAGTTGGAAGCTAAATATAGTTATAATTTTCACGATAATTTTGATTCAGATTTTTAAAAGGGAGGGTAATGGTTTTGTGTGAGGCAGTTAAAATGTATACAACTCCAGTAGACAAAGCCCTCAAGATTGCGAAAGCGCGAACTCGTGAATTTCACCTTAAAAGTAAAAGACTCTATGATCGAAATTTTGTCGAATGCCCATTAAAAATACAAGACTCTGTAATTTATGAAGAATCTAAATACCCTAACTCTCGAAAATTAGAACCTACTTTCTCTGGACCATATAAAATTTTAAATAAACTTTCTGATGTAACTTATGAAATAAATAAATTTAATTATGAGACAGGACAGAATTCCGTTATTGAGCATGTTTCTAAATTAAGACCCTATTTTTCACCCGAAGATTTTAAACTGTTTCATGAGCAACCCAAAAAACAAACAAAACCTTAGTTACAATCACAATCACTAGATCAAACTAAAGTCAAGACAGTAGATTAAATTTTAATTCTTATTCTTTAAAAATGTTATCACCATAATTTTCAACATTAGCAGGTATGTTCTTGGAGCGCTACAAGAATATTACTTGTTTTTGTGAGCTTTTGTGGTTAAATTGGGCTCCTTATGCAGGCATAAGGTGTACACTTTGATTGTAAAAGCTTACAATTGATGTTGATAAATTAATTTTAAGTGTATTTAAGTAACTATATTTATTCATTTATTTGACATTAGTATTATTCTATTTAGTCAGCAGATATTTATGTGATAACAGTTATAAAATCTGATGATTCTACTCAAATTACTCGATTTTCAGTGATTGTGAAAACTACAGATATTAAAAGTTTTTCAAAAAAAGCAAATTATTTTTATTTCCATTTCTCAATTAAGAATGACACCTTTTATTCCTATTTGTTTTTTATTTTTAAAGTTTATAAACCATGTGTAGATAAAACATTACTCTACATTTGGCATTTGAAAACTTATAACCAAATTTGACAATTTTGTAAAAGAGTATCAGAGAGGAATTATTGTAAGGAAATACTGGATGAGAGTCCATTTTCTAAATAGTTAGATTTAATTTTATTTGGATTTTGGAATTATTATTTTTTTTTTTATGTATACTTTCGGCTAGCAAAAAATACTTTCTTATGCTATTAGAAGATAAGAAAATTATTTAGTTGCAATGTAATTATTTTTAACCTCAACCAATATTTTCCCTATTAATATTAAACATATTGTGATATTTTCTGTTGATTATACTCTTGTTTTACTATTATTATTATTATTGTGAGTTCTATAATGAAGTTTAGTATTAATTATACTCTTATTGAGAAATATTAGGATATGGAGTCTTATTATGCTACTTATTATTATTATTATTATTTAATTTTTTCTATATTTATTATTAATGTTTTGAAATGGTACTATGTTTTGTTGAAAATTTGATATATTATGAAAAGATGTTGGAATCCAACAAAAGACTTATTTAATGAACTATGTCACTGAAAAAATTTAGTTGACTATTGAAGAGATACTGTTTAATAGACTGGATCCGGACGACTTTTATTTAGAGAACTTTCTTTAGTGGACTATTGATTAAGTTATTGAAATTCTATAAACTCCCGTGAAGGAGATTTCTTATTGTTTTTATTGCATTTTTAATATTTCTTGCTTATCAGTATTTATAACTTATCTACGTTTATTGTATGTATTATCTCCTATGCACTTACAAATAGTAAGTGACATTGTAACATTATTGTATTTCTTTCAAGGAAATGCTCCTACCTAAATTTAATTCAATTTAATTTTCTCTTAACTATTTTTTAAATCGCTAATATTTTTTATATTGCGTTAATTTTCTTTTCTTCCATCTCTTGGCTTCCTGAGTTTGACAGTTTTATTCCAAAATTTAACTTTTCTAAATTATTATGTTTCTGTTGTCTGAACTTGTAGTTTTATTTAACTATCAATTTCATACAAAGTTTTGGAGAGGGGAGATAATATTACAAATTTAAAAATTTTTTTTCGCCAAAACTAACCTCTATACTATCTTAATTTTCTTATAATAATATTCCGTACTTATTCAAATTATTAAATTAAAATATTGTTTCTAGATCTAATCTGTTAATCTTTATGCAGACGATATAAATTCATAATTCGCCTTAAAAAACATTATTCCAGTATACGTAAATTTAAAAAGATGGCTCTAAATTAAAAATATTCTTAATTAAATTTTATTTCTTACTATTCCAAATAAAACTCATTTCTTCTATGTTTTTATCAACCCTTTTTAAGAAAGTCTTATTAAATTTGTTCCAAAACCATACCTTTCATAAAATATCATTATTTTATTTTATCTATTTATTTTCCCTCCGTCAACCTTTGATAGTGTGCATATCAATAAATTCATTTCTTTTCTTTTTCTCTTAAAATTAATCATCTATAAAAATCTTCTGCCTAAGAAATTCTGAGTCGATTATAAATTGTTTAAATATTTTTTTTTAAATAAAATTATCGTCTGTGGAAAATAGTCTCGTAGGACTTGTCTCGTGGACAAGAATTCTGTTTACATAAAAGAATGATGGTTTGAGGTTAGAGAATGTTCTAGAACTTTCTTTTTAGATTTAAATGAGGAAGCTCGAGAGGTGGTAAGGGGGATGAGAAGAAGGATTCTTGGGTACGCTCTTGCATGAGTACGACTTTTTGTTTATTTAGTAAAGCATGGAATATTTTTGGATGTTTCGGTAAAATATCGTCTGCAACAGGAGCTTTTCCCTCTATTATAGCTACAGTTTAATAAAATGAACTTGCAGCAGTCAAGGAGTGATTATTTTGACCTTCTACATTTATTTATTTTGTTTTTTTCTCGCTGGCCATGACTTTTGTGCGGAGCAAGGGAAACCTGGCGATGATGTTTCTGCCCCCCTAACTTCAAAATGTCACACACACATATATATATATACATATATATATTTTAACTTTATTATATTTTTAACTAAAAGAAAAAATATTTCTTAACAAGATGAAGAATGAATTATTTAATAAATAATAATAGTTATGGTGTTCCTTCTGCGATTATCATCAAAATTTTCAGTTTTTTGTTCTATAACATCAAAAACTAGTAAATGTGAAATTAAATTACTTTAAAGCTAAACAACAACAATAATAATAAAAGTTTTATTACCAAATATATAGTTATATACTTAGTAATACAGTGAAACCTCCAAATAAAGGACACTCCGAATAAGGGACACCTCTGTTTAAGAGACAAAAGTTCCAGTCCCATAGTTCCATCCCCTTATTCGGAGGTTTCACTGTATATCTGAGTATGTGTACTGTAATGTATGAATAAATTTCATTTTTGTTTATTTTTAAAAAACAATTTCCTTTCAAATTTTATCTAGGCTTTGGACTTAAAATGGGATAAAAAATAAAATATTAATTCTTTTAACTAGTGAATAACCTTCCACAAATTTAGCTAAATTTAAATTGTTCTCGTAAATGATGTATATATACATACATACATACATACATAAATATATATATATATATATACACATTGGTGGTCAAATATTTCCGGCAAGAAAAAAAAATTTCAGTTAATTTGTAAATATACCCATATGAAGAGGAATCTCAAAGCCATACTTATACATTATATTGACATATTAGTTAGGAACTTAATTATAAAAGAACGTGTAAATATCAATAAATTTTTTTGACAAAATTAAATATAAAAGAAAACGCATGTTCTCTAAAGTTTCCGGTCACTTATCATTTTTTAGTTTTTTCTATCCATAAAGTGTTTTTGGTTGTGTTTATGAATGAATCAAGGTGTATAGCTTAGCTTGAATTCATATTTGAAAAATTCAACAATTATTGTTCATAAATGAGTGAGTAGTTTGTCGATAAAAGGCCAATCTGTTCGAGATATTGCGGCTAAGTTACTGATCGGTAAAATCGACTGTAAACAATATTTACAAAATTATATAATGTATATAATTTTGTATAAGATGGTTATGGCTTTCAGGACATTCAGAGGTCCGGGAGACCCCGGAAAATTACTATTCCTGAGGACAGAATTATCAGGAGAAAAACCATTGATAATCCGTATGAAAATTCCGTTGCAATGTACTGCGATTTTCGGAACGAAAATATTGCTGAAATAAGTTAGTCTACCGTGTTATGACCCTGACGTGATACAGAACTTTATGGAAGAGTCGGTGTTAAAAAATTTTTAGAGGTAAAAAAAAATACCGACGTACCCTACTTTCATTTTCCAAGGAACACAAAGTCTGGTCAAGTGAAAACTGGAAAAAAGTTCTGTTTTTCCATCAATCGAATTGGAAACAGTTTTGGAAGTGATGACAGACACAACGTCCGATGATCTAACAACAAAAGATATGATTCGACCTATGTTATTCCTACAATGAAGCATGGCGGAGGATACGTTATGCCGTGGGGAGTATTTTCTTCAAAAAGTGTCGGTCCGTTATTTGAAATCCATAGCCAGGTGAATGATACAATGTATAAGGATATCTTGAAAGACTATTTTTTGCCTTATTAGAGAAAAAATTTGGTCACATCTATTTTCCTTAACATGATAACGACATAAATAATGTTTGCAAACCTCGATAAGCAATGGTTTTCACACAAAAAATTTCGATTTTGAAATGATCAGCCCAAGCGCCCAGCATGAATCCAATAGAAAATCTTTGAAAAGAAGTTGACAAAAATCTGCGGAACTATAAATATTCCAACTCAGCCGAATTTTCGCCAAAATTGCAAAAAATGGGGGGAAAAGGTACCATAGATGATCTTTAACCGTTGATTGTATGAATGTCACGTTGCTGCTCCGCAGTACTTATTGCTAAAGCTAATAAAATAGTAATACGATAAAATACTAATCGTAAATGTTGTTGATCACTGTAATTTTCTATTACAATACCACTTTTTTATAAACTTGCGAAGGTGGCCGGAAACTTTCCTTTGTTCATTTCCGGGCTTTAATTTATCTGCATGCAAAGATTCAAAGACATTAATCCATCCGTTTTGAAGCCAATTTCATTCCAATTTTCGGACACACTTTCACATTTATAATATATATATACACATATAAAGTGCGGTTTATTCAAGACAAATTCTCTTACACATTCATAATTTTTCACTAATTAAATACAAATAATAAATTCTTTTTTAAGCAAAGAAAAAAGCAATATTTATTTAAATTAATTCTGACAAATAACCTGTGAGGGAGTGACCTTTAGTCATAAAGGCACTCTAGTGTTTCTGAGATCGTGACGTCAATAATTTAACATTTTGTAGGCGTAAAAGTGACATCTATCCTCTCTTTTACTTTAACTTTCTAGAGTGTGTGTGCTCTTTCGAATTCCGCAGTTAGCTCGCGGTTATTAGTATTATGTTAATGAGAAGTATCTCAGTTTGTCGCGTATAAAAGCTTGGGTGTGAGTTTGTGGTGTGTGTGTTTCTGGCCTTAGCCAGCAGCCAGCGTCTGTGTGTGTTCCTGGCAGTAGCCAGCAGCCAGCGTCTGTGTGTTCCTGGCAGTAGCCAGCAGCCAGCAGCCTCTGTGTGTGCTCCGCCATTGGACAACGAAGTTGAGGATTGTTTATTAAGGTGCTGACGATTAGAGAATAGCTACGGCCTCCAGAAAAGCGGAAAGGAGTTCAGATAGTGGATTAAAGATTCGGCCTTGGTAAGAAAGTTTAGAATCGTTTAGTTTTGATCATTTGAGAAATAAAGAAATATCCACAGCCACGGGCTGTGAAATTAAGATTTGTTTAGTAGATCAGCCAGGAAATAGTGTCAAGTGTTAGACGGTGCCCCGACTGAGCTAGACCAAAACTTGTGAGTATGATTTTAGCTGTTCATAGTGTTCGCAGTGTGTGAAATTATAGACGTGCTCCACTTTCCTTTAGCCCTTATCATTTTAATAAACTGTGTTGTTTTAACCTAAATTAATGAGTATGTCTGCATATAACGTTGCAAACGACACCCAGCATGAATATACCGTCACAAATGACGCCCAACGAAATGTCGGACATTTTGAGATTGTGCCACGAGTGTATTTCACCGGTGAGGGTGATATTAGTGAATTTTTAGTGAAATTAGATGATTATATTTTGTTCAATAATATACCTGAGAAAAACAGGTACGTAGTGCTTAAATGCTCGTTAAAGGGCGAAGCACTTTTGTGGTTAGAAAATATAGGAAAGTTTTTGATTACTGAGGAAGCGAAAAGATTTGAACAAACTGTAATTGAGTTAAAGAAGGCATTTCCTCCAGTTAAAGATAAAAGTATTTTGAGAAAAGAGTTCTATTGTAATAAGCAGAATATATATGAGTCGGCGTCAAAATTTTATCTTCGTAAGCTGGAACTAAAAAATAAATTAGATTTAGATATTACATTTGAGGAAGTGTTGGACATTGTTTTTCCTCTTTTTAATCCAAATATACAGGACTTTATTGAAGTTAGAGCACCGAAGAATTTTGCAGAAATGCACCAGATATTATCGAAGTATGAGTCTCGGCATAGCTCGGATCAACGGGATTTGCGTAACCCTCGGCAGAGACCTGTCACGGATAGTAATTTGAGAAATGAGGGGGAACGTAATTTTGTGAGAGGGGGACAGCGATTTCCGGATAGTAATGTGCGTAATAGAAGTGATGGATTTGGTCGTAATATGTCGAATACGAGTAATGGTAATAGGAATGGTGGTGGTGCTAATAATTTTAGAAGTGGTGAGAGAAATATGTATGGAAATAGACAGAATAGTGGTTATAATCGTAGTGGGGGAGGACGGGACAGGAATGTTTCTTCGCAAGTAAGGAGATTGACTTCGGATGAGAATGTTGAAAATAGGTCAATGCAAAGCAAATGTGTTCAGAGGTCGGAAAAGTCTTCTGTGAGTTTGAATAAAATTACTATTAATCCGGTTGAGTTACCTGAAGTGTTAATTGTGTTAGATGGTATTGTCGTTAAAAGTGTCTTCGATACAGGGGCAGATAAGTCGTTCATTTCTTTTGATTGTTATCGGAAATATTTTTCGTATAAGAAGTTGAAAAGGTCAAGTCTGGTGGTTCAGTCAGCACAGGGAGTAGCTTGCGATAATAAAGGTTCAGTGGAATTGGAAGTTGAAATTCGTTCGGTTAAGACATGTTGGGAGTTTTGTGTGTTAGATGGATTAACAGTGCATTGTATAGTTGGTGTGGATTATATGAGGGATAGAGGAATTAGTTTGGATTTCTTTAAAAAGTCGTTAATCGTGAATAATGATGAGAATGTGAGTAAGAAAGAGCCTGTTTCAGTGTCAGTTAATTTGGAGGAGTCGGGGTTAAGTGAAATGGAGAGGGAGGAATTTAATAAGTTTTTAAATGAATTTGGAGAAGTTTTTTCAGATAAACCGAGTTTAACGAATGAAGTTCATATTGGTTTTGACGCACTAGTTGCTAGTAAACCATTTCGTTATGATTTTATATCTAATATTTTTAAATCTTTTTGTGAAAAGTTGGAGACTGAGGTCGGTATGGAACTTACTCAGTCTAATATGGCTGAACGTGTAAATCGTACATTAATTCAAATGATTTCTTCTTATGTTGGTTCTCATCATGCAAATTGGGACCAGTTTCTTCAGCATTTTGCGTACGCACTTCGTACGGCAGTTCACGAGTCAACGGGGAAAACGCCTGCTGAATTGTTTTTGGGTAGAAAAGTTATTACTCCATTCCAAAGGTTAGTTATGGTGTCAGATGCGGAAAGTCAGTACATGTGTCAGGATATTGAGAGGTTGGTTAAGGAAGCTCAGGTTCAAATGGGAAAAGCGCAAGAAAAACAAGCTCAGTATTATAATATGCGTAGAAGGGAGTTAGAAGTGAAAGTTGGAGATTTTGTGTTAGTAGAAAAGCATTGGTTAAGTTCAAGTCGTCGAAAGAGAGTAGCTAAGTTTGGTCCGAAGTTTGTAGGTCCGTTCGAGGTTTTGGAAGTTCGAAATAATAATTTGGTTGTTGATGTCAATGGTGAAAGAATGACTGTTAATCTGGATCAGGTTAGAGTGTATAAGTTTAGAGAAAATGGTAGTGAAAGGTTCTCATATGTCGAGTGGTGTTTCGCGAAATTCCCGATCCAATGAGTGTCCCGAGTCCAGCACTTCTTCGTCTAATTCTTTTCATCAATATCCAAGAAGAAAATTTGGTCAAACAGCTCCAAAGACTGTTATTGAAAGTCGAAAGCCTAGCAATCCGAGAGCAAAGTATAATAAAAATAAGAGAACTGTGTCAAATACATCGGACTCTGTGTGTCATAAAAGACAAAAAATTATAAATTGTCCAGTTCCTCCATCTATTAGACAACAACCTCACAAGCATAAATTAACTAATAGTTCACCATCTTCAGTGATTAATCCCCAGAAAAGATTTCGTTTGGACACTCGTAAAACTGTTAAGCGAAGTTTAAATTCTGAATTTTTGCCTAACAAGAAACTACATAGGTCCGGAAAGAAACGTGGCCTAGGATCTTCGGTAACTTCGGGTGCGTCTAGAAAGAGGAGGCAACTCTCAGATTACCGGCAACAACAGTGTGAACCTCGCCATGGAGTGAACCCAGCGAACCGGCCAGAGCAGAGTCGTCGAGTGGAACCTACGAGTATCCCACGGCATCCATTCAGAACCAGGCTGCAGGCACGACAGTCAACTGTGGCGTCACCGTACAGTTCTGATGACGAGAGATCCTTCGTACAAGCCTTTTGGGACAGGAGGAGAAAGCCATCTTGCAGTATGAAGCCTGCCAGCAGCGAATCGTCTCTATGATTGGGTGATAATGTTCTTTATTAAATTTCTATTAGAGTGCATATATGTGGTAGCAATGTGAAGGAATAGAAAGCAGAGAGACTGTTTTGTACTTTTGGCCATTTTTGGAATTTTTTGACGAACTCACGTTTAGTGCTTAATTGTGTTCAAAATTTGTTTGCAAAATTGTTAGTTTTATGTATGTTGGAAATTTTGGTCTTAACTGCTTTTAAAAATTCTGGATCTATTGTTAAATTGTTATGTTATTTGTTAAAATGTTATTATATTGTTATATTGTTCATGTGTTATAAAATGTATGTTAATGTATGTTTAAATTTTCAGAAAGTACAGATAGTAGTTTGGGTTATTTTGTACACGCGCCGCGGTTCAGGCGCGCACGTGTTTTGCGGTCAAGAAGTCCTTGACACGCGTTTCTATCTCTGATACTAACATTTAATGAATTAACTTTCTTCTTATCGTTCGTGTTTTATGAGTTGCGTTTTGTACTTTAGTTGGGAATGATTTCCGCAAGTTGCGAAGTTTTAAGCTGCATTTGAATTTGAAATTGTATTGTATTAAAATTGAATGTTAATGTGATTTTCTTGCAGGGAAGTATACTTTTTGTTATGTATTGATTCTGCTATTTTTCTTTTAGTTAATACAGATGAAGAGATTGATGACGTCATTTTGTAAATTTTTGATATTTTTTGATTGTTGCATAAGCACAGCGATATGCCGCTGTACGTATGTGCCCCAATTATTGTTCAAGTGGAGTTAAGTCTGAAGAAGTTTGGGAGTTAGTTCATTGGCTAATGGGGATGTAGGTATTACGTAGTAGCAGAGTTAGTTTAGTATGAAGTAAATGTAATTTTAGATGAAGTCGGAATTTGGATGAGGAAAGTTTTTGCGCATTGGGTTTTTTGGACTTGGTGCGAATTCTAGTATATTAAAAGTTATGGAGAAATTTTTGGGTAAAGTTATAGTTGCATTGCAATATTGAGGAAAATTTCGGAAGGTTAGTGTTTTGAGAAATTTTAGCACTCCCAGTGGAGTGGGTTGTTTTGAGAGAAGAAGTAATTAGTTTTGAAAGTTTTACGAGTTTTTGGAAGTTTTACGGAGGCTATTTGTAAGATAGAAGAATGATTGGATTGAATATGTGAATTTTTTGAGGCAAACTGAGGTTTTTTGGTTGTGATGGGTTAAAGTTAATATTTTAAAAGTTATGTTTCGGCGTTAAATTTCACCCATCACTGTGTTTTATTACGGCTCTAAATTTATAACAAGAAAAAGTTCTGGGCATGCATTTAGCCCAGCCCTTTTTCTCTGCGGAGTTCGAGGGGGGGTTGTGAGGGAGTGACCTTTAGTCATAAAGGCACTCTAGTGTTTCTGAGATCGTGACGTCAATAATTTAACATTTTGTAGGCGTAAAAGTGACATCTATCCTCTCTTTTACTTTAACTTTCTAGAGTGTGTGTGCTCTTTCGAATTCCGCAGTTAGCTCGCGGTTATTAGTATTATGTTAATGAGAAGTATCTCAGTTTGTCGCGTATAAAAGCTTGGGTGTGAGTTTGTGGTGTGTGTGTTTCTGGCCTTAGCCAGCAGCCAGCGTCTGTGTGTGTTCCTGGCAGTAGCCAGCAGCCAGCGTCTGTGTGTTCCTGGCAGTAGCCAGCAGCCAGCAGCCTCTGTGTGTGCTCCGCCATTGGACAACGAAGTTGAGGATTGTTTATTAAGGTGCTGACGATTAGAGAATAGCTACGGCCTCCAGAAAAGCGGAAAGGAGTTCAGATAGTGGATTAAAGATTCGGCCTTGGTAAGAAAGTTTAGAATCGTTTAGTTTTGATCATTTGAGAAATAAAGAAATATCCACAGCCACGGGCTGTGAAATTAAGATTTGTTTAGTAGATCAGCCAGGAAATAGTGTCAAGTGTTAGACGGTGCCCCGACTGAGCTAGACCAAAACTTGTGAGTATGATTTTAGCTGTTCATAGTGTTCGCAGTGTGTGAAATTATAGACGTGCTCCACTTTCCTTTAGCCCTTATCATTTTAATAAACTGTGTTGTTTTAACCTAAATTAATGAGTATGTCTGCATATAACGTTGCAAACGACACCCAGCATGAGTGCACCGTCACAAACCTACTAAATGAAATGATTTACATGGAAAAGTAACACACCTTTATTTTTCAATTTAAATAAACTATTAGAAAATAAATCAGAATTTTGCATTTAAAACTTTTTAAAAACCCAAAAATTAGTTGTCTGAGCGAAGGGAAGACTAATAAACAGCTACAAAACGATATTAAGGAAACTTTTTTTTTATTGTTAATATTTTATAGTCGAGTATTTTAGTTACTATTTTTTTTATCGTTATATTTAATTACAAGTTGAATAAAGCTTATTTAAAAAAATCATTTTTTTTAATACATTTTGTTTTAATATGGTAAACTTTCCTAAACTTATAGGTAAACTTTCATAAAATCCATATTTACACGAAAATGTAAAGTAAGAAATAATGTAATACATATTGGAATTATATATTGTTGTTTAATATTCTGTAAAAAATATAGATCTTTTTATTTAGTAAAGAAAGGATACAGTATATATTTTAATTATTACTGTATTAATATTTAAGAATTAACACTTATTATTATTGATAGCTAAATACGCTTTTTAATTTATCATTTCTTATTAATTAAAATGACAGTATAAGTTCTTAAGCTTTTAAAATTTTACGTTTTAGTAAACGGAACAAATAAGTATGGAAAAGGAAACATAATAATACTTTAAATTAAAGTGAATATATAAAGTACTTTAATTAATAATGTGTTTTAGTATCTTGTTTTACTTTGTGAGCAAGATTCTGGCTGCCGCTCGCCATTGTACCAAATCGCGACAAAAATTTTCATTCGACAGATGAACGAATAATCAGTCTCGCCAAATTGTGAGTGCTGAATTTTTTTTTCTAAGTTGTTTGTGTTTGTATATGCCAATACAGTCGACCTCTTATTTGAGTTTCTGAACGATTGATGTTATTTCACATGTTTAACCGGGAAGTGCCACTTCCATTGTAGAGATTCTAACTCAATTAAGAGAGATTATAGAGATTCTAACTCAATTTCAATTAGATTTAGCAGAACAGAAAGGATTACACGACAGGTATTTGTCTGGTCTTAGGTAATCACCATATATGCGTCGGCATCACGGTACTGAAAATACAAACAAAATTTACTTGCATCAAGTATCCTATAGAAAAATATTTTGCTAGAATGTTGCGTTGAAATTAGACGTTTAACATAATATTTATCAAATGCATGTAAATTAATATCAGCCAGTGACTTTTTTTTTATCTGTTAGATTCAAAATCTCATGACAATTTTAATGCTTATGTTCACAAAGGTTAATCAAAGATAGCAATTTTGAATTTTCATTTCGAGAGATAAAAGAATGTCTGGAACATTTATACATTTAGGAGACATTTAGAATGTACTTATTTTTATATGTACCTGTAGCGAATAGTCAAATTTCTACTTTCTAAATAGCTGAAAAAAAAGTTATTTTAGAATATATTAAAAAAAAGGACACAATAAGGGGTTAAAGATAGATTTTTTGGTGTTTCATGCCGAAACTATTTTGCTAATATTTTTTCTATTTGGCTAATGTTTATTTCTATTTCTTATTCCCAAAATCGCTAATATTGGTAAAATCTAGAGAGAACACTGTTTGTGAGTTTATAATTTTTTAATGAGTGGTATTCATCCACTTTCGATAATAATTCAAAAACATAAAAGAAGAGGATTGCGAAATATAATTTTTATGAAATTCTGATCTATTTTATTTTTTATCAGATTGATGCAAAAATTATTTTAAAAAGCTAATTGTGAAACACAAAAACTCATCGGTAATTTAAAAAAAAAAAAAAAAGATTTTTGTAGAGTGGAGGAGGGGGGGGGGATCCTGTGGAATATTTTATTTCCAGATGTTTAAAAGTGTACTTTATCACGATTTTCTCATTTTGATAACAAAAATTTTCCCACACATACTAATAATCATCTAATGTTAAAGTATTATTTACCTAAATAGATTTTTTTTAGTAAACGCAAAAGAGGTCATTAAAAACGCAATTAAATAATAATAATAACAATGGTATGTATAAAAAAACAAGCTTTTAAAAGCGCAATTTTTATTTATTCTGCTTCAACAATTTAAAAAATATATATATTAAAATAACAATTTAGTGTTTTACTTTCTAAGAAAATTTACAAAAATAAACGTTGTAAAATTGTAAATTTTACCCACTTTTTAGGCAGTAGTGACACATGAATAATGAATGTTGACTTATAAACAAATGGATGCAAAAACTATATTAAAGATTTATAAAGCGAAAAATTCTCAAAAAGAGTAAGTTTTTTTATTCCTTTATATAATGCATGTTTTTAAAAATATATATCTATTTTAGATTGCTAAGTCTCCTCACTCCCTCTCATACACCCCTGGTCCTATATCCCTAGTGTAGATAATCGGACGACAAAAATAAACCAAAACATACATATGTGTTAAAAGAAATTTTAATAAAAACGAAAAAGGAACTGTTTATGTTTAAAAAGTATTAACATTTAAATTCAAAATAAATTTTTTAAATATATTTTAATGAAAAATTTAATAAATAATAGGCGACCATGTATTCACTTCTTTGCTTGACCCTGGATGAGATTTTATCTATATTTTACAAACATCTCTCAGTATACTGAATATATCTCAGTTCAAAAATGCATGCACAAGGCTGCCACAGGCGACTATTTTTTAATTCTAACTGGCACCACTTTCTCAATACAGAAATCCTTAAGGGTATTAAATCAAAAAGGACAACTTTGTGACATATGCTTTAATTTATTTTTGCTTGGAAATGCATGAAAACAGCAGGTGTTGTTATTCAGAAACTGTTTAATTGCACTCAATTTTCTCTTTTTTTAAAAACACAATAAATCCTTCATTACAAGCCTTTAAAGTTGACGTTTTTGAGTACATATCCCGACGAAAGCTGAAAAACCGTCCGAAAAGCAGGAGAAAACTACAACTGGAGCTTACAACTGGATAGGTAAGTTAAATATCATAAAATGAAATAATAACTTCGACTCGAATTCGCTTCCATAGTCAGGCATTCCAATTTCATATATTTTTGTTAAAAAATGATTTTGTAAATGTGTCAAAACGTTTTGCGCTTGTTGAGCGGAGCAGTTGAGCACCAATTTTGGCAACATTTGTAGGAGAAATGTACTTCTTGATTTAAGTTAGATAACTACTGGAGCGAACAGAATATTTCAAAAAGTCACCTGTAGCAGCCCTGCATACACTGTAATAAATGGATTTCCAAAATTAAGTAAAAAGTACTCAAATTTAACATACTCAAAATAGCGCTGATCCAAATGTACTCAAAACTGAGAAAGACATGCACTCTTTTTTAGCAATTTCCAACAAAGTTGAAAAATGCTTATGCATTCGATTTTCCTGTCCATCTGGCCGTGCTTTAACTCACGTAAATATACTCGGATTGCCATGAAATTTTAGGACGTTATTAACGTTTACCCTAGCACAAACCCTATTGAAATTGAAGTTTCTTCCAATATTATTTTATCTACAGGGAGAGCCAAAAGTTTCCCATTACATTACGGCCTATTGGGAAAAATCGTTTCAAAGGAATTTTAAAGGTGTTATACCCTGTCAAATATATTAGAATTCATATGCATCTACGAGGTGCATTAAAATATGCATTCTATAAAATATGCGGTGAAAATACATTTATTATTCATTTACAGGGCCACACAAAAGAATTCCATTAGATAATGGTAAAAGGGATAATTGTGTGTGACATATTTTAAAGATATTAAACTGTTTCATGTATAATAATATTGATATATTCACTGAAGCTATTATAAATTATACGATACTGTGCCTTGCCCAATATGAAGTACATAGTATTTACAGGAACACACAAAAGATTTCAAACAGTACATTCTTTCCGAAGTACTGTATATATGTATCCGATGATGGCCGATGGATGGATGAAATGCATTTTAATTATGATATGCGTGTGTAAGTTTCACATTATATGGTGTGTATAAATGCTATAGTTAATATACAGGGCTACCCAAAAAAGCTCACTAACGTTACTGAATATGAGCGTTAATTACTTAAAGGTGGTTCTTAAATAAGCTATGCATTTGTATACTGAACTGCATTAAATTTAATAAGAAATGTTTGTAGAATATAGATAAAATGACATACAGTGCCACGCAAAGAATTGGGAACATGGAAGCCTATGAATGGTAATTTATGAGAATGTGATTTCAGTTCTTTTGAGAGTGTTTTAGTTTAAAATAAATTGTAGCTTAATACTGATGTGTAATAAAGGTATCAGCCAGCTAAACTACAAGGCTGAACAAAGTATTCATGTATGGTTGCATCTATTAATATAAATTGCTGAAAGTGAAATTTTAAGCTACTAGGCATTTTCTTGCTAAACTTAATTTTCCCATTACATAGTATGTATATTAGTTGACATATCAAATACAAGGCTGTTCAATAGAACTGGAATACATATTTGGCTTTATACCCTTATTTCCCTAAATAACGAAGTTTTGTTAAAGATTTCATGAAGCGCTGGAAAGTGCTTCATAATCTATGCTTAACACATGATTTCTCTTACTTGTTTATTGCATGGTTGTGTTCAACTATAAATTACTATGAACTGCTCCTTGAACTCACAAATTAAAGTAAAAATACTGGCATTTATTTCTTGCACAAAATTACTAACAATAAGCGTATAATTGATTGTTTATTTAAAAAAAATTAGCAAAACTATTATCAAAATACCCAAATCGAATGTTTTTCTACCCAATTAATGACAATAGCCGTTATTTGCACGCACTTTTAAATTATTTTAAAATACTGTGCATAATTTAATATTTTCATTAATAGGTAACTTTTATCCCACCATAGGTGAAATAAAATATTGCAGTGTGCAAAATTATCGTTTGTTTAGATTTGTTAACATGCAATGCTTTAAAATTGAGAAAATGTTTGAATAAACAATTTTATAGTACTTCAGAGAGGTGTAACAAAAAATTAAAAAATATATATTATTGACATGTTTCGATTACAGTCTAATAAGAACCATAATCATAATAAAATAAAAATGTAAATCGTTTCACGCGGCAATGAGATGTAAGCAAAAATCCCGCGATGCATTGTAAAAATAATAAATTAAAAATAGACCATGATCAAAAATTAACTTCCAACTTGGTACATCCTATTCAAGCTTTCACAAGGAATTTATTAATAAATTCTAACCATTACTTAGGAATAATAAAAGAAACATTACCATTGCAAATAAAATTTTTACGCGTAGACTCCCTTATAATGGATTTACGACAACAATTTGATGCGAAACATAATTTGCTTTCATTAAAAAGAATTTTTATCTCCCCATCTATATACTAGTAAATCTGCAGATCAAGAGCCTCAACGCCAGCTTTGCACATCATTTCTTTTTTAAAACACACTTTGGGTAATATTCAATTTCCTAGAAACTGTAATTTAACATTTTCAAATTACGTAATTATTTATAAGAATAAGAAGTTTTCAGCCAACAAAAGCGTTAAATTAAAGGTTTAGTTATGTTAGGATATTCTGAATATAACATAGTAGATTTCTTCAGGGGGGCTCCGCCCCCCTGGACCCCCCGTAGTCTCATTAAACTTCAGTTTGTAACTTTCTATCTATTTGCTAATGGTTATCGTATATCTTGTATTTCTTTATACATTTTGATTTATAAGGATAAGTAACAGTTTTAATAAGCATTTTTCATTATCCTCATACTTCTACATACCTGTTCACACCTAAATCTGATATATCAGGAACTTTTGAAAGTGTAAACTCAGTAAACTAGGGTTTTACAATTTGTTTCCGAAAAAAAGAAATTTTGATTGCATTTTGTGGCAGATATCGCGGCCAGACAGAACAGACTGACAGGCGGAAAACAATAAATTTTGTATCGCCAAAATAAGCCTTCACTGAAGTTTCGGCAATGACGTCATTATTCATGAGTTATTGCTATCCATGTTTCTTATATTTTTAACGACTACTATAAAATACCTGTTTTATTTCAATTATGACGTCAAATTTTATCAGGTGAAATATTTGTTAAAAATATAATTATTTTTTATTTCTTTTACTTCTAATTATGCCCCCATTTTTGTCAGAAAAATTCTTATTAACCAAACAAATTTCCGTGTTTAATATTTAACAAAGTACTATATTTATTTTTATTTTAATTCTGACGTCATATTTATTTTTTCTTAGTTTAATTTTTCGAATGGAACTTGCTCAATTGAAACTTATTGCCGTTGACAAATTATTCCATATTTTGATTTTTTTTTTGGCAACAATAAAGGAAATTGGTTAAATTTTATCTAAAAGATCGCTATTGATTCTGCATGAAAAAGAAGGAAATTTTGAATTATTAAGGAAAATATGTGAATAAAGTCAATAAAACATAGCCTATGTTCTTTTCTGGGCTATGTTATAGTTATACACAAAGATACAAAGACATTAATTCATCAGTTTTGACGTTGACTTAATTTAAATTTTCGCTTTCAATAATTACACGCATTCAAATTTATAACATTATAAAAATAAGGATTAGGATGAGTGGTTGCTTAGCAACCATTAAAAGAAAATAAAGAAAATGAAATAAATACTTTTGAATTAAGTAAGTCTCTAAAACAAATTAGTTTATACTAGCTGACCCGCCCGGCGTTGCCCGGGTTCGTATTAACAATATTAAACAAACTTGAAATTTGTATGATTTTATCATTAACTGGAAGCATGCAGAAATGCATTGTCTGAAATACGTCGCAGCTGACTTTGTGAAAAATCGTTTTTAAAAACAACAACTAATATTAAGCTCTAAAAATACTTAAAATGAGCAATGAGAAACACGGGAGGGAACATGTATCCAACGATTGCGTTAGTTTCGTGTTAAAGTGTTGATATTTACCCGTAAAAATCACTGTTAAATCACGTAACTAATTATGTTTTTTCGCATAGAAATCCCAAGTGAGATATTTTGAATTTCAAACTAATTATATCACTCTTAAATCCGACTATACCGTAAATGAAATCGATACGCGATAAAAAAAGATTGGTATATAGTATTATAATTCCAGAGCCATTTAACAAAAGTGTATATTTTTAATCAAAGCATGTGTAATGTTGACTCTGTGGACAAATTCCTAACCGTAAACTTTTGTACCGTAACCATAATCTGTCTGTAACCTAACTGCGACTTAACAGTACCCTACCGTAACTTAAATATTACATAAATGTAACCTAGCCGTCACTTTATTGTAACATATTCTTATTCTAACCATCACATGAATGCAATTTAACTTTAACCTAACTTTAACTTTGATCTAACTGTAACCTAACGTAAAATTAAATAAAATCAAAGACTTAACGTAATGTAATTGCAACCTAATCGCAACCCAAATGTTACCTAACTATTCATGGCGTTCATGTCCATGGAAATTATTTTGTCTTGTTCGGATTTGGTTATGATTCATTAGAATATTTTCGTCGGGTTCAGATTTGGTTCGATTCAGGTTTCAGGTATTTTTTGAAATTCGATTTAAATGTTCGGGTCGGGTCCATGGAAATTATTTTGCCTTGCTCGGATCCAGTTATGTTTCTGTGAAATAATTTTGTCGGGAACATATTTGGTTCAATTCAGATTTCGGCGTTTTCTTCAAATGGAATTTTTGGGTTCAGGTCTTCCTGCGTGTCCACGGAAATTATTCTGTCTAATTCGAATAAAGACATGCTTCACTGGAATATTTTTCTCAAGTTCAGACTTGATTTAATTTAGATTTCGGCATTTTCTTCAAATGTAATTTTTGGATTCGGGTTTTCTTGCGTGTTCGCGGACATTTTTCGGCCTTGTTCGAATAAATGCATGCTTCACTGGAATATTTTTATCAGGTTCATTTCAGATTTCAAGATTTTTTCAAAGAAATTTTTTAGGTTCAGATTCGGTTCATGTGCATGGAAATTTTGTCTTATTCGGATCCTGTTACGGTTCTTTGGAGTATTTTTGTCATGTTCAGATTTGGTTCGATTCAAATTTCATGTATTTTTTCAAATAGAATTTTTAGGTTCGAATCTCGTTCATGTCCACGGAAATTATTTTATCATACTCGAGACCGGTTATGATTCTTTCTAATATTTTGATCGGATTCAGATGGGGTTTGAGTCAAATTTCAGGTTTTTTCAAATCGGATTTTTTAGGTTCGAGTCGGGTTTATGTCCATGGAAATTATTTCGTCTTGCTCGGATCGGTTTATAGTTCTTTGGAATGCTTTTATCGGGTTCAGATTTAGTTCAATTCAGATTTAAGTTTTTTTTTTCAAATTTAACTTTTGGGTTCAGGTCTTCTTGCGTGTTCACGAAAATTATTCTGTCTTGTTCGAATAAGGAGATGCTTCACTGGAATATTTTTGCCAAGGTCAGATTTCGCGATTTTTTCAAAGAAATTTTTCGGGTTCGGATTGGGTTCATGTCGATGGAAATATTTTGTCTTGTTTGGATCCGGTTGCGGTTCTTTGAAATAGTTTTGTCAGATTCAGATTTGGTTAGATTCAAATTTCAGGTATTTTTTCGAACGGAAGTTTTAGGTTCGTATCGGGTTCATGTCCACGGAAATTATTTAGTCTTACTCTAATCCGGTTATGGGTCTTTCGAATATTTTGGTCGGATTTAGATGTGGTTTGGGTCAAATTTCAGAATTTTCAAATGGAATTTTTTAGGTTTCAGTCGAGTTTATGACCACGGAAAGTATTTTGTCTTGCTGGGATCAGGTTATAGTTCTCTGGAAAATTTTTATCGGTTTCAGATTTTGTTCGAATCATATTTCGAGTTTTTTTTAAAGACAATATTTAGGTTCGGGTCAGTTTTCATGCCCACTAAAATTATTTTGCCTTGTTTGGATCGGGTTATGCTTCATTTGAACATTTTATGGGATTGAGATTTGGTTCGGGACAGTTATCAAATCCATAGTTTTTTTTAAACAGAATTTTACGTTCGGGGCGGGTTTATACTCACGGAAATTTTGTCTATCACGGATCGGAGTGTGGTCTGTTTTTTTCTGGTTGGGATCGGGTTATGTATTAATTAGTCTAAACATTAAGGTTATAATCAGTTTTGCTACTATTCTTTTTATGGTTGTTTCTGATAAATAATTTACTTTGCTTTTGATAATTGATTATGGTGTATGAATCGTTTGCGGATTCGAACAATTGTACGCCAAACAGCTATATTTTATTTTTGTTTTAGAACCAAATTCAAGCCATAATTTAATTTTAAATTTAATAGAATACATTTAAATTTTATCAATGATAAAAAAATAAACTCCTAGAAAAGTTTTTTTTTTCTTTACTGCAACACAGCTAATGACTCATGCATTCTAATGTTCGAAATGCCAAAGATCTGCGTACAACCACACAGTAAAAAGAAATTGAGTGGAAGTATAATGTCTTGGGCTGACGCCAAAAATGTAACCCTAAAATCCGCTACATTAAGTCCAAATAAGCACAAACAAAACCATGTGCTTTGACACGCCGATCAATTCAAACTTATTTAAATCCGTATTTCTTTGTTTTTTACCTTTTAAACTGTTATTGAATAGATGACCAAAATTTCGTTTAAAAAATAACGTGTTGTGCCATTATTGACTGTAATACACGATCGGAATACATAAAAGATACAAATATATCAATCATAGGCAAGAATTATGTGATTATTTTTATCATATGACTTTGAAATATCAATATAGAAGCATCATTTAAGATTTTACTTGAAAAATTAACATTCTTTCGTTACTGTATTAAAATCGTCTGCACTCTGAAATCTAGATTTTAGACTAATATTTGTTATTTAAGTTTTCGCGCATGATTTTAAAAGAATGTTTTCATAAATATATTTTATATATTGACATAAAATTATTAATATGTTGTTAAATCATAAACATTTTTCATCTGCGTTATAAAGTATTAAAACGTTCTGAAAAAAAAGAAAACTTTTAGTAATACAATTTTTAGTTCAAATCAAATGTTTTCAATACTTTATTTAATTTTATTTTGACATTTAATTATTTCGAATTTATCAATTTCAATTATTTTAAAAGCAAACTTTTTTTTTAATAAATAATATAATGGATAAAAGACCATTTTAAAAAATTACTATTTCTTCGTAAAATATGCTTCAGCTGTAATTCATTTCTTTCAATTCATCTTATTAATACAAAATCCCTTCCACATGCTTTTGTTTGGGACATTAAAATTTGATCAATAAATGGCTTCATATTTATCGCTCCATATATTATTGCAACCCTTTTTTCGGTTTACTTCACCACCACCTATCTTTTTCCTCCATGGTTTACAACCGCTGTGATAAAAAATCCTCATTTAAACTGACAGTTTGCCAGTCTATGAATTTTAAAGGTCTGTTCCAGCTTTTTTAATTATTTATGCGAACATTTTATGCAACCAACCAACCAAAACTAAATGAAGGGGAAAAAAGAAGAAAAAATGCGATTTTTTTATGAGAGTGTTCTTTGGAATTTAATTAATTATTCAGTTGATAAATAGAATTTCGAAATTCTGAAGCTCAGGTGCATCAGGAGAGATTTGGGGCTACTCTCAAAAATTTTGAGCCTCATACATGCTGTAGATTTTGCTAGCCATCGCAGACACACACACACACACACACACGCAGACAGAGCGTTTTGTTCTTTTATTAATATAGATTATTGGAATACATTTATAAAAAAATCTCCAAAATTTACAGTAATAATTTTAAAAATCTAACAAATGAATAGAAAAAATTTCAAAACAATACGAATACTTTAACCGGTAAATTTCAGCATCCATTTATCATAATGTGACATTTTCTCTCAAGAAAAAAATGGAAATCATTGGATTTGCCATAGAAAAGTATTATTGCGCAAAATAAAATATTCTATATTTTTCGAACGAATGAACCAAATCTTACAAAAAACTATACAGCTTAATCCCAGTGCCTCACTAACATACCCACTTAATTTCAAGCCAATCGGATGCTTTTTACGGAAGTTATCGCGGAACAGACAGACTGACAGACTGACTGACAGACAGACACAAAAAAATTTCGTGTCTCCAAAGTAAGCCTTCACTGACGTTTCGGCAATTATCTAGATAAAGCAGTGTTAGTACTACCAAATTTCAGATTCATGTTCACCTTTTCTAATTCCAAGTTTTCTCCCAGTCATAGAGGTCTGCACCGCCCGTGGCCCGTACCCGGCCCGACCTGCAGGCCGGCGGAATACTTCCACATTTTCTAACGGGCCGGGCCGGCAGAATTAGAATATTTTTTTCGACGGGCCGGGCCGGCAAAAAAATTGAACGGACCAGGCCCGGCCGATAAAAAATTTTATTTACAATGAATATGACTTTAACGAGAATTAATATAAATGTGCTAATTTGACAATTAGTTGATGACACTAGTTTGACAACATCAATACAGAAGTGTAACTTGTATAGTGTAGAAATCGGAATCGGACAGTTACATTGTGTATAACTTGGGCTTAATATATTTTTAGCCGACTCGTGCTAGGCCGAGATCAGGCTTGCATTCTTTTTCTACATATAGAGGACCTGAGCCGCTAATTGCTCTCATGATATGTAGGGCTAACATGATGTGTAAAATTACTAGTAAATCTGCAGATCAGGAGCCTCAACGTCAGCTTTGTTCATATTTTTTTAAAACACACTTTGGGTAATATTCAACTCCCTGGAAACTGTAATTTAAAATTTTCAAATTGCGTAATTATTTATAAGAATAAAATAGGAATTAGAAATTTTCAGCCATCAAAAGCGGTAAATTAAAAATTTAGTTATGTTAGGATATTCTGAAATTTTCATGTTCTATTATTTTTGTTTTCTTTATTATAACATAGTAGATTTCTTCAGGGGGTCTCCGCCCCCCTGAACCCCCCGAGCCTCACTTAATTTAAATTTGTCACTTTCTAATAATTGTGCTAATGATTATTGTATATTTTGCATTTCTTTATACATTTTGATTTATAAGAATAAGTAACAGTTTGGGCAAATATTTTTCTTTATCTTCATACTTTTACATGCCTGCCAGCCATAAACACCTAAACCTGATGCATCAGGAAGTTTTGTAATTTTTAACTCAGTAATCTAGAGTTTAACAATTTTGTTTCCGAAAAAAAATTTTTTTTTTTGATTGCATTTTGCTGCAGTTATAGCGGGACAGACAGACATACAGAAGTAGAGACTGACATATGAAAAAAATAAATTTCGTGTCTCCAAAGTAAGCGTTCACTGAAGTTTCGGCAATGACGTCATTATTCATGAGTTATTGATATTCATGTTTCTTGTATTTTTAACGACTACTATAAAATACCTGTTTTTGTTCAACTATGACGTCATATTTTACTAAGTGAAATATTTATTAAAAATATAATTCTTGTTTATTTCTTTTACTTCTAATTATGTCCCCATTTTTCTCAGAAAAATTCCTATTAACGAAACGAATATCCGTGTTTAATATTTAATAAAAAAGTACTATATCTATAGTTATTTTAATTCTGACGTCATATTTTTTTTTTTTTTTTTCATAGTTTAATTTTTCGAATGGAAATTGCTCAATTGAAACTTATTGCAGTTGAAAAATTGTTATTCCAAGTTTTGATTTTTTTTTTTTTTTTTTTTTTTGGCAACAATAAAGGAAACTGCTTAAATTTTATTTGAAAAATCCCTATTGATTCTGTATGAAAAAAAGGAAATTTTGAATTATTAAGGAAAATATTTGAATAAAATTAATAAAACATAGCCTATGGTTTTTTTTCTGGGCTATGCTATATTTATACGCAAAGATACAAAGAAATTAATTAATTCATAAGTTTTGCTGTTGATTTCATTTAAATTTTTCACACGCTTTCAAATTTATAGCATTATAAGGATAAGGATTAAGATGAATGGTTGCTTAGCAACCATTAGAAGAAAATAAAGAAAATGAAATAAATACATTTCAAATAAGTAAATCTCTAAAACAAATTAGTCTATATTATTGGAACACATATATAAAAAATCTCCAAAATTTACAGTAATAATTTTAAAAATCTGACAAATGCGTTCACAAAATTTCAAAATAATACGAATAATTTAACTGGTAAATTTTAGTATTCATTTATCATTGAATTCCATTAATCAAATGTGTCATTTTCTCTCAGTGGAAAAAAATGAAAATCATTGGATTAGCCATAGAAAAACATTATTGCGCGAAATAAAATATTCTATATCTTCCGAACGAATGAATGAAATCTAACAAAAAACTATACAGCTTAATCCCAGTGTCTCACTAACACACCCACTTAATTTCAAGCCAATCGAATGTTTTTTACGGAAGTTATCGCGGAACAGACAGACAGACAGACAGAATCCAAAAAATTTCGTGTCTCCAAAGTAAGCCTTCAACTGACGTTTCGGCAATTAATAGCGCTAAAGAAGTTATGTTAACGTAATCTTTGGATATATACTCCTTGGTGTTTCTTAAATTCATTTTCTCAACAACGCATAGTTTGACACATCTTCTAACTAATCTTTAACTGTAAAAGTATAAAATTGACATGACTATTGAAGGGATTTGAATCGAATAGTTGCTTTCATTTTTGGTAAATAAGATACTTGCATAATCTTGTTGAGATATAAGAAATTCTTGTCAAATTTTTGCAGATTTTTCTCTTTTTCCATGCTGTCGCTTCCGGAAATTCTATTTAAAACTCTAACTTTGGCAGTATTTTCTTAAATTGCTTGCATCAAAAAATTGATAACGCCATTCGAAAACATAGTTTCAGAATAGAAATACTTGCTAATCTTATGCATTTCCAAAAAAAAAGTAATGAATTCAAAAATGTTTCAGAAAGTTAGTTTTTTTTTTTTATGAAAAGGAATTTGGATTTGGAATCTTTAATAAAGTGATATAGAAATATTTTCATAAATCTACTTTTATAACCATTTAACGAAAAAATAAAGTAGGATGCGTTTTGAGCCACAACAATAAGAGCTCTTCTTCAGTTGAACCAACATGATTCCATAAGGGTACAGAATAGCTCGAAACGCACCCTGCTTTGTTTTTTCGTTTAATGGTGATTTTTACAAAGTGCATTATTCCGATTTTTAATTATCGCCAGTGTTATCGGTGTTTTTAGGTAGATTTCGTAAGAAATACTGCCTATTACAGTCGCTCCCATGTTGGAATTTCTGAACTATTTTGCAGATCTACGCCGATTATGACCTCTAGACCCCAAAACTACCATTAGTAAAAGAAGTTTATATGTGTCTGTTTATCTATCTATTTATCTATCTATCGGTATATATCATTTTTTTATGGACACGATAACTTCTCCAATTCTGCTCAAATCTCTTTCAAACGGATACTTAAAATCAAGAGGCATTAGATCTCGCTCAAGTTCGTTAATGGGCAAAATCGAACCAAGGGGGTGGAAATAGGGAGGGTTTTTGTGAAAACCGATAAAACGCCACAATTTCTTAAATAAAATAGATATCGAATCAGTTTAAAGTTTGTTCTACTTCTAAGAAATTGGCCAAACGTTTATGCATGACATATATGTCATAAAATTAAAAATGGGCTCAAAAGGCGAAAAAACAGGGCTTTTGGGAGAAAAAATTTCACAACTTCGTCAATTCTTAAGATATCTAATCCAACTAAATTTTTTATACATGTTCTCAAAATTATCTAAAACTTTTGTTTTTACAAGTTTTTTAAAGGGCTATTTTTACCGATGAAAAGAATTAAAAACGAAAAGAAAAAGGAGGTGGAAAAATAAAAAAAATCTAACTTATTCAATTCTTAAGCTATCAAATCTAAATAAATTTATTTTACATCTTCTCAATAATAAAACTTTTACATTAACAAGTTTTTAATAGGACCCATTCTTATAGCAAAAATAAATTAAACAAAAATAGGGGTTGGAGAAAAAACTTCAAATTCGAACTTCTTATATTCTGACTCATTTTTAAATTCATTTTTGATTTTAGTTGCATCCAAATGACAGATCCTCTTATTTAGAAACTAATTAATGAGACGTATTGGTGAATTTCTGGATAAAGGCAAAATACATTTAAAAAAAAAAAAAAATCTTCCAAAAAAGCCACTTTTAACTGAAACTCCCTAAGCGATTGTTATTGAAAAATTGAGGAAGTACTCAAACAATAAATTGCTAATTTTATGACTCATTTTTAAAACCATTTTTGCTCTCAAACGCATCCAATTGACAGGCTCTCTTATTTAGAATCTGTATAATGTGCCGTATTGGTCAATTTTTCGATAAATGCAGGATATATTTTTAAAAATGCTGTCAAAATAGCCATTTAGAACAAAATTTCCCTAAGCAATCGTGATTGAAGATTTGAGGATGCATTCAAATAACAAATTGCTTATTTTATGACTCATTTTTAGGTGCGTTCGTAATTATGTAAATACGTAGCACCTATTGTTGTCCGTCTGTCTGTCCGTCTGTCCGCATATAACAACGCAAAAACTACCCAACCGAATCGTTTGAAATTTAAAGTACATAATTATAACATAATTTTGTCGAGTCATTTCAAATTTTATGAAAATCGGATGGATAGATCAATTACAGGGACAATCAAAAGGATTCCGTTGCATTACGGTCAATAGAGAAAAAAGTTTCAAATGCATTTTAATCGTTTGAAATTTAAAACACATAATTATAACATAATTTTGCCGAGTCATTTCAAATTTTATGAAAATCGGATGGATAGATCAATTACAGGGACAATCAAAAGGATTCCGTTGCATTACGGTCAATAGGGAAAAAAGTTTCAAATGCATTTTAATCGTTTGAAATTTAAAACACATAATTATTGAGTAATTTTGTCGAGTCATTTCAAATGTTATGAAAATCGGATGCATAGATCATTTACAGGGACAATCAAAAGTATTCCATTACATTACGGTCAATGGGGAAAAAGTTTCAAATGCATTTTAATGATGTTACACTCATTCGAACATAATAGAATTGGCATGAATCTATGAAATATATACTAAAATATGCATTCTGTACAATCTGTGATGCAAAGAATTTTTATTATTAAATTACAGGGCCACACAAAAGTATTCCACTACATAATGCTATACGGGGAAACATTGTTTGGGGCGTGTTTTAATTATATTCAACTATTTCACATTTTATGAATAAGATATACGTTGTTGAGGTGTAATAAAAATTACTTCCTGCATATTTACAGAAACATAAAGATTTTGACTACTATACTGTATCCGGAGTATGCTCTACTATATCAGCAAGATCTGAATATTTTTAAAACTTCGTTATTGTACGAACGCACCTCATTTGCTAAGTTCACGTTCAATTTTCAACTTGCTAAAACCAATTGTTGCTCTCAAATGCATTCAGTTGGCAGTTTTTCTTATTTAGGAACTGCATAATTTACCTTATTCGTCAATTTTTTCATAAAGTCAGAATATATTTTTAAAAAATGTTGTCAAAGTGGGCATTTGAGCCAAATTTAGCTTAATATGATTCTGATAAAACCGGCTCCTACAGAAAAATGAAATTAAAATTGTTTCAGAAGCGGCCAAATAAAATTGTTAAACTGGGTTTTTCACTATTTATATTTTATTTTTTGTTGTTGAAATGAGCACATAACGAGATCTACCTCCGCCTATAGGTCAAGCCGACAGGGATTTTTCACTACTTTTATTACACAGTTTCAAGAGTTACGATGTTTTTAAGTTTTTTTTTTTTTTTTTTTTTTTTTTTTTTTTTTTTTTTCTTGTTTCACTCTAAAAATATTACTTTTTTAATGAATCTTTATTTGAATGTTGAAAGTCTAAAAATCTAAGTATTCATTAATGTTGCTAATGTGTATTTCTTGTAAAATCATTCCATAGATATGTATGTAATACTCTTTAAAGGAATCTTAATTATAAAAAATAAACCTGATTTTTTTTTTTTTTTTTTTTTTTTTTTTTTTTTTTTTTTTTTTTAAATAATAAAAATTGTGTCAGGCCATAACGGGCCAGGCCTGTTTTCTTAATTTCTGTACAGGCAGGCCTAAAAATGTAAAATATAATCGGGCCGGGCTTGGCCGAAAATACTTTCCTACGGGCCGGGCCGGTCCGTGCAGATCTCTAACCACTCATGCCTATGCAACATTTTAATTCACCTTTTTCTGTAATAAAAGGAATTACATAAACACCTGCAGGATCCTCGTGTCCTACAGGGTCAAATTGAGTATTAAGTAGATTCTTTTATTTCGGTGGCGGTGTCGCAACCAATTCAATATTAATTTTTTTTAATTTAAATTTAAACCTCTCAAACAGCCTTTTAAACACGGAAATAAAACTCTTTTCAATTTTGTAGGATCTCCCCCCTTTATTGAAACTTTCAATTAATTCACAATTTTGTGGTTTAGCTTTCCCTTTTTTATAACAATTTATTAATTTATTGATGCTACCTATATTATATACCAATTAGAACCTGCAATCTCGCGGATAATTTTCAACTCCTTACTTAAAATTTTCTTCAGAACAAACCTTAAGAGCTCTATTTATCGTGGATTTTCGATTCATGGTTAATAGAGATTTTAAGGTTTGAGCTTTCCCAGCTTGAAACTTTCTCATACTTAAGTAGACTGGCGAAAACATAACGATAGCGCGTTTTAAAATCGCACAGTGACATCTATTGGATTTTATATGTACTAAAAAACGTTATGTACTAAAAAACGTGAGCAGCGCACCTAATAGTTTCTTTTGTTTCTTTTTGTTACTTTTTTGTCTGTTGTCCGATTTTGATGAAACAAAGCCTATACACTGCCCGGGAGTGTGCATTCTTCATCAGTGAAAACCGCATAAAAATCCATTCAGTAGTTACGAAGATAACCTCGAACAAACAGACAGACAGACAGACAGACAGACAGACAGACAGACAAAAAATTCAAAAAAAATTTTTTTGTGTTTCATTGGTTTTCTTTTATCGCCCTGACTCCATTTTTGTCAATTATCTTCAATGTACAGACACACCGGGTCCTACTGTTTTATTATATGTATAGATAACAATAAACAAAGTAATACTAAATTATAAAATAATATACACATTACGTTATAGGTGAGAAAATAATCGTTCCATTGAGTTGGCCATTGAAAAATACCTAAAATATAAGACATATTTGCCATTACGGTATCTATATTTTTCCATCATTTCTTTTTATTTTATTTTTATGTATATATATATACATCTGTATTATAAAGTTCCAGAAATGGATGTGTATTTTACTTGGCATGTTCTATATTTCTATGAAGTATGCCTATGAACAAAAACCAACTTCCCCAACGAGCGAAATTTAGAAAGTTTACTAATCTCTGAAATAAGAGAAAATTTTCTCCGAAACTTCTCTCTTTTTTTTTTTTTTAATCGTAAAAAGTGTTTTTGTTATTTTCTTCAACAATATATGAGAGAAAAAAAAATCATCTTAAATCACTTCTTCTTTTTTTTTTTTTTTTTTTTTTTTTCATACGTTTATCTATGTCGTATATTAAATTTTTGTCACTGAAACGTTCTCTCGCTTGAATTCTTTTTAATTGACTGTCTATTTATTTATTTATTTATTTTTTTACTGGCTTTATTAATATTTTTATTAGATTATTGTGTCTGGTTGTTATGTAACCGCTTTTATACATAACATAATATTGTTACTGTCTCCATCATATGAGAGTTGTGAAAAAATAATTAAATTTACTTTATTTAGTTATTTTATTCATTTATTTATTCACTTATTCTTATTTATGTATTTTATTTATTTCTTTTTAGAACGTATGAGTATTTTAGAGATTGTAATTAATAGTTTCTTTATATATTTCAAATTTTGTTCTAATCTAATTTTATTGCTATATTAATTAATGAGATATGATTATTTATATAAAATCTTTATGACTAATATATTTTCTGTGGACAATCTCATTTACATATAATCTCAAAAAAAAATATCTTTTGTACAATGCAAACTATCGACCAGCAATAAAAATTTGCATCCCGGGCAGTACGAAATATATATTTCCGATGAGATTATAATATAACCCTTTTTTTATATCTATATGTTGTAATAAATATTTTATTTTATTCTGTTTTATTTAGTTATTTAACTGTTATTATTGTTCGTAGTGTTTTAAAATCCATTTTTACGCTGAATATTAATAAAAAAATTAATCAGCCATGAATTATCCAGTTTTATTTTTACCTTTTTTTTTTTTTTTTTTTTTTTTTTTTAATTCTATATTTATTAATTATGTGAGACCATGAGGGAAAAAAATAACGTTTAGTTTTGTATTAGGGATATTTCTTTTTGTACATGAAAGTCGAACATTTTTAGAAGTCATTAGTATTTAATTGTAAAAGTTTATAATTTAAGCTAATCTGTTCAATGAATTATGATTATTTATTTATTTATTTTAGAAAACTTTGACGGTTTCAGTAGACAAGTGAATCAGTTTTAATGAATCGTTTGAATTATACATTTTTATTTATTTATTTATTTGTTTTATTTTTATTTATTTATTTATTTATTTATTATTTAATTATTTATTTACGTACTTGTGTTCTCTAACGAATGATTATTTATTTTAGTTTTGCTTGCCATATTGGGCGCAAATAATTTAGAAATATGAATTCTAATAGGCTTTAAATCTGGTCTATTCTTGTTTTTAATGAGATAGTTGTCATTCCTGAAAATTCTCTCAACATAATATGGGCCTGAAAATTTCTGATGTAATGCTTTAGGTTTTATCAGCAGTTTTAAGTATACTTCATCGCCTAATTGTAACTCCTTGAGTTTTGCTTTTGAATTTTTATTTAATTCCCTATCTGCTATTTCCTGATTTTTGATAACCTCTTTTCTTATTTCGTGCATATGTTTTAATTTATTTTGAACGTATTTGCTATAAGAAGACATGTCATGTACTTCGAAGTTTGTGAAAAGCGTTTTTATTTCTCTTCAAAAAAATAACATGCTTGGAGAGAATTTTGTTATTCTATGTACAGTTGAGTTATGCATCAAAATAAAATATTGAAGTTTCGTATCCCATTCATAAGTTTTATTACACATAGCTGCTATTGAAGCTTTTAAATCCCTATTAATCCTTTCCGAAATCGATTGGCTTTGAGGGTGATAAATTGATGAGGGGATTAGTTCGATATTTAAATTTTTCATGTAATCTTTAAAATCCTTGGATTTGAAATAAGATCCATTATCAGTGGAAAAATATCTTGCTAATCCGAATGCACTAAAGTAACCATTGAGAGCATTGATTATGACCCTAGTGTCCGTCGATTTTAGTGGAAAAGCTTGCAAATAGCGTGTTGCAGTGTCTATGACTGTCAGTACAAATTTATTCCTATTTAAAGATGGAATTAAAGGTCCAATTAAATCGCATACCAGACGTTGTCCTGGGAGATAATTTTTATCCAATGTTTTAAAAGGAATTTTTATCGTTCTATGTTGTTTAAATGTGTTGCATGTTACACATTTTGTACAGAATTGTTTTATCTCTTGATACATTCTGTACCAGAAAAATCTTTCTTTTATAATACCATAAGTTTTTAAGAAAGCAAAATGTGGGATATGTGCACTGTTTAGAATATCTTCTTTTAAGCTCTGTGGTGCAATGTATAATTCCGCATTATTTGAATTATGTGAATTTTTCAGAATTAATATCCCATCTTTATTTAAATTATACTTCTCATATTTTTTTACTTTTCTTTGTTGTTGTAAGGCCTCAATAATTTCTTTTAATTTTGGGTCATTTAATTGTTCTTTTTTTATATTTTCTGCATTTAGCTTTTTATTTACCATGAAAAGATGTTTGTCCAAATTATCTGCTATTGATAGATCATTTACCGATCTACTACAGAAATCAGCGGGATTATGGATACCTGCAATATGCGATACTTCAAAATAATAATCTTGTAATTTTAGTAACCATCTTGCTACAATCTCAGGCTGCTTTTCTAACTGTAAATGGTACGTTAATGCCTTTGAATCTGTTAGCAGAAAAAATTTTCGTCCTAATAGAATGTTTCTAAAATATGTTATGGTTTCATAGATTGCCAAAAGTTCAATCTGCATGCTTGGATATTTCTTTTCTGAGTCTTTTAATTTTCTTCCCGTAAATTCGATTGGGATCATTTTATCTCCTTGTTTTTGTGCTAATATACCCGATGTTGCAATTTTCGATCCATCTGTAATTATATAGAATTCTTTACTAAAATCTGGGGGGTGAATAGTAGGTTGTTCCATTATAATTTTTTGTATTTTTTCAAATGATTCTTGTGCTTTGTCATTCCATTTGAATTTTGTATTAGCTTTAGTGAGGTCCGTCAGTGGCGCTATTATCTCCGCGTAATTATGTATAGTTGCTTTAAAATATGTGCATAATCCAATAAATGCTCTGTTTTTTGAGATGTGGGTACTGCGAAGTTTGTTATTTTCTGGACATTTTTTTGTGAGGGCGCAAATCCTTTTTCACTAATTTTGTATCCCAAAAAGTCTATTTCCGGCATGTATAATTTTAGTTTAGTCGGTTCAATTGTAAGATTAAATTTTTCTAATTGTTCTAATACTGCTTCTAGTATTATGTGCATTTGTTGTACATCATTTGAACCAATTATTATGTCATCAATAAAGTATTGAATATTGTATTTTTTCTTTAAGTCTCCTAAAACTATATCAATTAAACGAGCGAATTGATTCGTTGAAATTTTTGTCCCAAAAGGCATCCTTGTTATTTGAAAATGGTTATCTTCCGTGATAAATGCTAACTTATGCTTGTCCTGCTCATTTAATTTTATTTGAAAGAATGCAGAATGCAAATCTAAGACAGTGTATAATTTTTTCCCTGCCATATTTTGTAAAATCTCCTTTGTATTAGGTACTGGGTATGGGTCACTTTCTAATATATCATTAAGAGCTCTAAAATCTATAGCCATCCTAAATTTAATTAAATTCTTATCATTTGTTTTTGACGTAGAATTTTTCTTTACGAAAATTACTGGGAAAGCATAACTTAAATTCGTGGGCTCTATGATACCTGCATCCAATAAATCCTGAATTTCTTTCTCCGCGAATTTTTTTACATCATGTGCTAACTTAAAGGGTTTCGTTTATATTGGAAAGTCGTGCATTAGTTTAAAGTTCGGTTTTATTACATCTGTTTCTCCTAGCGTTTTATATGATTTGCTGAAAGCAGTAGCGTGTCTCATTAAAATTGTCAGTACTTCCTTTTGTACCTTTGGTGTTAAGTGATCAACTTTAAAATCCTTCTCTGAAAGTTCTTTCTTTCTTAATTCTCTAATTTGTGTGATATTTAAGTTATTTACTTCGTAAATATTATCAGTATTTGATTTATTTTGTTTTTTTATAAAAAAATCAGTGGTAATTTTTCCCATTTCCTGATTTTTGTGAAGTCTCAAGTATTGTTTAGATTTATTTTGTACTAATATTGTGAATAAATTATTTTCGTTTTCCTTATTTTTATGAACTGAATTTTGGATTACTAATTTCCTGTTATATTTAGGTTGGAAAAAAAACTGTTGTCCGTTTTTTAGTTTGCTGTCAAAAATTAAGTTCACTAACTTCGATTCTCTGGGTCTCAAAGTAATGCTTTTCTCTACGAATACTCGTGTATTAATTTTCGGAATCTTATTATACTGATAAGAGTGAATTTGTTTTGGTATTGTTTGAAACTCGTCATTTTGTTGTATCGGCTTAATTTCATTTACCTCAGTAATTTGATCTTCATTAGAATTTAATTGTATAATTGAGTTATTGAGTTTAAAAGTGTTATTTTCAAAATCCATAATTATTTTATTACTTTTTAAAAAATCGTATCCTAAAATAATTTTATAATTACGATCAAATTCTTCTTTAGTTACATAAAATGTGCCGTTTAAGAAAGTGTTGTTAAATTTAAACTTAAATTTTACACAGTGTTTAAAAGGAATCGATTTGTTTGATAAAGTTGTAATTTTTATAGCGTTGGCTAAATATCTAATTTTTATATCGTATTTTCTCGAAGACCCCTGGGGATATTAAACTTATACTCGCCCCACTATCAATAAGGCTGGGTATAGTTATATCTTTCTTTATTTTTAAATTCCATATTGGTAATTCATTGTTTTTACCCGAATTACAACTTGCAATTAATTTTTCTTTAATTATCTTTTTTTTTGTTCTCATTTCTTCTTATCTCTGTCTTTTTTGTTTGTTTTTGTTTAATTATTTTTAGTTCCTTGTTTGCTTTATGTTTTATGTTATAACCCTGTTTTTTTTTCAATGGTGCGGGACCTACGGGCTTGTATTTCTCTCAATTTTGTAAGTCCCTTTACCGGTTTAAATTACTTTGTCCTCTGTTCCTATTATGATTTTGCCTACCCCTTCTGTCTCTGTTTTCACTTGGAAAGGTAATTGTGGGCTGATGTTCCCTGTTTCTCTCATTATTTTGCGGCAAAAGATTTTGGCTATTTTGCATATCTGCGAAATTGTGATGCTGCCCTGTATATGCGATTTGTGTATTGTTTCCCTGTGTTGGGTCAAAATTTTGCATTGGAACCATATTTTGCATATTATAATTTCCATGATACATTTGATTAGGTCCTATCGGTGATTGGTGCAAATTTTGCCAATTTGGCATCTGATTTTGCATATCATTAAATCTAATTTGATTGTTATGAGGTCTAGCAAAATCGAATGTTTGTGGTGCTTGAAAATGTTGTGCATAGTTCTGTGGAAATCTTGTAAAGCTTCTATAATTGTTATTTTGATAGTAATTCTTGTGAAATCTTGGCCTAACATTGTTTTGTGCTCCCCTCGGTTGAAAAAAATTCGGACTTTTTTGATTAAAATAACAGTTTTGTGTCTGGTGATTGGACTTGTTGCATATATGACAAAAATTTTGTGTTATATGATTTATTTCCGCTTTGTTTTGTTCACTTTCGTTTTTGTCAATTTGTAAACTTTTTATTTGTTCTTTCAGCTGTTGTATCTCTGATTTTTGGTCTTGTGACATGCTAATAAGTGCCTCAAATAATTTATTTTCACTTGTTTCCGTCAAATTATTTATTTCACCTGCACATTTACTGTTTAATGCATTTTCGATGTTTTTAGCTTTGTTTACCGCATCTTCGAAATTTGTAGGTGGGTATTTTTTTAATTCGAAAGAAATGTCCGGTCTTAGCGCCTCAAGATATTTTGTTAATTTAATAGTTTCTAATAATTCTTTGGCTCCATTCTTTTGTTCATGTCCTGATAAAGCAAGATATTTCTGTGCTTCTATATTGAACTTTTTTGTGAATTCCTCAATAGTTTGATTGGCTGTTTGTTTGGCATTTATAAATTGCAACTGAGCATCAGCAAAAGATCTTTCTTTTCGGAATTGTTTTATCGCATTTTGTTTAAACGTTTTATAGTCTTGTGCTTTATGCAATTCATTTGTATTTCTCATAACTTCTCTTGCTTGCCCTTTGAATTTTGATTTCGCCAACACCAATTTTATGTCGTTCAAGATATTTTGTTAATTTAATAGTTTCTAATAATTCTTTGGCTCCTCACGCCGCTACAGCTAACTCCTCAAATTCTACAAAAAAATGTGTTATGTTTTGATCCGGTTTATCCTCAAAATTTTGTAATGAATTTATCAGAGTATCCACTCCAATAGTGAATGATTCCCTTTCGGGAGAAGCCTGTCTTCCCTTTCTTCCTGTCATATTTATTTATCTATTTTGAAAATCTCTAACAGATTGATGTTTAATTGTTTTTCTTAATTTTTTTTTTAAACTTTTTTAACACTGAATTATTATGTACTGTACTCTCAAAATATAATTTTTTTTTATCTAGGTATCGAAATTGCACTTACATAAAGGAAAATAAAAAAAAAAATATTTATAGCAATTTCAAAATCCCCCTAACTATTTTCTATATACACACATAAATAATAATCACAAAATAAATTTTCAAAGTACAGATATATATATATATAAACAAATCTTTAGTAACAAAGGCTTTTTTTTTTTTTTTTTTTTTTTTAATGTGCTGTGAGCTAAACCAGCTCTCCTCTGTAAGAATTCATTTCATACATATAATTATTAATTTTGTTCATTATTATTAATTTTTCTAGAAATGCATAAAATATCAATTTTGTTTTACACAATATAGGTAAGTGATGTTTTGTTAGTAAAAGAAAGAAACAGAAAATAGGTAATTAAGGAGAAAAATTTATAATAGTGAAAATATATTTCTATGTATAATCAAATGCAGAAGAAAAAAAGTTAAATTTGTAATCCTAAATGCAAATTAAACACCTGGTATTAGCACCATTAACTTTCAGTTATGTGGTGAGGAAAATTACACCACATTACAAGGTACGCGAAAGATAGTGTTAATAATAATTAGTGTTAATAAAGTAATATTAAGATAATATCCCAATCCGCGTTGTGAAAGATTGTACTGGATATTACCAAAAAAATTTGTTTTCTTTTAAATTTATCGATAATTTAAATAAAGGAAAATCGCAATAGCTCAGACTCAAACTTATTTAACGTTTGAATTTGCAAATCAGGATTCTATTGGGTTACATAAAATTAACAAAATAAAAGAATTCTGATCGTTATTTAAAGGTTATTAATCTATTAATTCACTGAAAATAAGTAGAGTAAGAGAAATCATGGAAAAAACACAAATACATATATACACTCAAACATTTATTCTCAAAATATACAAATGGTAAATACAAATAACAAATAGTAAGATTCACCAATAAAATCTATTTACTTACTACACTTAATTTTTTGTTTTAAATTCAACTTAAATACTGTACATTGTTAAATGCTCACAGCACAATCATCGGGGCTATTCACCAAAAAAAAATATTCATTCGTTTTATTTTATTATTATTTTAATTAATTTTACCAATTAAAACTTAAATAGTGAATTTTTTTTTTATTATTCACATAAAACAAAATATTTTTTTTAAATGGCCTTATCACTTGGAAGGATTATAAAAAAATTTCTCACCATAACCACGGCATCCGGCAGACTTGATAATCATGTCAGACAGTCCTGTATGATTAATGAAGTGTCTCTTGCAAGAAGCACACCACTCATCCATGTAAATATTACTCATTAGTGTTCATAGAGTTGTATGTTGTTGAAAATCACACTAAGTCCTTTTAATAATGGAAAGTTGCGGAGTGGCATAAATAATAATCTTGGAGAATGTCTAAATGAGGAATCATATCGGACCTGATGAGAATCATGCAGAGTCAGTTTAAATGGACTATCTCATATCAATTGAAAATCATCACATCGAGTCCATTCGGCACTGGTAGGCTGCGGAGAGGCATAATAAATAATCATGGAGAATGTCTAAATGAGGAATCATATCGAGCCTGATGAGAATCATGTAGAGTCAGTTTATAAATGGACTATCACGTATCGATTGAAAATCATCACACCGAGTCCATTCGGCACTGGTAGGCTGCGGAGAGGCATAATAAATAATCATGGAGAATGTCTAAATGAGGAATCATATCGAGCCTGATGATTGAAAATCATCACACCGAGTCCATTAGGCACTGGTAGGCTGCGGAAAGGCATAATAAATAATCATGGAGAATGTCTATTCATATTTCTTCTATGATCTGCACCTCGTTCCAAAGTCCCTTTTTAAAGAAACATTAAACACATTTTTTTTTTCTTCCACTGATCTCCAGATGCGGAAAACAACATCTGAGAGAAAAAAAAAAGGTTTTTCCTTTCCTCTCCATCTCTCGGTCCGGATAACTCTTCCTTCATTGGTTACTCAAAAAAAGATTTTAATCGTCCCTTGTAATCCCAAGTAGGTCATTGGTCCCTTGACCATTGGGGAGGTATGTCTTTTTATTTTTTCCACCCCTTTCTCTTTTTTTTTTTTTTTGTTTATTTGGCTTCTTCCTCCTGTTCGACCCCTCGTGATGATGCGGCTTCTGTGTATGACCGTCGACCACACGCAATCCTTGTCCCCTGGTTGTAAATAATCGTTGAAAGCCCCATAAATTCTGCTCTTGTTTCTTCAATTTTTTTATGTCACAGGCTGGCGACAAACTATAGTTTAGTTTTATTGCCCCCATTTTGTCTGTCTGGGAATTCGTGGTGATAATCCCTCCAAGACTACACACGTGCATTATTACTATTATTATTATAAATAAAATCTTGCAGTTTTTACTGCAATTAGCTTTCAACTTTACCTAATAATTAAAAATATTATAATTATTATTCCTTGTTTAATGCTAAAATAAATTCAAAATTTTATTTCAATTTTTATATATCTATTTATTTTTTTTATTGATTGTGCTGTTCCTTTTTTTTTATACATATTTACTTAAGCAATGTCGTGACAATTTCGTCACTACAGGCTTATCTCCCCTTTGTTTAAGAAAAAAAAAACATCTCATACAATATAAACTAAAATATATATACAGATTTTTCATATGATTACATCGACATTAAGAAGGTATCAAAATACTTTATCATTTTTTTTTGCATATATGTAACTAGCGGCCTTCGCCCGCTACGCTGGTCGGTTTATCTAAAGAAATCTTGAAGAAGTAGTTAGATAAGGTTCAGACATACATTAAAAAAAAAAAAAAAGCAAGTCGATCATTCAAAAAACGTTGGGAAATATCAAATATTTACTGTAATTTTTTAAGAAAAACAAAGTTTCGAAAAAAAAAATTAAATCGAAAAAAAAATTACACTGACATATTAATGCAAGGAAATTTTCCCAGAGAGAAAATTCGCCTTGAATACAATATTTCAAATTCTTTTAATTGCTTATAGGCGTTAATGCCAACATAGTGAAAAAAAATTCCATGCTGGGAATCGAACCCGGGCCATCAGTATGGCGCACTGACGTTCTACCGACTAAACCACATGGAACGACAGCCAGCTTGAAACTTTCTCATACTTAAGTAGACTGGCGAAAAAATCGCACAGTGACATCTATTGGATTTTATATGTACTAAAAAACGTTATGTACTAAAAAACGTGAGCAGCGCACCTAATAGTTTCTTTTGTTTCTTTTTGTTACTTTTTTGTCTGTTGTCCGATTTTGATGAAACAAAGCCTATACACTGCCCGGGAGTGTGCATTCTTCATTAGTGAAAACCGCATAAAAATCCATTCAGTAGTTACGAAGATAACCTCGAACAAACAGACAGACAGACAGACAGACAAAAAATTCAAAAAAATTTTTTGTGTGTTTCATTGGTTTTCTTTTATCGCCCTGACTCCATTTTTGTCAATTATCTTCAATGTACAGACACACCGGGTCCTACTGTTTTATTATATGTATAGATAACAATAAACAAAGTAATACTAAATTATAAAATAATATACACATTACGTTATAGGTGAGAAAATAATCGTTCCATTGAGTTGGCCATTGAAAAATACCTAAAATATAAGACATATTTGCCATTACGGTATCTATATTTTTCCATCATTTCTTTTTATTTTATTTTTATGTATATCTATAATACATCTGTATTATAAAGTTCCAGAAATGGATGTGTATTTTACTTGGCATGTTCTATATTTCTATGAAGTATGCCTATGAACAAAAACCAACTTCCCCAACGAGCGAAATTTAGAAAGTTTACTAATCTCTGAAATAAGAGAAAATTTTCTCCGAAACTTCTCTCTTTTTTTTTTAATCGTAAAAAGTGTTTTTGTTATTTTCTTCAACAATATTTGAGAGAAAAAAAATCATCTTAAATCACTTCTTCTTTTTTTTTTTTTTTTTTTCATACGTTTATCTATGTCGTATATTAAATTTTTGTCACTGAAACGTTCTCTCGCTTGAATTCTTTTTAATTGACTGTCTATTTATTTATTTATTTATTTTTTTACTGGCTTTATTAATATTTTTATTAGATTATTGTGTCTGGTTGTTATGTAACCGCTTTTATACATAACATAATATTGTTACCGTCGACCACACGCAATCCTTGTCCCCTGGTTGTAAATAATCGTTGAAAGCCCCATAAATTCTGCTCTTGTTTCTTCAATTTTTTTATGTCACAGGCTGGCGACAAACTATAGTTTAGTTTTATTGCCCCCATTTTGTCTGTCTGGGAATTTGTGGTGATAATCCCTCCAAGACTACACACGTGCATTATTACTATTATTATTATAAATAAAATCTTGCAGTTTTTACTGCAATTAGCTTTCAACTTTACCTAATAATTAAAATATTATAATTATTATTCCTTGTTTAATGCTAAAATAAATTCAAAATTTTATTTCAATTTTTATATATCTATTTATTTTATTTTTTTATTGATTGTGCTGTTCCTTTTTTTTTTTATACATATTTACTTAAGCAATGTCGTGACAATTTCGTCACTACAACTTCATTCCTTTCAGTGTGCGTCAAATTAAAAAAAACCTTTAAGCAATTCACGCTCATTCTCAGTAATGTTTACGAATTATTTTGCACAAATCTATTTATGATCCGTAAAATATACACACATCACACAGCATGCATGTGTAAAACTTTCAAACACGCACTATAAATGAAAATGCAATTTAAGCAATCGTCATATAAATAATGCAGATGCAGTATTGTCTCAGAAATATTTGATGTGTCCCTGTAAATAAACGAAAAATGCAACCGAAATCATTTTATACTGCAAGCATATTCCATAAAACTCAGTAATGCATATCATTTTATCATGTTTGAAATAGTGCAACATTACTGAAATATGCTGCGAACAGTTTTCTCCGTAAACGATTAAATAACTGTTGTGTGAATGGCGTTTAACATAATCCTGTATATTTTTCTGTTAATTCGAAAAGTTGTCTACGAATGCATCCACATTTACAGAGTGCAAGATTTGGAAAGACTATTTTTCTTTTTAATGATTTTCTGGAATTTCTCTATACTTATATTATTTAAATTCGTGTAAAATTTTGAAAAATAATATTGTACATTCTTTTTTCAAATTACTCTATTTTAAGTACAATCCCCCATATTATATACAATAGAATCGATAAACTAATAACACGTATTCTCAGGAAATTTCAAGAATTAGAAAACTGTTTGAAAATTGTGCTAAAAAAAGCAATGATTGTAAAAAAATTAAACTGTTAGCTCATATTTATCAATTATTTAGCTTCTTTTAAAATGCATTAAATTTAGCAAAATTTGTTGTCAGTTAAATCGATATGACTTTGAAAACTAGATGGAATTATTAAACACTTAAATTTGAACGATTAGAAGAGGTATAAATTTAGAGCTTACAAATCTATTGTAAATCAATTTTATAATGTTCAGCTGAAATCTTTCAATTAATAAATTTTGTAGCTTTATATATCCATATCATATTTTAAAAGCATCACGAAAGAGTTTGTTACGTTTATGAATTTGTAATGAATTATAATTATATAGGCTGAATGCAGAAATATGAAAATTCTCCAATTTAATCAATTTCGTTGTTAGCAACAACAGAACAAATATACGTAGATGATCATTTTATTCCTGAAAATAATTGTTTTGAAAACTCTTCAGGCTTCATGATGATTAACTGCATTTATATCATTATTATATGAAAATCGTAGGCTATTTTTTTTTTTTTTTTTTTTTGTTACTATATCATATTTTTATATTCGAGGGGATATTTCACTTTTTTATATTACCTTTTTTCGACTGCCAAATATATTATTATTTGTTTGTGCGAATTTGATAAAATAATGAATTAATAATTAAATCGATTTTAATTTAATCACATAATCGATGAGTTGGCAGGGTGCTATAATAAACGAAATCATTTAATGGCAATTTTTATTTTGAAGTAAGTTTGTTTTCTACAAAATTTTCCCTTGAAAAACATTTCAAAACTTTTCAATTATGTAGCGTCATGCGATAAATGATATTTGAACTTTTAAAACTGCCCTTGTAATTTTAAGTCATTTCATTTGTTGTGCCACCCAATGTCAACATCTAATCGATTATATTATCGATATTCTGTAATGTAGTAATTTTTAGCTAGTGAAGTACCCATTTGAAGCATTGAAAGCTAGAAAGCTTGCTAAAAATTAGAAGTAGGGCATACTAAGATCTATGTTCAGGCTATGTGTTTTGGCGATAACTATACCTTAAAACTTTTAAACTTTAAATTTTTCTATCTTCAGTAAATCATATGCATATTCAACTGTTTCTCAATCTTTTGAGAGGAATTTTACCCCTTGCGCGCCATACTCATACATGTCTGGCCAAGATAACTTGCTAACATTGCTGCCAAGTTTTACGTATTTTTACTACCACTGAAATTGTACAGAGATTTTCCATTTGTTTAATCATAAGCTTTCGAAGATTAAATACTACAATATTTACTATAAAATTTTTATGGTAGGAAAAATGCGTAAAAGTTGGCAGATATGCTTGCTAATGAAGCACGTGGCAGACATCATGCATAAGGAGCTACCATTTTAAAATCGAAATTTAAATATACAATAGAGCTAAAAGAGGTCAGTTTATTAGCATATTCATCCTTGAAAGTAAATATTTGTAATGAGTTTGAAAAAAATTCTTGAAAACGACTATTTCTAAATTATTCGTTTTGAATCGAAAATGTGCGCTAAGGTTTCTTATGATTTTCTTCGCTCTTTAATATTTGCAGTTATCCTGTGACGTATGACTTAAAATAATTTATTTTAACTATTTGAACATACAAATACGATACTTTTTGAGTGTGAAGATTTTTTTTATTGTTCTCATAGTTTGTGGTCTAAATTTGCTTGAAGAGGTTTCCTGAGAAAATTTTGCTATATTTATCATAAGACATTTTATCGGGTCAATGGTACAGCCAAGATTTGGATCCAGAGTGTGTTTTGAACACAAATAATACTTTAAAAACTTCAACTTGAAACAGAAAGTGATTTTCATATTAATTTCACAAAATAAATATATTTACAGAATAAAGAATGCTACAGAGTTAGTCTAATGACGAAGCATTTTTAACTTTATTTGATTCCGAATTCAATATAAAACATATTAAAGCTTGCTCATTAGTGCGAATTTTATTTATACTACGAATAATGCCACGCTTAATTAATATTCTATCAACAATCTCTAAGTTACACTTCAGATTTAAATTGCTTCAAGGATTTTTCTTTTCTTATTTTTAACTTTTTGCAGCTTATTCATAATAAATAGAGACATTGATTAGATTTTAATTTAATTTTCATAATACATCAATTGAAAAGTAAAGATTTGCAATTATTATTCAAAACTGAAAGTTATGAAAAGAGATAAAGTCGCAGTTATTGCAATTCAACTTGATCAGAAAGTTTCATCTTTAAAAACTTTCTTTTTAAAAAAAGCAAATCCCAATCTCAGAATGCTATACATTCTTGGAGATTATCTTACAAAACATTAAAAAAAATTCGATAGAGTTGATTACATTCTCACAGGTGAAGTATCAGCAGTGTATCCAAATGGTACATTCACAGAATAGAGAAGGTAAATCGACCAAAATTTGATATTGGTATTGATCCACTTATTATGAACGACATAACCACAGATTTCCTAGATTTCGCTTTCCCATATAAATTTGATGCTGCTACATTTATGACTCAAAATGCAGACTATAAACCGCAGATTTTTGCTATTTTACAAACATTTTCACTTCCTCTTTGGATAGCCATATCTTGATTTTCATTGCGATGTCTTTAGTATACTACCTCACCTTTAAAGGGAGGTATTCTTTTGATAAAATTTTACTTCATGTTCTTGCGGTTTTGTTAACGCAGAGTTCTGTTTTAAAACCATCATCAATGATAAAACAGTTTCTCGTCATTTCATGGATTAGAGGAGCTATGTTTCTTTGTCTGGCTTATGACTCCGTAGTTCTGTCTTTTCTTACGTTTCCCCCTGTCACACAAGTTAAAGATGTGCCACAATTGGCCAAGGCTGTAAAAAAGAAGGAAACTACCACTGCGTAACTTCTTTCTACGGATCAGTCCCTGAAAAATTATTGGAATCTATAATTGAAAATTTAAAAATAATTGGACGAGACATTTTGACAAACAACTTAACAATCGAAAATACTTTCCTGGATATTTATTACGACAGAAACATACAAAATCTCCCTATGACAGCTATGTTGTTAGAGTTGGATATTTTGGATATTGTACGAAAATTCATCTCTCAAGATCGTTTCTATGAAACCATCCAATCAATGCCTGTCCGAAAAGACTTTTGCTGCAAAAAACTGATAGAAGTTCGTTCATAGAATGATGGCCTCGGGATTACATTTCAAGCATGAGAATGACAGATGCTTTTCAATACACTTACCAGTATTATTAAAATATAAAGAAAAAGACACCAGCAAAAGAGTATTAACCCTTACAGTTGTTGCTCCTACGTTTATATTTTTAATGTTTGGACACACCATTTCCTTCTTAGTTCTTATCGTGGAAATATTGTCGAATCGTGTGAAGAAAAAAATCTAAAAGTCAAGCGAATATCACATGCAAAGGAGATTCTAAGTAATTAGCGTCGAATATATTATAATAATCACTCTATTCTTATATAACAATTACTTGTTAAATTTTGCTGTATGTATATGAAAAGAGTAAGGAATTTTTTTCGTCATATGTAAAATCGTCTGAAGAAAAAATATAAAATGTCAGATGAATATCTCATGCAAAGAAGATTTTCATTAACTATGAAAATTTAATAATAATCATTCTTTTTTATGTAACAAAATCTTATTAAATTTTGCAGTTAAATTTTACAAATAATACAAAATTGTCTTATAATTAGCACAACGTTGAACAGAGCTGAACATTTTACTCTGAAAATATCCATTTTGTAAAATTTAAGAAGGATATTTGTATGAAATGCAAAGCAAATTTTTGTTGATTCATCCTGAACCAAATATCACATTGATCTTATGGTATGAAATTTATGCTAAAAGATTCATGGAAAAACTTACGCATCTCATCATGTGAAACTGAATTGAAATCAGTCACTTCTTGATTTCAGTCCATAATATTGCTTGAACACAACTAAGATATAAATCCGCCAAATGAAAATAGTTTGCGACTACAAATCTGTCATTCTGTCCTCGAATTTTTTTTTCTTTAAGATGTTGATAATAAAATTGTAGAACTTCCGATCCTGAATTTCTTAGAAATATTTGAATTGTATAGTTGTTGTTTTTCAAAGATATCATTATTGTTTCTAATGATAAGTGATAAATTAAGGTATGGCAGATGTTAAAATTGGATGGATTGATGTTTATAAAGGCAATTTTTTGCCCATCATAAAGCGAAGAAGAAAGTTTCGGATTCCAACAATTTTTCAGTCTTTGTATACTCAAGGATATGTATTTTTGTTTAATATAAAATTTACGCAATAAATAAAAGAGTAAGTCATGGAAATTATACCCCCAAACGAGAGTGTTTTGGCTTTTTCCTACATTTTGTCGTTTTTTTATAACTTTGACTTAATTTTTTTTTAAGAAGCGCTTTTTGAACTAAATTATTTTTGACTTGCAATGATACTTCTCTTTATAAGCTTTTATATGAGGCTTATTTTATTTTGATTCAGTGTGCGCTTCTGCCTATTAGAAAAAATAGATTTCGTGTGAGAATACCAAATCGCTTCTATTGGAACGTGTTCACATTTGTTTCCGTGTACTCAGGGTCGTAGCTAGAAGTGAACAATAGAGGGGGGGGGGGGGATGATCAATAGAATCTAGGGAAGGGGCTCACAAGAATTTAGGGGGGGGGGCTCATATTTTTTTTTATCTTTTTCTATGACGCAGTAGGATACATTAGTGCATATTGACATTGTAGGTACTATGTTCATTATTAAACTGTTGTAACAACCTCATTTTATGCTAAGAAAAGTATATGATGATGAAAAACTTGAGTGTATAACTAGTTCAAAATTAAACAACATGTTAGCTTTATATCTGCAAATAGATGAGCGAGTTTTGAAACGTTTATTTTAGATACAATTTAGTAATTTTGCAAAATTGTGAATGGTTCAGAAAATTAAAATAGATTTTTTAACAGAATTTCATTTGAATTTTCGGAACAGAAATTCATTGAGTGACCTTAAAATCTTTTCCAGGAGAGGCTCAAATCATTTTAGGGGAGAAGGTGGAGCCGCCTATAGCCCCCTCCTTAGCTACGGCCCTGGGTGTGCTAGCATTTACCTTGTTCAGATGTCAATGTTACTTTCTAAAACTGCAGATGTGCATAATTATTAAAAAACTGAACTTGGCAATCGGTGTCATTGCTATAAAACCTGGCGAGAATTAAATAGTGATTTTCATATTTGTCCTGATATAAAAGTTACATTGATACTTAGATGTTCTAAAAATTGCGATCTACAGAGTGGTTCTAAGTAGTGCTCTGTATGCAGATAACATCTATTTCACGTCCTTCGGGCTCAAAACCCTCCTATTTCTTCGTCTGAGTAACTATGCATAAACGAGCACTAGCGATGATACCACCAATAAGAAATCTAGCATATTTTCTTAATACTCGCTGTCACAACGCTAACACTTGTTTTATAGTGTGAAAATGTAAGAACTATTTAGTAACTAAACCAAAAGTGGCTCTAACTCAAGCATTTGTAGGAACTACAATATAAATTTCGTCAGGAAAACGATGCAGTAAAACTCATTTTATGGGATCAATAATCAGAGAGTTTACTTTCCAAGCTTTACGCTTTGTAAGTGAAAATACCTTAATTTAAAAAGATATATATATATATTGAAAGTCTTTTAAACAATATAAGAAAGATAGCAAAGAAGATATGTATTGATTTTGATACACATGAACATGTTTCCAAACGTTATGTCCTAACTTGACATGAATTTCCATGGCAAAAGTCAGAAAAACTTCTAAATTTCGTGACATTTATCGTCAGACATTTCATTATCTCAATGGTACAATCCAAATTTGGATCTAGAGCGTGTTTTGAAAGCTGATAGTTTACTTTAAAAACTTCAAATTTTAATAACATCAGTAACTGATATTTATATTAGAAGAGGTTTCTCAATGTTGTGTAGGAAATTAAAATTTCTCCATTCTAGTACATTATCTTTTCCATTTTTACCGATGAAGTAGTCATTGAAGTATGTTATAGAACTTGTCTGTAGTGAACTATTACACTTGAAGTGCGTGCTTTACATGAAATACTAGTAAAGATCCATAAGGGTTGCAAAAATTGAATACCATTTCAGAGTTCGTAAGCCTCCTGGAATTTTCCGACCTAAAAATTCTTCGGTACCAGTATTTTTTTACCGAAATTCTGAATTTTAAAAAAAGGTGAAATTTCGCACGTTTAATGTAGATTTATTTATCTATAAAAAAAGAAAAACTGATATTTCTCCGAGAATATTCCTTGAAACGTATGAAACCTGTATTTATAGGGAGAAATGTTATTGCAGTTTCAACCTATACGATACAATCAAGTGTTCAACGATTGACAAGTGTTTCAATTATTGCTACCAACTAACATTAATCTGCAGCGTAGAATCTTACTTTAGCGAAGATACTTTGAACAATTTTCACACAAGTCAATTTTCTAGAGACTGTTTTAACTGAAAAATAAAAATCTTTCTCGACGTGTTAACGTCATTAATTTTTGTTGGGAAGTGATTTTATTACTTATGAGTCAACCAAAAAATTGAGGACATTCTTAAACGATTTAATTTTCAATATTTGAAACTTTATTGAAGTCAGAAGAATTCGAAAGTATTTTGTGTTGGAAATTACGATGCAATTGTATCGATTTTGATAAATATAATGAACATCTATAAATGCACATAAGGTTCGCATGATTTTCATTTACAGGCACATATCATTCATCAGTAAGTATTAAGAACTTGACTTTTAACATCTATGAATTTATATTGAAATTATAAACTGGTTAAAATATGTTCTGTAATAATGTTGTTATTATAATGTTGTACAAAATTTTTAAAAAATGGTACATAATTTTTAGTTGTTCATACAGTTGAACATCTGGATGTGCATTATGAATACCTACTATCAACAAAAATAACAGTTTTTAAAAATATCTTGAGAGTAGAGAAAGACAAGTATGTTATTTCCTCTGAATTCGAGTAACAACAGGACAAAAGTGATAGATTAAGTTGAAAACTTAAACAGAAAAAGAAGAAAAAAAGATTCCAAAATTATATATTTTAATGCCGAAAACTCTTATGAGAACCAATCACACGTAAATTTATTTGAAAATTACAAAATTTAACAAAGTTTGTTCTCAAAAATCTTGAGTCTTAAAACTAATATAAACAGTATTTATATTGCTGTTACATTCAAGTATTATTTCAGGTTATTTTTTTTTTCACTGTAGAAAATGCCTGTCACGAAAATTTCAACCAAATAATTTTGTCAAATTTGAGGATATAATCTATTAATGAAGTAAATGAAAATAAATACTTTAAAATCGCGCGCTTTTAAATCAATGTAATTTTTAAGAGTACGTATGTGCTTACGGTGTTATGATAGATTCTACAGAAAATACAATTTTCCGGATGTACCGAATATAATTGCTTTTTTCCCCCCATAAGAATAAAACAATACATTGATAACCACTTTTAAATAAATATTTGTTACAGAAAAAAATTAGTTTAAAACACATGTAAACTACATACACAACTTTATTTTTAACATCAATTATTATCACGTATGTGATATTTCAATATTTTTAATTATCTTTTATAACTACAAGAGGAGTGATTTACTAATTGAATGAATTTAACCGCGTGGCAGATTATTACACCGACTACAAGTAATAAAAGATGCGGAAAACTTTGAAGACCACTTATGATTTCACTTATGATAATTTTCAACAAAGTTTTAATTTTCTGCGTGATTTTGATAGTAAGGATAACCTTAATTCGTATCATGTTATTTTTCGTTGGAATGATAAATTTTAACATGAAACCGATTAGTTAATTGATACCAATATATTTTATAAATACTCATTTCCAATTTTTTTTTCTATATTACAATAATTATTACCCAAAAATGTCCAATTTTTACATTTCGACACATTTTGTAATTTTTATACATACTGAAATATTTTTATAAAGTTTGTATAATTCCTGACTGACAGGCAGATAATCATTCTTCAGTAAGTATTAAGAAATTGAATTTTAATATCGATGAATTTAATGTAAACTGGTTAAATGTGTTCCAAATTAATGTTGTTATTATAATGTTACAAAATAATATTAAAAAAATGGTGTGTAATATTTTAGTTGTTAATGTAATTGAACATTTGGATATGTTTTATAATATAGTTCTCGTAAATGTCAACAAGTTTAACAGTTTTTAAATTTATCTTGAGTGTAGAGAAAAACATAATAAAAGACTTACTTGGCGTGCTAGCGTCATTTAAATTTCATTATTAAGTATTTTTAATGCTTATGAGTCATTGAAAAGCTTGAGAACATTTTTACGCGATTTGATTTTCAACATTTGAATTTTCATTGAAGTTAGATGAATTCGAAGATATTTTGTATATATGATGTAGCTGTTTCGATTTTGTTAAACTTAATGAATGTCTGTAATTGCACATAAAGTTCGCATGATTTCTGACTGATAAGCAAATAGTCATTCTTCAGTAAGAATTGTGAACTTGAATTTTAATATCTATAAATTTCGCTGAAAACTGTAAACTGTTTAAATATGTTCCAAAATAATGTTGTAAAATAATAAAAATGTGGTGTGTAATATTTTAGTTGTTAATATAATTGAGCATTTGGCTATGTATTATGAATATATGCTATCAACAAGTATAACAGTTTTTTAATTTACCTTGAGTGTATATAAAGACAAATTTGCTCTGAAAAGTGTTATATCCTATAAATTAGAAGAATCAACTATTCGCAGTTAAATAGATAAAAATGACAGATTAATCTGTAAACCTAAACAGAAAAAAAAAAATCGAAATTTGTTAAACATTTTAAAGCCGAGAACTCAGATGAGAACCAAAAGCATGAATGATTATTTGAAAATTGCTAAATTTAACAAAGTTTGTTGTGAAAGAGACTTAAAAAATTTGTAAACAATATTTTTATTACTATTAAATTCAAACGCAATTTTAGGTTATTTTTTCGCTTTACAAGCTGCCTGTTACAGAAATTTTGACTAAGTAGTTTCGACAAATTTGCTTGTGTAATTAATTGAAGTAAACGAAAATAAATATTTTAAAATTGTGTGCATTTAAATTAATATAATATTTTAAACTAATACGTGCTATGATGTCATGTTATGTTTTACTCAAAATGCAAATGTGCGAATTTATCCAAAATAATTGCTGTTTTTTTTTCAAAAATAAGAAAGCAATGCATTGATCCCCAGTTTTGAATCAAAGTTTGTAATTTTAAAACACGTGTAAACTATATATTTAACTATATTATTATCACCATGTTGTATGCAATATTTAAATTTTAAAATTATTTTTTATCAACAGCAAGAAAAGTATGAATTTAACCTTGTAGTCCCTTATTAAGTAAGCGGATTTATTACATACAAAAACGCAAGAAGTTGAACGTAATTTATGATTTCAAGAAAGATATTTTTCAAAAAAGTTTTAGTTTTGAAAATATTTATTAGCTTTCTGCATAATTTTTGTATTACGTTTGAAATTTTTATCTTCTAAAAATGCCCCTTATAATTTTTACCCTTGGGAACAAGATATAATTATACGTGCTGCAAAAAGGCCTAAGAATCCTTATTTATCCCCAACAGTTAAATATTATTGTAAAATTTGCCGTGTTTAATCGGTGCATTTTCTCGATATAACAAGGCACAAGTTTCTGGTTTTAAAAACAGGTGACAAAACATTAAAAATTTCGTCAAAGGCTCCCATCGCGAAGGGGTTGAAGCAAATCATTTGCTAGGTTTGCTAAATTTAAACGTGGAACCAATTACTTATTTGATATAATGAATTCATATAAATATCTATTTCCAATAATTATTTCTCAAATTACAATAATAATGCAAAAAAAATATGAATTTTTCACATTTTGACACATTCAGTAATTAATATGCATATTTAAATATGCATCTAAATGATCTAGGAAGAGTTTACCCCACCTCCACCCCCTTTCCATTATCCCCCTCCAAATCACAACTGCTGCTCCAATTAATAAACCAATCTATTATGTTACAGATGTCATGCGCAATGAACTATTATTTTAAAATCGAATTTCTAAACTCAAAATATTATAAATAGCTAAGATTACTTGCAACTGAACACTATTTCATCTGATACTTTCAGTTTTTAACACTATTTTTTTCTAGTTGGGTAGTTTTCATCAAAGTTTTAAAATGTTTCTGAACTTACACATATTTATTGTGTATACCATCAGAAAAGTATGTTTGTAGAAGGTATTATATTCATTCTTTTAAATGTTGTTCAAAATTGCTGTACTTTAAAATATTCGTCTTGATCGGGAAAGTAGAACTTTCAAGTTTTTTGACTTTCAAGTATTTACTTTTATCTTTGAAATATGAATTAAAAAAAACTATGTGTAATGTATTGCGAATATAAATGCGAAATTGTTTTTACATTTGTTAATTATGAACATTTATAATTGCTATTAAAGTCGAAATATTTAACTCAATTTCATTGACGGGAGAAGTCTAAGAAAATTATAAATTAATCATCAGATATTTTATCAACACAGCGGTACAAACAATATTGAGATCCACCTTATACCTTAGACAATTATTACACATTAAATACGTTAAATTTCAACAGCTTCAATATTTCTTGTTCATAATGAAAAAAGTTAATATCTCTGCAAGGATTTTAAACTACCCCTTCTGTTATTTTAACCCTTAATTGTGCTAGTAATATATCTGTGTACGTAACAGAGGTCGTTTATAGAAAACTATTAATTTTTAAATAGATGTTTTGAAAAGAAATACTATTATAAGTTCGATGAAAATTGAAGAAATTGAATACTATGTAAGAGAAGAATTATCATAGCAGTTTCAACTTATATTATTCTCTGAATTGTTGACATACCTGCAAATGTTTAAAATGTTACTGTGAACTTAAGTTAGCTTGCCGTTCGAAAAACCTTACATCAGTGTACAATTTTTGAATGATATTTGATGTTACATAAATCAGCTTTCTCATAATTTTATTTAGCTGACCTACATGAAGATAATTATTATTTAGAAAGTAACAACATTTTGATTTTTATTTTCCAAGAATATATCTGGAAAAATGAAAGATCGTTAAATTATCGGAATTACTTTTATTCAGCTAACCTTATGAATGCATGTATTATTCTAAATAAACTTTTCCTTTTAAAATTGAAATTCTAATATAAAATATTATATCTGTAAAATGACAAACTTTTAAACATTTTGATCTCGTTAGAAAAATTTCTTATTGAAGTTTTATATTACATTATTGTATTAGTTGAAATTAAATTAATTTCTACGAAAATGAATACGAGTTTGAAAATCATTCTTAAATAGTGGACAAATATTCTCTAAAAAGTATTGTGTGTATTAAATTGAAATCAACAAGACACAATAAAAGGAGATTAAACCGCCAAATTAATTCGAAACCAAGAATCTAAAAACTTAATTTCGATTTTACGAATAAGAACTCATATGTGAACGAGAACATGTAACTTTAAAAAAAATTACAAAAACTAAACAATTCTTTTTTGAAAAATACTCAATCAAGCCAGCTTTTTTTTTCTCATGTAAAAGAACACATTTGAAGCAAGTAAAACTGATAAACCAACATATTGCAAGTTTAAATCATTGCTAACATATAACGCGTACAAATAGATAAGTATTTAGCTTTAATTTAAATATTGATTGTAATTGATTCATATATATAAAACTATTCTACTATTCTTTAATTAAACTAACCCCATCCGAATATATGGTATAGGATAAACCCATACGGGAATTTTGCACTGAAATAAAAAGTAATTTCTATTTGTGAAATTTCAAAATGCAATTATATTTACAGGATAAGAAGTGATGAAGAATTATTCTAATGATAAAATATTATTTTTTACTTTATATGATTCCTAATTCGATGTAAAAAATAATTGAAACTTGACTTATTTGTTTTAGTGACTCCTATTTATTAATAATAACATGTTGATTTAATATTGTGTCTACAATTTTTCACATACAACCCAGCTTCAAATCGCTTCAAGATATTTTTAATTCAGTTGTTGCAGCATACTCAGGATAAATAAAGACGTTAAATGGTTTTTTTTTTTAGTTTTCATAATAAATCTATTGAAAATTAAAGCTTACAAGTCTTATTCAAAGTATTAAATTATGGAAACAGACAAAGTCGCAGTTATTGGAATTACTGTTCACCCCTATGTTTTATCTCGTAGATCTGAAAAATATTTAAGAGCTTACATTTCACGTCCAGTTTATATCTTTGGTAGAATGCTATTTGCTCTCGGAGATTATCTTACGAAACATTCAAAAAAGTTCGAAAGATTTCGTTATATTGCTACGCATGAACATAGTATGAAATTTGAGAATGGTACTATCGGAGGTGTTATGGGTATGGTAAATCGATCAGAAATTGATATTGGTATTGGTTTCTATTTCTATAATGAAAACACCACGGATGATGCGGATTTCGCTTACCCTTTTGAATTTGACAGTCAACTATTTGTTACTCGAAAAGCAGTGTACAAATCGCAGATTTTTGCTATTTTACAAATCTTTTCACTGCCTCTTTGGTTAGCCATCATCTCAACATTAATTCCGATGTCGGTAGTGCATTACGTCACCTTCAAAGGAAAATATTCTTTTGATAAAATTTTACTTCACGTTTTTGCGGTTTTGTTAAGACAGAGTTCTGATTTAAAACCGTCATCCATGATAAAAAAACTGCTCGTATTTTCGTGGATTGTAGGAGCAATGTTTCTTTGTTTGGCTTACGATTCCGTTATTCTGTCTTTTCTTTCATTTCCTCCTGTAAATCAAGTTAAAGACGTGCCACAGTTGGTCAAGGCTATAAAAGAAGGACGCTATCACTGCGTAGCCAATCGAGACACAGCAATTCCTAAACTATTATTAGAATCTGAAGTTGAAAATTTAAATATAATTGGACAAGATATTCAGACGAATAGCTTAAATTTCAAAAACACTCGCGATGATTTTTATAACGATAGAGAGGATTCAAACGTCGCTTTCATACGCACTGCATTTGACTTGGATAATTTACCTATAGGACAAAAATTCGTCTCTCAAGATCGCTGTTGTATCTCTGATCTCTTTAAATGAATCAATGATTCATTGGGAAAATGGGGGATTTTGAGTTATTTTAAACGACTGGGATCAATGCCAATACGAAAAGACTATTGTTGCAAAAAAATGATAGACAATTTCGTTCACCGAATGATGGCTTCAGGATTATATTTCAAGTATAGGAATGACAGAGCCTTCTTACGACGTTTACCAAGACTAATGAAACAGGTGGAAAAAGACACCAGCAAAAGAGTGTTAACCCTTACAGATGTTGCTCCTGCTTTTATCTTTTTAATATTTGGACACATCCTTTCCTTCTTAGTTTTTATCGTAGAAATATTGTCGAATCGTATGAAGAAAAAACGTAAAAAGTCAAAGGAATATTGCATGCAAAAAAGATTCCAACTAATCTAATTCTGTTAAAGCTAAGAAAATTTAATAACAATCATTTTTTTCTTATAAAACAATATCTAACTAAATTTTGTAGATGTTATATCAGAAAAATAAGAAATTTTCTTATAGTTAGCATTGCACTGAACGGCATATTACCCCTATCATAGTGCAGTAAAATTTAAAAATTATATGAGACTGTTATATAACCATGATTTTGTGTGATTCGTTCTGCATTGGTCTTAATGTGTGAAATTGAAGTGAAATGATTTATGGGTAAAGGTGCACATGTCGGTACATGAAATCGCTCTTTTCTCATTTTTCTGCTCGAAATCTTATTTCTTCTTTTGAAGACGGTTAAAATATAAATCCACCAAATGAAAATAACAGGCTACTACAAAATTCGTCATTTCTACTTAACATATTAAAAAGGAAATTGCAGAACTTCTGTTACTAAAATTCTAAAAAATATGAATTGCATTATTGTTTTTCTTCAAAACTATTATTATTTATTCTAAAGATAAGTGATTAATTAAGGTATAACAAATCGTGAATTGCTTAATATAAATGGTTATACATCAAAATTAATTGTATTAAAAAAGCACGTTTTTTAATCACTTGCATTGTAATAAATAAACATTATGCATTTTACTCTGCGAATATCGCATAGCAGTAAAATAAAATAATATAGATGAGACATAGTATGCTGATTTTTGTGTGATTCGTCCTGCACCAAATTCCACATTCAGCTTATGATATGAAATTTATGTGAGTAGATTTATAGGGAAAAGTATACATTTCAGTACATAAAACTCATTTGAATTCAGTTCCTTCTCAATTTTATTTCAGGAATATTATTTCTTCGCTTTAAGACGGCTGGAATATAAATCTGCCAAATAAAAATTGTGAACGAATTTAGAATCTGTCAATAATGTATTCTATCAATTAATCAATTTATCTGTGTGTGTTTTTAAGACGTTTGTGTGCTCATTTTCTTTTTTGAAATAGTCTTATGAATGCTGTTTTAATGTATATTGTCGCAAATATTTTCTCTATTATCACATTTATTCAGTATTCTGCTTATTGGCTGAAATTTACTGACTGTTACTCTTTCCCCTTTTTCTAAATCGTAAATAGATCTTAAATCGTTCAGCATTTTTTTTAAAAATAAGTTAAATTGAGTCGAATTAATAAAGCAAAATGTAACGTATTTGTGGGAGAATAATTTAAGCCTTGAACAATTAAATATTTTATTTTATTTATTTTATATTTTTTTATTATATGAAATATCCAGTGAGAAAAAAAAATTTCTTCATTCATACTTAATATCATAAAGAAAAAGAATTTTTAAATAACTTAAATATTGTCTATAAAGAACTATGAAATACAATTTTTCTTTTTTTAAATACTTTATGTATATATATATATATACGTAAAATGACTTTTTATGGAAAATCGTTTAATTTAAAACATAAAGTAATTGTACGTATAAGTAATTTTCAGCATATTAGACATTTTATTTATATAAGTTTTCCATAATATGCATTCAACAAATTTGTAAAAAAAAAAAAAAAAAAAAAAAAAAAAAAAAATATTTTTTAGAACTGATAACCCAATTTTTCATAATGAGTTTAACAATGAAATATGAATATTTATGTTGCAAAGAAAAAAGAATTCGGAAAAAAAAAAACTTGACATTATGTCTTTTGCATTTCGTAAATAAGTTGGGCCCAAAATATAGCGCACGATTTGCCGATTAGGTGGTGGGAAATTCCAGATTACTTTCATTTTCCTTTTAATGAGAAAATATTGCTTTTGATTTAAATAAAAATTTTGAATCCATTTTTCAAGATAATATGAAAATTTTATCGTTATAATCAATTCAAGATAAAATAAAAAAAAGTTAGATTTTTATGTTGATCGCTGTATTAACTGTTTTACAGAAATTTATTCAGGTACTTTATTTTAGTACACTAGGGGGTTCTGCCTCCCTGCGGGCTGTGCTCGCCAACCCCTATACAGATACCCAAGATTCTGAAAAAACGCTCATTTCATCGGCTTTAAGAAAAATTTAATTATAATTAAAAAAAATAGGCGATCTCTTTATAAATGGATTTTTGTTCATATTTCTTTGATCGAAGCCTTTTGAGGCCAAATTAGCAGCTGTCAGGAAATACAAAGTTTGTTTTCATCTTTGATTCTTTGATTAAAATATTAGTTACAACATGGAATATAAGTTAATATAAAATGAATTAAGTAAAACCTAAGCAAAGTCTTTGTCTCTCAGTATTTACCGTCAACGAGATCGATTCCGTCGAAATTCGACGAAAGAAAATATTTAAGAAAGAACTGTTTCTTTGATTTATAATAAATCTACAAAATCAGTTACAGTAAAAAATACATCTTATATTGTTCAGTCTAACTCTCAAACAAATATTATTTTAAGCTGAAATTAACAAAATACTATAAAACTCAAATACCCAAATTATTAAACGACATAAAACTGAAATTCACCGGATTTTATATTTATAATTCTTTTTCAATTTTAAGAGAAAATGGGGTGATTCTATTGCCACAATTACAAAATTGGTAATAAAAATTATTAAAAAAATTAATATCTCAAAAATAAATTGAGATACAGCTTTGAAATAAATTGTATTTAAGAGTACATTTTTTTCTCTATACGACGGTGTAAAAATTAAAAATGTACGATGTTTAGATGTGTAAAATTTCGGTACCGAAAATTGCAAAACGGAATGCATAGGAAAATGTTGTGCGTTTTAATTTCTATTTTTTTAAGAGAAATTGAAGTGATTCTGTTGTCACAATCACAAAATTGGTACTAAAAGCTATAAAAAAAATAAATATCTCAAAAAAATGAGATACAGCTTTGAAACAAAATGCATTTAAAAATAATTTTTTTTTTCTCTCTACGACGGTGTAAAAATTTAAATTGTGTGATGTTTAGAAGTGTAAAATTTGCAGTAGCGAAAATTGCAGACAAAAGTGTTGCTATTCGCAAAATGACGTATGCGTTACGCACAGATACGTTTGGGAGATAAGATAAGATAGATATCATATTGTTCTCGATTGTGAAAACTCATATACGTTTATATTTCGTATAAATATAAATATAAATATTTCACATATTTACATTCGTGTTTTTATACGACAGGATAAAGCGGCATAAAATGTTTAGTGCGTTTTGGAAATTTGTGTTGTTAATTTTAATATTTAATAAAGCATTTGCTATATATCAGAATTTATGTCGATGATGATGACGATCATTTTTATATATATTGTTTAAATGACAGTTCAAGTTATGTAATTAATAACTTTGAAAAATATAGCAACTAAGAACGCAGATTTTTGAAGTATTCCTTTCAAACACAAAATTATATGTTTCTGTATATGAAAATGTTTTCAATTCACTTTCAATTTGAAATATATTTTTTGAAATATAAATTACAATTGTTGTTAGAATTCATCGTTTCTTAACTTAAAATACCACCAATTTTCATATCTGAACAAAGTTTTTATTACATTAATTTTTATTTCAATGTCTAGAGGGATTCCACAATCTCCAGGTAATAGTAACATCGATATAAAATAAAGCCTATATAACAGCAAGGACTGTCACCACCATTTTGACATCGTTATTTGTTAAATCGTTTGTTAGATCGCCTCTCAGCAACACAAAACTTGCCTTTTTAAAACACTTTTTGCTCTTGTACCCCGTTTGGGGTGGTGACACCAACGTAAGATATAGCCTAAGTTGGAAGAAGGAATGTCACCATCATTTTGATAATTTTTTTTTTTTTTAATCAGTTCATTAGTTTCCGAGGTTTGCTTAAAAATGATAAATTAGAACGTTTTTAGAACGCTTCTTGCGCATTTTCATCCCTTTTAAATTTCGTGGTTTTAAGGAAATGTTCCTAAAGACTAAGACCTAAGATTAATACAGATTCGGGACAGTTTACTTTCAAAAAATTGATCACCTGACTGGAGCATCATTTTTTTTTTTCAAAAATAGTAACATTGTGCAGTGAAAAATAGAGAGAGAAAGAATATTCCCATAATTTTTAATTGCTAAATTGCTGCAGAGAGAAAATAAAATTTCGGGTGGTAAATGACAATAGTATCTACTTTTTAAATTTTAATTATTGAAGTACTTCAAAATTGAATTTTTCTCAGTAGAGTCGATTTACATATTGAAAACTGTATCTACATTGACTTTTCCATTAGTAACACACACATTTGAGAGCACTTTAAATACCTTTAATCAAGAAAAAGGATTAGATGTATTCTTAATTTTTAATAGACAAAGTTTGAGGATACTAATGTTAATTCATTTGACTATTTTTATATATATCGCTTCAAAAAGCCTCCCCTCATCTGATTGATTTTTTAAAAAGAGATACAATGAGTAAACTCAAAGAGATTTATGGCTTTTTTCAATTAAAATTATTAATTATGAAAATTATTCATAATTTTAATTTTTTTTAAAGGAACTATTTAAAAAAAATAACTACTGTAAAAAATATAAGTATCTAACAAGGAAGGTTTCCATACGGGCATACTCCGAAAAGTCTGAAAAAATTACAGAATGTTCTTCTCATGAGGATATATACGTTTATAAAAAAATTTCGGCGGAACCTCCGTACCTTGTCTGTAAAAAAAAATAATGAAAATTTCGTTATTTGGCGATTTATCATTGGTTGGCGATGACAAGCAATTTCTTTCTTTTTTTTTTTTTTTTTTTTTTTGGTCAAATTTTAAAGAAAAAAAGTTTAATGTTCAATGTGTTTAGATAAACTAAATACCTTTGGTTTTGTCAGTTTTAGTTTGTTTTAAATATAATTTCGTTATATTGATATTTATCTGTATTTATATTCAAATTTAATCGTATAAACTTGAGATTTAAAACGAAATTCAAATTTAAGTTAATTAAAATTGTTTCAAGTTCAAAGTCCAGTTGACAATTGTCAATTCTATTTTGTTGCAATAGAAAACGTCTGGCTTTTATTTTTGAATACGCTTAAATGTAAATAATTTTATTGAATAAGAATCAAAACTGTATATATATCAAGCGTTCAAACTCCTATAGAAGAGGTGTCCGAAAGATTAGAGGCGGGGTTAAGGTATACGCAATGTAGCGGCAGGGGTGCATAACAAGAAGATTATTAAGTAGATTACAGTTTCTTTTGTGCGAATGGCAACAATTTTTTTTTTGTTTCTATATAATGTTACTTTAAAATATTTCGATAATAAAATTCCGATAATAGAATAAGTTTTAGGTTTGAAATATTGTAAATAAATATAGAATAAATAAGTGTAATACGACTAAATATTAACATAAAATATACTAAGATGAAATATCATTCAACTATGCGATACAAATATCACTGATTAAAATATGTTCGATTTTAATTATGTTTTAAATGTAATGAAAGCTGACTCATTAAATTGAGTAAGTAGTTATAATATAAATGCAGAAATTTGAAGTAGTGTCATATTTTACTAAATTCTTGATAAGCTAAATTATGCAAAATGGTATACGCCGTAGTTACGCGTCCTATGATAATATAATGTTTATTAATGTTTAGAAATGTATAGAATTTGATACTAAAAATATTCAACTTTAATTCCATTTTACATTTACGAATTGCAGACGATAAAAATCCAAAAATCCACTTCATTGTACGTATATTCGGAATAACTGTAATTTTAAATGTATGTATTAAATGTTGTTTTGTTAAACAAAGAAATATTGTTCATTTCTTTGTTTAAATATTTAACGTTCTAGACAATAATTTTCCTAATATCGTAGATTAGACTCTCTCTCTTTCTTTTTTGTTCTTTTTTTTAACAGACAAAGCTATTTCGAGAATTCATATTAAAAATTCAATCATAAATTTCAAGCTATTCTCTCAATCATGACAGATTAACCAAGTCTACGATATTTATTGCAAAATATTTTTGTTATAATTTGTTTCGATAAAATCATGTACATTTAAAAATAGCCACAATATTGTTGTGGTTACTCATAATCACTGCCATATTTTTATTCAATTTAATTTATCAAGTATTTTATTAATCTTTATTCATTTAATATTAAAATTCGCATTCTAAAATTTAATTCTTGCCTTTTAAAGCTTCCCTGATTTTGAATTCGTTACTTCCGGCAAAAGATATTTCTAGAACAATCTACGGTATTCTAAAAGTTATGTCATTTCCTATTTCTGACTCCTCCTCCTGCCAATCAGATTCAAATCAGCAGATACGTAATTTAAAACAAGTGAATACTTGGATAAAATGATAAGCTGGTAAAATTTGATCAGCATTAGGCTATGAACTCGATAAACTGATGATTAGCGCAGCCACCACATGATCTACAAATTGTAGAATTTTTATTTCATTACATTCTTCCATCTCCTATTAAGAAATATTAAAAATGTAATTGAGATTATATTTAAGACTAGCTGACCCGCCCGGCGTTGCCCGGGTCCGTATTAACAATATTAAACGAACTTGAAATTTGTATGATTTTATCATTAACTGGAAGCATGCAGAAATGCATTGTCTGAAATACGTCGCAGCTGACTTTGTGAAAAATCGGTTTTAAAAACAACAACTAATATTAAGATCTAAAAATACTTAAAATGAGCAAGGAGAAACACGGGAGGGAACATGTATCCAACGATTGCGTTAGTTTCGTGTTAAAGTGTTGATATTTACCCGTAAAAATCACTGTTAAAACACGTAACTAATTATTTTTTTCGCATAGAAATCCCAAGTGAAATATTTTGAATTTCAAACTAATTATATTACTCTTAAATCCGACTATACCGTGAATGAAATCGATACGCGATGATAAAAGATTGGTATATAGTATTATAATTTCAGAGCCATTTAACAAAAGTGTATATTTTTATCAAAGCATGCGTAATGTTGACTCTGTGGACAAACTCCTAACCTAAATTTTTGTACCATAACCATAATCTGTCTGCGACTTAACATTACCCTACCGTAACTTAAATATAACATAAATGTAACCTAGCCGTCACTTTGAAATATCAATATAGAAGCATCATTTAAGATTTTGCTTGAAAGTTAACATTCTTTCGTTAATGTCTTAAAATCGTCTGCACTCTGAAATCTAGATTTTAGACTAATATTTGTTATTTAAGTGTTCGCGCATGATTTTAAAAGAATGTTTTCATAATTATATTTTATATATTGACATAGAGTTATTAATATATTGTTAAATTAAAAACATTTTTTCATCTACGTTATAAAGTATTAAAAAGTTCTGAAAAAAAAAAAGAAAACTTTTAGAGCGCGTTCACAGACGTAAACCTGGGTTACGTATGGTTTCCCGAGTAGAACCCGAAGCGTTCAGAGACCGCCGTCACGTGACTTTTCGTACCGTTCAGAGCCGTGAATTACCGAGATTTCGGGTAACCCACATTACCTGAAGAATTTTGTTGGGTAAAGTGATCACGTGGTTGGGTAATCTGATTTGTTTATCATTTGATAGCGTAACTGCGACTGTTTATTGGAATATCTCTGTTTTGATTAGTTTTTTTTGCAGTATGTTTTCGTTTTTTCATATTAAGGAAATGATAATATAGACATTTTTTTATCTAAGTTTTACATTTCGACAAGTTAGAACAGTAATTTCGTTTATTCATGATAAAAAAAAGAATAATAAAGATATTTCTAGTTTAAATTTTATTTTAGATAAGTTAGAATATAAATGTTAAATTTTTCATATGACAAATTAGTTAAGCTTAAAAGCAAAAAAAAAAATTATTTACTTTGGCAAAATATGTTTAATATAAGTAAAAACTAAGGGCAGAAAATAGGAATAATTCTTTATGTATCAATAATTACATGTGTGTGTTCCATTTATTTGAAATTTTGTTTGTCCATATTTTTGTAATTGCTAAACGTTTAACACAGCTCATAATGATTTTAACACATAAACTTTTTAATAAAGTATAAATTTTAGAAACATTTTGATTACAAAAACACACAAAGATAATATGCATATTTTAAGAAAATAGAAGTTACTAAAATAATTTCCAGTGGAGATATTTTAAAAATATGAATGCATTATGAACCTATAAGTTTGACTCTAGCAAAGGAATTTGATATCTTATTGACCAGCACTCTTAAATATTTGATTCTTTAGCCAGAATAACATTTTGGTTCTTCAGAATGAAAAATATGCTTTTTTATCTAATATTTTTATGAGCAAATACTGCAATATAAAGTTATTTTTCAATATTTGTTTTAGAATATCAGATATTATTCATTCGTTTTAACCTATAAAGGAGTCCATCAAATTAAAAATGCTTTAAAACTATCCTCTTATGAAATATCAATTCAAAGTATAGGTTTTTTTAGTGTATAAAGTTATTTTTTAAAAAGATCTATATAAAATTTTTAATATTTTAAAACTCTGAAATTTAAAGAACTTGTGTGCCAAATATTTGGTATTTGGCTAAAATCGCTGTTAAAGAATTGTAATTCACATTATTACTTTATTTATTAAACAAAAAGAAAAAAATTAAATTCTTGTATCATAAATTTATTTTTAATTACTTGTAACAGTTAAATTACTAATGCACTTTATTTGGTTTGCTTTAGAAAAAACTGACGATATGTCAATTGCCTTTCTTTTAAGAGCATTCTGTGATCATCAGCAAATGAAAGACATAGAGAGACATAGTCAACAATGTTCACTGGTGATCTTTAATTTTTAGACTTCTGATAAAAAGTCATAAAACATCAAATGAACCACATAAAAATTTCTGACGTCAAGTGTTGGATTTTTAAGATCAAAACAAATTACTTTTCTTGACTACAGAAACAGGAAGGAAGGAAGTATATATTGTTCTGTTCTTGAAAATTCCTTCTTATTGTCCTTTCAGTAAATGGAGTGAAGAATGCTTTGAATATGGAAAATGGAAATTTCTTATTTACCTCAAGCTAAGGAAATGTTACTATGCCTTAGAAAGAATATAGCAACACATTTTGGAATGCAAACAATTAAAAAGAAAAAATCTTGCAATCCATCATTATATTAATCAATATGTTTCAGAATTCAATTTTTAGAATGAATTTTATAGAGAAAGTATTTATTATATATATATAGGCAATCACTTCAATTCAAATGAATAAACATACTTTATCCTTAACAAAATATTAGTTTAAAAATTCTGATTCAGCAGCATTAGTTTTAGTAACATACTTTAATGATAGTTTTATTGTTAAAATTATTATTAATAATCAATTTATCTAAAAGCAAAGCATAATTTTGATTACTATCATTGATTTATATATATTTGTAATCAATTAGCTAATTTAAATTTAGTAATAAGTACTTTTTTTTTCCAAGCATTCTGAACCACCTCCCATAACTCGAAAAAAAAAAAAAACACAAAAACCCTGAAAAAATACAGTGGGTTGGTTTTTTTCTGAAAAAACCTAGGTATTTAACAACCCTGGTTGGAAAAGATAAAGCTACAAAAACACTCTTTTGTAGTTATTCACACTATGTTCTTTTTTTATTTATTAAACATTCGAAATATTAAACTAATATGAATCTCTTCATTTTAATTTAGCCACACTCATACTAATTTTAGAATTCTTATTGCATTTGTAATTTTTAATACTTTTTAGATAAAGCTATAAAATAATGAACTTTTTAACAGAATTGTTATCCAAAAGCTAAAATAACTTTTCAAATCACAAATGAACTTAATATTAATTTCCTGAATGAAATGCTGATATTACAGACTAAATAAAAACCAGAGCAGCAACAAAAGTGGTGTGGAAGATGTGTCCTGTCAACTAACAGCGATTACAGCTTAAGCACCAAGTTTCATATACATTCTTGTGACGTGTAATTTAAGGTATTTAATGAACTAGCGAGTTACACTTACAGAACAGGAAATCAAAATGAAACCTTACCCTGTGAGTGTACCCAGCTGTCATATAAATACCAAATGATTCTTCTTCTGTCCCTCTTAACTCAGCCCCTTGGTATATCTTCAACTTCAGTAATAACTGCGTGGCTTATACCAAGTTAATATTGAATTCAGACACTTTTCTCAGGGGACATTTCATTGCTCCGGGAGGAATGTCCCCCCCCCCCCGGGCCACCCACTGAATTCAACACTGGTGTGAACAACAAGATTGCTCTTTATCGGCACATTAATGCAACTTCTTCTGCGATGGCATTAATACATAAGTACCAATATTTTTATTTATACTGCTGACAGAAAAGCTTAAATATTCATGAAGAATTCCAAAAATAATAAGAGTTACCTATAACTGCTGAATTAAAACAAAATTATTCAGATGAATACTATAATTAAATAATGAGTACTATCATTTTTCTTGATCTCAAAAAGGGGACAACATTATTAATACATCTAATTTTGCTAAAAAAAAATATGTTTTTAAGTTTTATGTAAACATAAGCCACCCACCCAGAAAAACATTTTTCATCATTTTATCAATGACACTGATTTAAATCTCAAAGTGTATTTATTCCCCACTATTTATGATAGTTTTAATTTCTAAGAGCCAAGTGTTAAGAAGTTTTAAATCATTTAGAATAAATTTCACTGTTTTTTTTTTTCATCAAAGAAAAGCTAGTTAAATAAATTTTAAAATATAGAGATAGGAAATAGCCTAAAAAATTTTCATCAGATAAAGTAGGCTTATGTTTATTAATTCACTGAACAGAATTAATTTATTAAATTTGAACACAAATTTCTAGTTACTACAATATTGCATTATAGAAAAATATACACATGAAACCTAAATTATATGTGCTTATAAAAATACATTGGAGCATACATATACAAAGAGAAAAATAATAAACTCACTTTTATTCCTCCAGTAATAACACTATGGTTAGGTTTAAATTGCAGAGCTTTTTTGGCAGCAAAATAAATAAATAATAATACACTACGTACACTTCCAGGCGCAATGTAACTGGTGATCAAAGGTTCTCTATAATTTTAACCTTTACAGGGGGATTCAGACAGCATCTGTCTGAGAATACCTGCAAACCTGGACAGATGTTGTCCAAGCCCCCACATAAAGGTTAACATAGTTTTTGAATCAATTATTGTCAAAATTCAATACAAACTAAACACAGGTTCAAATACCAACAAACGCAGAGCACAACAAAATTCTATAGCATTGCGTGATGCAATCATCTATCTAGATCACGTTACTTTTTCGCTTCCGAGCCATTCTAACGTCGATAACAATATATGGCTGCCATCACATTTGTAAATGTAAATAAAAAACATCTGCCCACATTACCCGAAAGCATTCAGAGCCATTTTAACCCCTGTTACATTGAGAAACCCGTATGATGTCATTCCTCAATTTTTCGAGTAACTCGATTTTCAGTCTTTGAACGCCCTCTGTGAAGAAACATTTTAGGCCTAGTTTATTTTCCATTTTCTTTAAAATAAATTGGATGACCCAACACTGGAATATTTTAGAGCGGGAGGTGGCCACATAGACAATCATCGAGTCCACTGCTGAAATCCCAGAATTAGTTAAAACTCGATTTGCATATTGAAACACAATCGGTCTGCCGAGTCATATCTTGGTCGAAAACACTTGGAAACTAGATTTTAGTGATTGATTTGTAAGTTTACCAATGGAGCAGGAAAACAAAATAATAAACTGATGAGTCAACTGCTAAAATCATATTTTCAGGTGTTTTCCACTAAGATATGATTTGACAGACTAATTGCGTTTTAATATGCCAATCGAGTTTTAACTAATTCTGGAATTTCAATCATGAACTTGATCCCACTGCCACCTCTTGGTCTATTTCTATTTATGCAATATAATCTTTACTTTTACGTATAATAACATAGCTTTCAAATTGTGATGTTAACATATCACTGAAGTAAAGCTAACATATTGTTAAAAATAGTGTCTAAAATTAAAAAAAAAAAAAGAGACAAATAAAAAATGATATTAGAATATATTTTAATTAACTCTTAAATATTTAACTATTATAAAAGTATGACAAGTTCTACAGTTGTAGTGTGTTAATTTAAAATCTGATTATGTCTATCAGAATTCAGTATGAAAGAGATTTGATTAAAGAGAACTTGAATAGAAATTATTTTTAAATAAAATAATTTTTGTAAAAAAATAAACTAATTTTCTTTTTCCATTCTTCTCGCTATTCACTTTTCTATCAAAAATACAATACAGTCAATAAAAAATATAGGGTAGCAAGGGTAAGCTAAACCCGAATTTTTGTTCACAACTTTAATAATAATGAAAACATTTTAATGAGATGAGATTTTGATCATATTAACTTTGCTTTGTATGAAATATAAAGAAGTCTTTGGAAGTGATCTAATTTTTGACTGAAATATATTTCACAAAAAGCAAAATAAGTCTCTTCTAAATATTGTTAAATATCTTCGGTTTGGCTGAATATTTGGTAGTACAAGTATTAAAAAATGCTCTGGTGAGCAACAAAAAACGTTAATATGTTTTTAAATATGAAAAAGTGTTTGACAAGTGCTTCTAATTGAGCATGAGAGAGGACAAGGGGTTATTTCTTGGCTGCAGCTCACTGCCAATACCAAATTCGAAAAAATCATATTTGCACTTTTTCTGTGTAAAGGAAATCAGTCACAATTACGATAAAAATGTGAAGCGCAAAGACATAGCCAAGAAAAATGCAGCATAATTAAACATGAATGTAAGGCGAAATAGTACCAGAAACCTTAGTTCCTGAAGCGTATCATACTCATGTAGTGCCACCAAGCATGCTCCCAGCATAGAACTGCACAGAAAATGATTTGTATTGCAGAGTCAACAGTGCAGTTCACATGTAAAGCAGAATTGAAAATTTTACTAAAAAAAAAGACAAAGTTTTACGCAAATTTCTTTTATATGGAAAAAGCACAAATATGACTTTTTCAAATTTGGCACTGACAGTGAGCTGCAGCCAAAAAGGGACCCCTTGTCCTCTCTCATGCTCAATTAGAAGCATTTGTCAAACACTTTTTCATATTAAAAAACATATTAACCTTTTTTGTTGCTCACCAGAGCATTTTTTAATACTTGTCATTCAAATTTTTTGTTAAAAACTGAAGATTTTTTTATATCTTGAAAAGAAAAATATTTGCTGCCAAAATTTTATTTTTATATTTGAATTAATTATTGCATTGTCAAATAAAATACATGATGTCTGATAAATAAACCAAGGAGTCGAAGAAAATAATTACAGTGCACTCACAACTTTATTCAAAGAACTGAAACTAAATGCTTCGCAATAAAAACAAATAATTGTTTTCCACATGATTTATTTAATTTGAATGAATTATACTACATACATAAAAAATTACTTATTTAAACCCTGTGGCAACGAATAAAAAAAAAAATCTACAACAGCAACAATGTTCAACTGGAACTTTAAGACACAAATTCGATTTTCTTGGCAATCGTCAAACATACAAAGATGAAAAAAAAAAAAATCTATTTTAAGTTTTACCAAAAAGGGTACTACTCTGTTATCCCATCGACCAAAAAATTATCGCCAAATTCTAATATTAAATGCTGATAATGGAATGTCACGTTCAATGACATTAAATATGTTAAAGGTGTTTAAAATGTCATTGCATGATTTTATTTTGACTTTTTATTTGTATTTTTATTAATATTCTAATAATAATAATAATTATTATTTTTTTTTTTGTTATTTAAAATAAAAATTATGTCAATAAGTATAATTTAGCTATTAGTTTGGCGATATTTATAATTTGATGAAATTGGTCGACGGGATAACAGAGTAGTACCTCAAAAGGATTAAAATAAACCAAAAATGAAGTTAATCCCTCCATGGGATTGTTAGCTATCGCTTGTTGAATTTTTAGTCTTCATTTTTTTTTGTTAAAAGTTAAATAAAAAATTATAGTAAACTATGATAATGTTTTGAATGCTATTATTTTATTCGTCTTGTCAAGTTCTATTTTTTGAGAAAAAAGAAAATCACTGTCATACGTGAACTGTTTGCCACAAATTTCAAAAAGACATTTGCATTTTTCATTTCTTAAACATATTATACCAAATGCTACCGCATATACTATGATAGTATGACCAAGCCAAATAGACAGCACTCGTTACATCCCTAGTATTTAAAATAGAAAATTCAAATGCATAGAATAGAAATGAGCTTTAAAACATATTACAATATTTACTATAAATAAATACCCCCAATCATCACGGTATCACTTCAATGTAAAATTATGGATTGAGCAACCCCCCCCCCCCCCTGATTCCTCTAGTTACATCTATGTAGAAAATATGCATACAAAATTTCTTATTCTCACCAAAATCCCTATAGTCGAACATTGTCTGCATTTCTTATTTATAACATTTTCAGACAAAGATAATGTAAAAATATTTACAGGAAAAGAAAGAACATTTTGATTTTATTATTGTTATCCAAAAAAGTATGAGTAGAATAACTTTTGAAATCCCAAATGGACTTGATATTAACATATTAACGAACTGTGAATGAAACACATCCATTGTCACAAAATGAGACCTTGCAACATCAGTGAAGAGCTTGATTGAAGACACCAAGGACTAGCGGGCTACATTTACAGACAGAAAATTAATAAAATATCTGCCTGATAATGTATCCAGCTGTCATAAAAATTTTAACAGATCTTCGGTTCCAGAGTTCCTTGACTTCCCAGCAGGCTTCTTAACAACAGGGATAACATTATGTGATTTCATTACACTCCATTATAAGTTAATATATTGATACCAAGTTCAATTAGAATTAACAAAAGATATTTTAAATGTACATTTTTAGATAGCAGTTTAAAAACTTCTTTAATTTTCTGTAAATATTTTTATTTTTTCTGCTGTCTGCGAGGTATTTTTTTATTTTTGTTTAAGAGTATAGAAATAAAGTAAACAATATTACTTGGAAATAAACTAAGTAAGCATCAAAACAAACACATTGCAATATAGTTACAGCTACCTACAGTTAGTTGTGTTACCATATTCTTGAAGTCATGGAAACACACAATCTGCCCATTTTCGCCATGTACACAAAGATATTTAGCAAATTAAGCGACTGGCTTTTTTTTTCCCGATCATTTTAAATTTATTTTATAATTTACACATCCATAAAATAGAAGTTTCTTGGGAGGGAAATGTCAGCAGAAACGTTTATTTGATATATGCTTTTTTTCGCGAGAGGGCGAGAATTTTATTACAAATTTTATAGATATAAGCACATAATAATTTAAACATACCATATTTTCAACCGAATGATTGCATCTCCACTTCACACTAAAATCGCCAGCAAAATCTGCAGCAGACATTTGTGCCACAGTATATATTTCACATAAAAAATAACTTTTTAAACACTTCCCCTTCTAATAAGAGTGGTTATTCAGAAAATATTATAATCTTCTCATCTGACGAATAATCTGTCTGCACTATCAAAAGCCCAGTTGCCGCCATGTTTGTTGATGTAAATAAAAAAATCCCGTAACTTTTCCCGAAAGCGTTCAGAGCCGTTTTAACCCAACCTTACCCCTAGAAACCACTATGACGTCATTCCCCATTTTTCCGAGTTACTCGTGTTTCGGTCTCTGAACGCGCTCTTAGTAATACAATTTTTAGTTCAAATCAAATGTTTTCAATATTTTATTTAATTTTATTTTTACATTTAATTTTTTCGAATATATCAATTCCAATTATTTTAAAAGCAAACATTTTTTAAAAATAAATGATATAATAGAAAAAAGACCATTTTAAAAAATTACTATTACTTCGTAAAATACGCTTCAGCTGTAATTCATTCCTTTCAATTCGTCTTAATACAAAATCCCTTCCACATGCTTTTGTTTGGGACATTAAAATTTGAGCGATAAATGGTTTAATATTGCGACCCTTTTTCGGTTTACTTCACCACCACCTATCTTTTTCCTCCATGGTTTACAACCGCTGTGATAAAAAATCATCATTTAAACTGACAGTTTGCCAGTCTATGAATTTTAAAGGTCTGTTCCAGCTTTTTTAATTATTTATGCGAAAATTTTATGCAACCAACCAACCATAACTAAATGAAGGGAAAAAAAGAAGAAAAAAGGCGATTTTTTATAAGAGTGATCTTTGGAATTTAATTAATTACTCAGTTAATAAATAGAATTTCGAAATTCTAAAGCTCAGGTGCATCAGGAGAGATATTGGGCTACTCTCATAAAAATTTTGAGCTTCGTACGTCCCATAGATTTTGCTAGCCATCGCAGACACACACACACACACACACACACACACACACACACACACACGCAGACAGAGCGATTTGTTATTTTATTAGTATAAGATATAATTACCTATAAGTCTGGGAAACCTGTCATTACGTAGGCAAAAACTTTTGGGTGTTATTTTAATTAAAGTGTAACTCAAATCCACCAATTCAAACTCATATTTATCAGGATTATACATAGCGTCGAACAACCTTCGATGCACCTCGATGTCATCGTAATGCAGAATTCCATCACCATTGGTCAGATTGTTGAAACACAAACGAATAATCTGAAATAACAGTCAAAATTAAATACTTTTTCTTCCAAGAGATATATAGTCATATAAACGACTTATATTATGACAATTAACATTTTTCACTTATACTGCATTCTATTACGTTACAAAAAATAATAATTCTGAAACTGATTATTTGAATGGATGTATTTCAAATACTAATTTCGATTTATCCATGAAAAAATATTTGCACTCAACCTGTATTGAGACACAAAAACATGAGCTATGGAATTAATAAGTAAACATTAAAAACAAGATATACGCTTGTAAAAATTTAAAATATCTGAATCTATTTAAAGCACTTTCAGTTATTTTGATATCACTCTTTCAAGTATTTTTGTGTCTAAGTGTTTAGCTTTTTCTCACCTCAACCCTTCTTTGTAGTGATGCCAATCAAAGAAGGGTGATGATCAAAATGCCAAAATTAATCAACTTCTAAAAAAACATTTCCTATAGTCATTAAAATTTTTATTATTATGTTTATATTTATTTTGTTGTTCGTACTTTCATTGCTCTAATGACACGTTAACTGTGAGACACGCTATATAGAACTCATTTCTCAAATTTTAATTTGATGTTGCTTAAAAACTACTACATACTAACCACCTTAAAACAATTATAAGAAATTGTGTTTGTTTAGACATGTAGAAAAAATACGTATACTCAGGGCCTGATTACTAACGGGGCACTCTCCCACCAGGAAAAAGAAATAAAGAATTTTTCCTTATTCATGACAGCAATCTTGTATGAAAAGGGCGTTTAAAGAAGACGAAAATTTCTATAAATTTTTTCTGGTGAGAGAGTGCCCCGTTAGTAATCAGGCTCTGCGTATACTCCATTCTTAACCATTTCCTTCTTTGAAATTTTTAATGTTTTGCCTTATTAAATCGAGAAAATGCTCCGTTTAAATAAGGCAAATTTTACAGTTAAAATTTAAGCCTTTTATACATTGTTAAATACCTTGTCCTGGTTTGAACCGAAATTTGGCGCTCGATAGCTGCCACTGTGAAATCTTGAACCAATATTTGGAGCTCCTGTTTAAGCATACTTGGAACGAACTTGAAAGAGGGAACATGAAATTTAACCATTATATGATAGCAGCTACTGAGGACCAAAATTTGGTTTAAACGTGAACAAAATTTTTAACAGTGTACGAGTCGTTCATCCCCCACACTCTAAAGATCGGAAAGTTTTTTCTACTATAATTGTATTTCCTTTTCTCTTTATGTAACACGAACAACAAAAAATCATGCAACACATACAGAATCAAAATATTTGTAAGGTTACCAAGAATGTGATTTCTAGAACTTTATAAGTAACATCAACTACACTGTAACAAAAAACTAGCTTTTGTAACGCTACAGAAATTTGCAAGTTTACTAAAATTTTATCTGGAACCGGGGTATTATATTTACCAGCACATAGTACAAATACATGAAATATCTTAGCTTCACCTGTCAGCCAATCAGAAAGGGCTTCAGAAGTGACGTAATCATTATTTGTGCGATCACAGGGACGAAAGTCTTCCATCTTGAATCCGTCATTGAGAAGGACTTCTACTTAGGAAGTAAATAAATATTTATTCTTAATGTGTTAAATTTTGTTTTAAATTCTTTGGTCCTGACTTCGCCCCCAAGAGACACTAATGAACACTCTTTAAATTAATTAAAATGTTTCTAGAATTGTTAAGATTACTTTTAGACTTCTTTGAATGAATGCGTGCATATTATAAGTATCGATATATTGACTGATATATCTTTAGAGATTTTTATAAAAAATTTTAAATGGTTTTTGTGGTCCTTCGTGGTGATATCCTCCTCAGGACCGAGGAGGATATTTCCGTTCTTCTTAAATCTCAATAACTAAAAATCAAAAACTCAGAAAAGACTATTTGATTTTTTGTTATAATGTGGCATGATCTAGCAAGTAAATCTTTCTATTATTTTGTTAATTACATGTTATTGTCAGATAACTATTCTTTAGGTGGGTGTTTATTACAAGTGCGAGATTTTTAATGTATATTGTAACAAATCAAACTTTTCTCTTTTTCTAAAATTTCACTTACGCTTTTTGCCTCCTTCTTCAAAATACAAGAGTTTAAAGTGTTTAAAACTTATTTTCTACTCTATTTCTTAAATCATGGGGAATAATCAATCCTAAATTTCATTAGCAATTGATTACACCACTTTCATTTCATTAAAAATTTTATCTGAATTTACCCTCAAAATTTCGTTTTTGAATTTTCTCCATCCCATACAGTAACAGCACTTAAAGTTTAAAAATTCTGTAAAACCTTTTAATTTAAAATAAACAAAATCTGCTCTATGTGTTATTTTATTTTCATAATAAATTGCCAAGTAAGATTTTTCTTACAACTCGAAATTTCCATTTCTCCGTTCCTCCCTCATCCCTTCATATTGCGCGCTATGCTATATATTCTAAGCGCTCCTCATAAAAAACGCATAGAATTTTAAAGTCTATAAAACTCTTTAGAGTCCAGTGGTGTAGGGGTGGGAGGTCAAAATTTGAATCAATTAGGGGAAAGTTGAAAATTGTTTACATCCCTGTAGGTCTAGAATATACTAAGTTTTCCTCTTCCTTGTTAGGTTAGCGTTAGAAAACTGTGTATAGATTTATAATCGAAAACACGCTTTTATTAATTATCGTAAAAATATCTAAAAAATTATTATCAAAAGCATTCTCAATTCAAATGTTATAGAGATTAAAATTCTGAATAAAATGAGTACCCATAGTCTATATTTTTGTTGAATTTTTAGAATTCTACTTCAAAATTTTACCTAAATTACTAAGCATGAGCTTTAAACCCCAACAGACGAGGTTATCAGTTCAAAAAGCATTTTAATAATTTTTTTTCATTGGATAGATGAGATTGATCTGTATGCAGGCCATTTTTTCTCTTTTGATTTTATTTATAGGTATTTTTTACGAGAACGTTTTCTTTTTCGGAACTGGTTTAGGAAGCGAAAGCACCCTCATACAAAAGAAATCTGAAATCAAAAAAGTAAAAAACGGCATGCATTCAGATATTTCTCAGTATTTTTTTCCTTGTGGAAAAAAATCATTTAAAAATATTGAAATCCAACCGAGTTTTCTTTAATTTTTTTTTTTTTCGTAGGATGAGCATCAGCGAACGGATCTTTTCATTTGACTGAAGAGTAATTTTTTCTGAAATTTATCTCTAAAATTTATTTTCAAGGAAATACTGACATACAGAATGGTTTTAGAGAAAACCGCAAACGAATCGACCAATTTTTCCGTTTCGAATAATCATTTGAAATTTGAACCTTCCCACCCCCATTGAACACAGTTCAGTTAGCGCTATTTAAGCACTCTTAACGATTAAGATTTTCAGCACAAAATTTAAGTTTATGTCTATGCTTAAAAAAAAAATTAATGAGATGCAAAAAATAATGGTAAAAAATAGTTCTATCGACATTTCTTGAAATTTATGTTTATAATTTATTTTCAAGACAATACTGACATAAAGAATAGTTTTAGTGAAAACCGCAAATCAATTGACCAATTATTCTGTTTTTTATAATCATTTGAAATTTGAACCTACCCACTCCCATTGAACAGAGTTCAGTTTGCACTACTTAACCACACATTTTGAGCTAAAAATTTAAGTTTGTCTAAACTTCTAAAAAAATTTAATGAGATGCAAAAAATAATGGTAAAAAATAATTGCTCGTTACTCCAAAGTCTAAAGCGCCCTCTATCGGCTTTTTTTTTAGATTTTTCTTTATAATTTATTTTCAAGACATTACTAAAATAAGGAATAGTTTTCGTGAAAACCGCAAACGAATCGATCAATTTTTCCGTTTTTTTATAATCATTTCAAATTTTGGACCCTAAACTTTGATAGCGCCTATCTCCTTCGGAAGACGTTTGGGACCGTTAGTTTCCCATTTAATATTATTTGTCTGGATGTGTACTCTCACCCCTTAAAGTTCTGCCCAGTATATTATACATGTTTTAAAGAAAAATGTGACCGGGGGTATAACGATTATTTCGTTATATATTGGTTATTTTCTTAAATTATTCCTTCCCCCTGTCTCTTTTCAATTCAAAATCAGTTTTAAGTGTCCTTCATTCACTTTCCATTTTTTTTCCCTCGCCTAGTTTTTCTCTAACCGAAAAATCGGCAGCTGCTTAACTTTGTCTGTGAGAAATACACTCACATATTAATCAACCGTTTAAAGCTATTTCCAGATGTCTGCTATTTCCGATCGAGGCAATTCTGCATTACCTTATATGGACATCATCTCTGTTTCGCAGTTAAAATTTATGCTTACGCTTCTTTTCTTTCTCGACAAAACCCTAAAATAAAGAATTTAACATCTGCGCAGTAAAATCTGATATCCCTTTGGTGTGCCTCTTTATTAGACATAATAACACGTGTAACATTTTATCGTTTGGCAACCTTTCCTTTCCCATCCCAGCTTGGAAACCATATTGAATTCTTATCTTGCCGGCTGCATTTTAACTGTATTTGGCGTATACTATCCATTGTGCATGGGCGAACTTGTGTATGTTGGCGATTTTCTATGATGCCAAAGGTGGCAGTTTGTTGCTATGTACGAGGTCACTTGACTCTCTGCGCTTGTCTTGTCAACGTGCTAATTTTTGGTTCGGAGATTTTCTCCGAGTGCTGTAAGTGTGCCCCCCTTAGTAATATATGTCTAAATAAATTGTAACTTAGCAATCATCGTGGGTTTTTTTTTCGAGCATCCGAACCTGGACTGATTCTATACTGATCATAGGCATGATCTTGGAATCTTCTAAGTATTCCAATGGAATAGCAGCTACTAATATACGTGATCATACCTCTTCTAAACCTTCTAACAAATATATGCAACTACCAAAATCCCTCAAGAAACTCTTCTTTATATAAATAACTGGTGCCTGACGGTTTCGTTTTCCCCACATAAAAAAAAAAAAAAAAAAAAAAAAAATATGGAGGGGGGTTTTCTGCGACTTTTCTGCGGATGTCATGCATTTCGGTTCTTCTTTTTCGTCTCTGCATCCCCCGGTAAAAAAAAGGCAACTGCTAGTAGTCTTGGCTGCTAAGCGTCAACAGATGTGGAATTGATCTTCAAAGTGGTGTTCCCGTCCTGAAATTCCTTTCCTGGACACCCCCTTTTCCTCCCCTGTCCTCTCCAGCTCAAGTGCTTCGGAGCGTCTCCCCTTGAAATTCCATCTTCAAAAGAAATCTGCGGCCAAGTATCACCTGAGCGCTGGGGCGCCCACCCTTCTTTCTTCCACTCGCATCGTTTTGTGTCTGATCATCGATATCGCCTAGAATTTTGTGCTTCTGCTACAGAGTGCTTCGTCAAAATTACATAATACGCCATACCAAAAAAATTCACGAGTGATAAAGTAGTGCATTGTGTTCGCTTAATATAGCTTCCAGAGTGTGAAAATATACAAAATTCTTCAAATTAGTGCAAGTTAGGTGTCTCATAGAAAATTTAGTGAATAACAAGTGTTTCTGTGTGATTTTGCAGTGTAAAGTGAATGCGCTGCAAAAGAAAGTGCGATTTTGCACATGCAATCGTGAAAATCCATCAGAAATAATTCATCGTAGATATCAGTTAACAGTGCACAAAGTAATAAATAAATAAATAAGAGAATTACAAAAATTCTCTAAATGAGATGTCACCACCTTCGATAAGTGAAATGATATGCGTCAGTGAAAAAAAAAATAAATAAAAGTGCACATTTTCATATCTTCGAAATACGACAGCTGTGAGTGTGGGAGCAGATCGTGTCCCTTTTCCCTAACTATTACTTTGGTATTTAACAATATAATAATTGATTGTTTTTGTTTTTAAACAAAAAATAACAATAATAAGTTACCCCATGTATTGTGTTTATTTCATGTTCTGCTTTCACATTCAGGACACAACGGTCAAAATTTATGTTCTGTGTAGAGCATTAATATAATCCTGTTATTGTGTTTTTGCAAAGATTTTTAATTTGCGAAAGCACGGTAACTGTTGTCATTTCTAGTTATTATTTTTATGACATTTTATGCAGTTTTTACCAGTTATTACATTTATGTGCTAGTGTTTCATATTTTACGTCCAACACCCCTTCGTTTTTTTTAATTTTGTATTTGGATTCTCTAATATGCTTAAATAAGTTTTTAGACAGTTTTGAACTTTAATGACAAAGTTAAAATAAGATTTTTCTTTTTCATCTAAAAAAAAATATTTTAAGTTACAAAAAGGGAACTTTTCCCTTGTGTAAAAAAAAAAAGTTAAAAGAAGATTTAATTTCATTTTTGCTTAACAGTTTTTGGTGTTTTCTTGATAGTTTGCTTTGCTTTATTATATACAGATAAAGTAAGTACTTTTTAAAGTGAAGGAATATATAGATATATGTTTCAAAGTGTATTTATTTTGCTTTTATTTAATTTCTAAATGAACTACTTTTGTATGTCTCCCTTTGCTTTACTGTTATAAAAGGTTTAAATAAGATATCTTTAAAGTGAGGTATATTTTAAGGTCTATTTATTTTGCTAGTGTACATATTTTTACTAGCTAGGAAATTTTCTTGTTTTCAATGTGCTTTAGGGTATAAATCCGGTCTGTGTAACAATTTCTCAAAACTTGTGAGCTTAAACAAAACAAACAAACAAAAAAAAACTGTAATCATGGCGGCAAAACAAATTCCGATAAATATCATTCAATTTGATGGAGATCCAGATTTACTTAAATTTTTCTTTGATCAAATTCGCGTCTGTGCAGAAATTAATAAATATAACCCACAAACAACAATTGCAATCTTAAAGGGAAAGTTAGTTGGGCCTGCACAAAAATTTCTAGCCCAAAATCCTGACCTGCAAAAGATAACAGACCTCGATTTGCTGGAAAAGGAATTTGCGTCATTTTTCGCCCCCCCTAGTAAATGTGTTGCTTCTGTTGAATTGTCCAGTTTAGCACTTATGCCTTCTGAGACGATAAAAAACTTAGCTCATAGACTAAATGTTCTTGCGGCGACTGTTTATGCAGATATCAACGACGAAAGTGCACGCAACACTATTAAACTTATGAAATTTCTAGAAGCCCTTCCTTCAAATATTAGAATAAAATTACAGGAAGAAGGCATTAATGATTATAAAACAGCAGTTGAAAGAGCGCAAACTCTTCATGAAATTTTAAGGAATGAAAAAATCTTACATTCCTTACCCTCGGTACACAGACCAGAAAATCTCATCGAATCGCAACTGAAAGAAATCTCTGAGAAAATAAATGCATTATCTTTTGCCCCTCCTGATACTAAAACCGAAACTGAGCAAAAAAATCTCCAGACTAGACCAAAGCATTCCGCAGGTGTTTCACGCTTCAAAAAAAATTACAAAAATCGAAACTACACTAGACGTTATTCCCCACACAAGTTTTCACAAAAAAAACCAGTAGTTTGTCAGTTATGTGGACGAAACAATCACGACGCTCTCTCTTGTTTTAAATGGAAAAGAGCAAATACTCAAAGAAAAAACAATTACACAAACTCCACGCCCCAATTTCAGGAAAACTGAAACAGAGATACAATTTTTATGCTGATGGTGTTGTGTCTCAGTCTAATACTTCTACATCAGCAACTTTTCCTTTTGACCCTGTATTACCTAAAATTTCAAGTTCGAGACTAGTTAATTCAGTAGCTTCCCAAACTTTTGACTCCATTAAGATAGCAAATAACATCAGTACACAAACAGAAAGTGATAATGTTCAGATAATTTGTAGTGTAAACACTATCTCACCATCCCTCCCTCTTGTTAAAGCCACTATAGCAAACCATGATATTACTTTATTGGCTGATTCTGGTAGTAGTATATCTTTACTTTCACAAAAATTATTCAACCAACTTAAACCTGTCTTAAAATATAAAAGACTGTCCACTGACGTCAATATTAAAACTGTCAATTCTGATGTCTCATTTTCCGCCTGCATCAGAACATCCATTAAGCTAAAACAAAAAGCGTTTTCACACCACTTTTATATTGTTGACATACCTGAGTCTTCCAGTTTTGAAGGCATTTTAGGTTTCGATTTCATAACTAGATACAATGTTGTCATCGATACTTTTAACAAGTGTCTCCATGTCAACAATAATTTCGCTGTCCCTTTAAAAACCAGTAAAGAATCTTCTGGAGAGAAACAATCAAAATCATGCAATTCTTTGAGTGATGTAGTAATGAACCAAGCGGTGTTCTTAACTCGAAAAATTATAGTAGAACCTCAACAACAAATATGGTGCTCTGTTTACACCTCCAATAACATCAACAATGACAGAAATTATCTATTTGAATATTTGGCACAAACAAAAGAATTAATAGGAAATGATGCCATTATTCAAATGAATAAATTATCCAATAAAAGAAAGAAAACTTCACAAATACATCATTTCTTCTCAATAACACTTAAAAACACTTCTGAAAAGACCATTCATCTCCCTAAACACACAAAAATAGGTCAATTATCTGAGATTGAGGAAATTCGCGACTATACTTCTGAAATGTCTGACAAGCAAAATAACTCAGAACAGCACTTTGTAAATTTCATTCAGGCGTCTAATGAAATCTTACAAAAAAGAAAGCAGGAGTTATCGGCTAATGATTTTAAACTTTCTCACTTAAAGTCTGACGAAGCAAAGAACCTAACTAAATTGCTACTTAATTATTATCCTGCCTTTTCCAAATCATTAGACACACTTGGTCATACTGATAAAATTGTACCTGATTTGAAATTCATTAATGATTACCCCATAAAGACTCTCCCTTTCCCTCTTCCCCAAGCTGTGCAAAAGGATGTTTTAAATCAAATCAAACAGTTACTTGATGCCAAAATCATTGAACGTCATTGTTCCGAATGGGCCTGCCCCATGCTTCTTGTTAAAAAGAAACCAGACGGTACAGGTATACAGAAATATAGACTCGCATTAGATCTCAGAATGGTTAATACTATAATTCAAGGTTCGTCCTATCCACTTCCAATTCAAACTATTATTTCAAATCTTTCACAATATCGTTTTTTCTCTTCTCTCGACTTTCATCAGGCATATCATCAGATTGATTTGCCTGCAAAATTTCAAAATCAGCTCACATTCACTACAATGTTCGGTTCTTTTCGGTATAAGAGATTAGTATTCGGCTTAAAATCTAGCGCCTCAATTTTCCAAGCTTTAATGGACTCCTTACTTGATGAATTACAGTTAGAAGGTGTCTATACCTACCAAGATGATCTTATTGTTGGTGCCAATTCATATCAAGAAATGTGTGATAAGTTGGATAAAATTCTTGCAATACTAGTAAAATATAACTTAACGCTGTCCCCTAACAAATGCACTTTTCACAAAACCAGTTTAGATTATCTTGGATTTCACATAGAAAATCAAACTATTTCTCCTGTACAGTCGAACATTGTAAAAATAACATCTTTTCCAACACCTACAACAAAACGTCAATTAAAAGCACTCATAGGCATATAGCAATTAAAAGCACTCATTACATTTTACAAATCTCTGGTTCCATCCTTTTCTGAACTTGTGCAGCCTCTCATAAACTTAACTACTCCAAAAGCTAAATTTAAGTGGACAAGTAAACATCAAAAAATTATGGACACCATACAGAAGATATTCTTTAATCCACCCATGGTTAGATTACCTGATTGGAACAAAAAGTTCTATTTAAATACTGATGCGTCAAATATTGCCATTTCTGGCGTCTTACTACAAGAACATGATAAACAACTATTACCTGTTGCATACTTTTCAAAATCTTTAAAAGCATCAGAAAAAAAATATCCTGCACTTAAATTAGAACTCATGGCGATTCATAAATCAGTTACTGCTTTCAAATATTATTTATACAACAGAGAATTTGTAGTCCTTTCAGATAGTAAACCATTAGAAAAGTACAACAAAACTACAAATCCGGCTGATATTATCTCTCGCTGGCTCATGGATCTCTCAGAATACACATACAAATTTCAACATATTCCAGGTAAAAAGAATGTACTCGCTGACTATTTATCTCGCTGTAACTTTGAAAATAATCAACAGACTTTAGCTACAAACCCTGAACTTATTCATGACACTCAACCCTTACCTATTGTAGAATGTGATACTCCACACTCCAGCTCGAGTGATTCTAATATGCATGTTAACTGCCTTATTTCTGGTACACAAACAAATCCTGACCCTTTATTAGAAATTTCGAATGAAACATTTGCTACTGAACAACAAAATGACCCTACTTTGTCTGTTGTTTATAAAGAAATCTTAAAGAAAGGATCTTCTCAAAAATTTCCTAACTACTTCATTCATCCTGATTCGAAAGTATTAATGTTAAAGAAGGAAAATATTTTTAATAACACTTTTTCGTATCACATTATTGTTCCAAATTCACTTAAAAGCAAAGTCTTAACAATTTCACATTTATCTCATTTTGGCTTTAATAAAACTTATGAATTCTTGTCAGGTAGATATTTTTGGAAGGGTATGTATGTAGACACTTTAAACTTTGTCGCATCCTGTATCAAATGTCTTCAAACTAAACATCACCAAACTCCACCTGCACCTTTGCAGCCCACATACACTCCCAGGTACCCTGGTCACACTATCAGTACAGATCTCCTTGGACCGTTTGCTAATGGAAAATATGTTTTAACTATCACTGATCATTTCTCGAGACATATTGAACTCTTTCCACTTAATGACATATCTGCGAGTAAGGTTGTTAAATGCTTATTCTCTTACATAACCACCTTTGGGAGACCTTCGGTTGTCTTATCAGACTTAGGACCCCAGTACACTTCTCAGGTATATAACATTTTTAATGATACAATGGGCATTAAGGTATTACACAGTTCGGCCTCGAGACCACAATCAAATGCGATTGCAGAGCGAATCAATAAGTCAATCAAATATTCAGTTAATATTCTTTTACATGAAGGTCATTCATTCGAAAATGCAGTATTTATACACAAATCACTTTATAATGGTTCGAAACATGCAACTACATTATATTCTCCTAATTTTCTTCATTTTGGACGTGAACTTTCTCTAATTTTTGACACTTTTGATCAGTCGTGCAACCAACCCTTTCTTGATAAACATATTGAAGTCCACAAATTACTTGATGATTTGAGTAAGATATATCACAAAGCCTATAACAACATTAAATCTGCTCAAGATAAAAGATATAAATATTACGGTCAGAAAGCTAAATTAAGATCCATTTTCTTAAAAGACATTGTATATCTAAAATCAAATGACAAGTTTAAAACAAAGTATACTGGTCCATATATTGTCTTGTAAACATTCCCCTGTATCATTCTCAATTAAAAGGTTGTATACTCCTGATAACACAGCATTTCGGGTACATATTGATAGACTTTTATTAGCACCTCCTCGTTATGGACATTTATTTGATGCATCAAGTCATATAAACAACACTAACTTTAATACGTTTTATCAACCTCACACATACAATCTAAGAAACAGAAGCTAATGTAAAATCACTATTTATTATTTTTTATGTCTTGTTTTATGATACCACATATCCAACCAAAGAGCTCATGGTTGTGTGTATGTTGTTTTTGACTGATCTTTAACAATATCATGGCTGGTCCATCACTGTTGCTCTGAAGATCTCTTAGGAACAATATTAGGTATCATTGTTATCCTCTAACACTTAGATAGGCCTTCATACTCACTAAAATTTTAGTTACTTTTTATTTTGTTTCTTTTTGCAGTACACTTAAAATTTCTTTGACAATATTCATTAATTCAGTATTTTTTTCCACTAGCTAACCTCCCACTTAACAATTCCTGTACTATAAGTCAAACATATTATAGTTAGATAAACAGGTACTGTAGTCTAGAAAAGTAAACAAATGATTCATGTAGTTAAATAAAACACAGTTTTCATATATGACTTGTTCATCACCCCACTCGATTGTGACACATTTTTCGTCTCTCTTCACTCTAGGATTGTCTCCCTATATTAGTTGTTAGATGATATACATTTTTTTTGTTTTTTCTTTTTGAAATCTTCCCTTTGAAGTCTTGTTCCCGTTCAAAATTAAGGCCCTAAGGGTTCAAGCTTCATTGTGTTGAGAGACAAAGTTTTGGAATTGGAGTTTCGATTCAAATTTTTGAATTGTGATTCCAATTCACAACAATTCAAGTTTTTTTCATGTAATTCGACGTGGGCTCCTTCAGAAGACCGCTAGTGCCTTCGGGGGAGCATCACAATTCCCTCCTCATCTAAGGCTAGGCCCTAAGCCGATGCCATAATACTTGTGTTGTACACAAGATTCAGGGTGACGCATATTTTTATGGGCGTGCTTGGAGCACCTCTTTTTTTTGGTCATCCTATGCTTCGGCATGAAACATTTTTATTTTTATTTTTTAATATACATCATATTACTCTTTTTAATTTTTTGAAAAATATAGTACTATTATGTTATTTTTGTGTATTGCCATTTTATATTCATTTAGTATTAGTTTCATGTTTTGTATATATGTTTCAAAATTTTTACTTGTGTCATGATAACAATCAAAGCTGCAGTAATATTTTTGTACTGTCTGAGTCGACTCAACTTATACATATAAAATACAGTACTACCTTGGATCCATGAAATACAAATATAAAAAAAATATAGAGACTTTAGAACTGCTGACTGTTTTTGAATACAAAAGTCTCCATTATCATGACGTTAAATTTCTACATATATAAAAAAAAAAAAAAAAAAAAAAAAAAAAAAAAAACTTTTGCATTTATGTATGTTTTTATGTTATAATATTTTATGCTAGCCTATGCACATTGGACAGCAAAAGTTTTTTTTGTGGTGCACCGGGTAATATATATAACGATTATTTCGTTATATATTGGTTATTTTCTTAAATTATTCCTTCCCCCCTGTCTCTTTTCAATTCAAAATCAGTTTTAAGTGTCCTTCATTCACTTTCCATTTTTTTTCCCTCGCCTAGTTTTTCTCTAACCGAAAAATCGGCAGCTGCTTAACTTTGTCTGTGAGAAATACACTCACATATTAATCAACCGTTTAAAGCTATTTCCAGATGTCTGCTATTTCCGATCGAGGCAATTCTGCATTACCTTATATGGACATCATCTCTGTTTCGCAGTTAAAATTTATGCTTACGCTTCTTTTCTTTCTCGACAAAACCCTAAAATAAAGAATTTAACATCTGCGCAGTAAAATCTGATATCCCTTTGGTGTGCCTCTTTATTAGACATAATAACACGTGTAACATTTTATCGTTTGGCAACCTTTCCTTTCCCATCCCAGCTTGGAAACCATATTGAATTCTTATCTTGCCGGCTGCATTTTAACTGTATTTGGCGTATACTATCCATTGTGCATGGGCGAACTTGTGTATGTTGGCGATTTTCTATGATGCCAAAGGTGGCAGTTTGTTGCTATGTACGAGGTCACTTGACTCTCTGCGCTTGTCTTGTCAACGTGCTAATTTTTGGTTCGGAGATTTTCTCCGAGTGCTGTAAGTGTGCCCCCCTTAGTAATATATGTCTAAATAAATTGTAACTTAGCAATCATCGTGGGGTTTTTTTTCGAGCATCCGAACCTGGACTGATTCTATACTGATCATGCCTCTTCTAAGTATTCCAATGGAATAGCAGCTACTAATATACGTGATCATACCTCTTCTAAACCTTCTAACAAATATATGCAACTACCAAAATCCCTCAAGAAACTCTTCTTTATAGGGGGGTTCAGGGGGGCAGAGACCCCCTGAGAAAGAATTTTTTTTCTTCTAAAAGCTCTGTAAATTAAATTTTTGGTTATGGTCATCTGAATTTGGAATCTTACATTTTATGAAATAATTTTGTATGTAAATGAGATATTTGTTTTAATTTTTCGCAATATGCATGCTTTTTACATCCTAATTTTTGCAATATTTTAAGATTCTGCTTTAATATATGTATTTTTTTCTATTTTTATTGTCGCGTCATCTCAAACTCCGTTAAAAATCTAGTTTGCCGGTAAGTTGATTATTTGTTTTTTATGTGTGATATTTCAAATTCTTTTAAATGTTTTAAAACATGTAATTTTGATTTATTTTCATTTTCGCCACTTTAAATTGTGCTCTTTTGCATGGTATCTCCTGGAGTGAAACTCCGAAGACAAAACGCAAAAGTGCGCCAATGTGGCGATATTTTGAAAACGCTCCAAGAAGGAGGTCGCGCCTTTTCTTTACTTCCAGTATTTGGTATACATTTATAATCGCAAAAGTAGAAATAGAAAATAAAATTCTTGTTGTTTGCTCTCTTACTTTACAGAAATTTATTCTACTCGCCATACTTATTTTAGATATTGCTTTCTAAAGCTACAAACATCAATGCTACATCAGCTCATCAATGCTACATCAGCTCATCAATGCTCATCATACAATGATGATTAGATATATTTTAGATATTGCTTTGCTTATAAACAGAATGAATAATTTTATTAGTTAAACGAAATTGACATCATCAATTGTATTAAATTAAAATAAAATGTTTGAAATGCTTGTTATGCCTTAAGCACAGTTTTAACTTACTGTGCTTAATGTTTTACAATATTTATGAATTAAGTTTAGAAACAATTTTTAAAGCTATTTTTTATTCATAAGGCAAAATACCTGCAGAAAAATTCTAAATTAATCTTATATTTTAATTCTTTTATATTATTTTAAACATTTATAAAAAATGATGACCAAAAATCGTGTGATTTCAATCGCGATTTAAATCAACTGATTAAAATCGCTTACACCCTACTCAGTAAGTACAGTAAACATTTAAATATGGCATCCCAAGGTCTAGCATGCTCGAATCATGCACGACTTTCGGGAAAAAGTAATACTCCTTGTTTAATCAGTCCTGATGTTTAGAAATAATCCAATGAAACTTAAAAATGAGGAATTACGTAACAACCCATTACAAAAGTTAAAAAATCCAGAATCTCTCAAAATCAAGAAAACCAAAAACAATTTCTGTAGATAATTTGCGAAATCTGACTGAAAGATAAACATTTTTTTAATAATCCGAATTAAATCTTTTTGCATTTAAGAGAATTTTATAGTGACTGGCAAACTGATTTTAGAATTTTTTTTAAATGTGACTTCTATATGAATGCGCGCTTTATTTTTTATTCATGTATATGTGAACTTTTATACATTGAATATTTGTTATGCCATTAGAGATGTTATAAAAAAATAAAACTTGGTTACTGCCTTTTTTGTTTAATTCCGACTTCTACACGTTTTTTCCCGGCGTTTATCCTGTAATTCAGAAAATTCGGCAATTTAATCTTTTTAAGTATAATTTTCGAAAATAAAATCAGGATTAACCGGAATTTCGGATGAGCGGGTTTTGACTAATTTCAATTAATATACGAATACCAATAAGGGGCTGTCTTCAAATTATGTCACGCTTGAAGGGCGAGGTTGGGGGAGGGGGGCTCATGAAATTGTGACAAGGGGAAGAAGAAATGTGACATCACATAGTTTGGTTAAAATTAAAACTAAATATCAGCATATTAAGTTAGCAAGTTATTTTAAAATTAAAGTGTTTTGCTTTCATAAAGTAAAGATTTAAAGCCAGATATGCAAAATTCTAACTCCAAAATACTGTTTTCAATTGTTCTTTCATATTAATATTTTATTACTAATATATATTAATTACGTTTTTGTTGTAAACTTTAACTTTATTTCATACAACATTTCACACATTCTGGTAAACTAATTTTCGAGATTTTTTTTAAATGTGGCTTCTACGAATAAGCTTTCCAGTGTGCGTTTTCATTTTATAATCGTGTACATATGTTGTACTTTTACATTGAGTATTTGTTATTTCATTTAAGATGTTTTAAAAAATCAACTTGATTTACTGCCTTTTTTTTTTTAATTCTAACTTCTACACGTTTTTTTCGTCATTTATCCTGAAAATTCTGCAAGATAATATTTTCAAGTATAATTTCGAAAAGCTTTGGATTTACCGGAATTTCAGATGAGCGGGGTTCGACTGTAATTTCAATTATTATTAAACTAAAGAATACAAAGGATGTCACACTTGAAGGGGAGGAGGAGGGGGGGGGGTCATGAAATTGTGACAAGGGAGGGAGAGGGAGAGATAAGAAGAAATGTGATATCAAACGTTTTGGTTAAAATTAAAGCATTGAAGTATGAAGCTGTTTTTAAAATTCAAGCATTTTGCTTTCCTAAAATAAAGATAAGATTTAAAGCCAAACATATTAAATTCTATTTCAAATTCCAAAATGCTATTTTAAATTGTTCTTTCATGCTAATATTTATTACTATTCTATATTACGTTTTTGCTGTAAACCTTAACCTTATTTCATGCTGAATAAGTACAAGGATCATTTTTATTGTTCAGCTCACAAATGACATTAAAACACATAGTTAATTTTTTTTTTAACCCGGGAGGACGCGCGCAGGGCCTTAAAGACCCGGAATGCGTATGGTTTTTACAGTTGCAACCACTAAATATTTAAAAGTAATCTCTAACTTATTTCATCGCAAAATTTGTAAGAATTGCGTTCGTCTAAATAAAGCGACTGCTTTAGTTTGATTTTATTGGTGACAAAGTTAAAACTTTCATACCCTGCTTAAGCGCGCGTTCTCCCGGGTTAAATAAAGTTTGAAATATGATTCAAAAACAGTACTTTGTTCCTGATCTGCAAGTATATGTTTATGTAATACAGCGTGACTTGTCACAAGAGGGTAGCATCAGCTAGTATGCCACAAGCACAGAAAAGAAAGGGTATGAACATCTTAATATTTTCTTAATAATTATTCTTAATAATTTCTTGATAATATTTTCAAGTATAATTTCGAAAAGCTTTGGATTTACCGGAATTTCAGATGAGCGGGGTTCGACTGTAATTTCAATTATTATTAAACTAAAGAATACAAAGGATGTCACACTTGAAGGGGAAGGAGGAGGGGGGGGGTCATGAAATTGTGACAAGGGAGGGAGAGGGAGAGATAAGAAGAAATGTGATATCAAACGTTTTGGTTAAAATTAAAGCATTGAAGTATGAAGCTGTTTTTAAAATTCAAGCATTTTGCTTTCCTAAAATAAAGATAAGATTTAAAGCCAAACATATTAAATTCTATTTCAAATTCCAAAATGCTATTTTAAATTGTTCTTTCATGCTAATATTTATTACTATTCTATATTACGTTTTTGCTGTAAACCTTAACCTTATTTCATGCTGAATAAGTACAAGGATCATTTTTATTGTTCAGCTCACAAATGACATTAAAACACATAGTTAATTTTTTTTTAAATAAAGTTTGAAATATGATTCAAAAACAGTACTTTGTTCCTGATCTGCAAGTATATGTTTATGTAATACAGCGTGACTTGTCACAAGAGGGTAGCATCAGCTAGTATGCCACAAGCACAGAAAAGAAAGGGTATGAACATCTTAATATTTTCTTTAAATTAAAGCTACATTTTCATGTGTTCTTAATTTTATTTTTTTTTTCTTTCTCATAGAAACTGGATCATCAAGAAAATTGAAGAACAGCAAGAAAATTGAAAGAGAAGTGCAGAGAAGAGGAATTAAAAGAAATCGAAACAGTGACAAACAAAACTACGCAAAGACTACGCAAACTGAAATAAGAAACTTTCAAACTTTCTAGAATCCATCGATGCAGAGAAATAATGATATACAAAGAACAATATTAGCGACAATAAGTGCTCAGGTACAAGGAGTACAAATTTTTAATACTGATCAATAAAAGTATTTTAACCATCATTGTCATTTTCTCCTGTGTAAATATTTAATCTAATCAAAGTATACTTAAAAATAAAATAATAAATAAAAATAAAAATATACTTGAAAAATTGGAAATTAATGAAATAAACATTCCAGCTTAGAAACATATGCGGCAATCGGGAAGCGGCAATAGAGACATTGTTTGCGTGTGTATCACTCGAGTTCACGGATGAAATTCTAGAATAAATCAAATCTCGATTCATATATTAAATCGCAATTGGTCTGCCAAGTCATATCTTAGTGGAAAACACCTAAAAATCTAATTTTAGCGATTAATTCAGATTTACCATTGTGCCTTCCTGCATCTAAAAGTGTTAAAACATGAAGAACTGGGAGCAAGAAAACACAATGTTAAACCTAAGAGTAAACTCCTAAAATCAGGGTGTTAGGCATTTTCCACCAAGATATGACTTGGCAGACCAATTGTGTTTTAATATGCAAATTGAGATTTAACTAATTCTGAAATTTCAGCCATGAACTTGATGGGGTGATTGTCTGTGATGCCACCTGCCAGTCTATTATGTTTTGTGAATTTATAAGACTTAAAATATTAAAAAAAAAAAAAAAAAACTTTTACCTTTTTTTTTTTAAAGAAAGTACAAGAAATTAGAAAAATGGGTATTTTTATATTGGGTTCAAGGAGGTAAAAATTTAATTTTTGTACTGATCACTGATCAACTGACATTTACAACTTTCTGAAGTAGTAAAGCTAAAATGTATTGTACATGTCTTCGTTACCATTATCATCAAATTTGCATTTAGCCATGCTCCAAACGTTTCTCCCTATACTTTATGCAATGGAATACTTTTGCATGGATAAATTAATAAGAAATATTCTTTGCACCACAGATTGTATATTTAAGTAATGCATATCAATTTTATTATATCCAAATGAGTGTAACATAAAACTAATTTTTGATACTTTTTGGTTAGCTGGGTGCCAGTGTTACATAAACATTTATATGTATATGCAACACTGGTGCCCGGCTAACTGAAAATTACTTTTTTTTTCATTTTAGTTTATTACTTTATTTATTTTGTCTATTGTATATATTAGGAATGTGATTTTCGCATTTTTGCACACATTTTGCTATTTAACAGCACATTTTCTCTAACAAAATTCTGGGGTATAAAAATGTAGTAATATCATCCTTGATTATATATATCTACACCCGCAAGATTTACAAGTATCTTGCATGTATTTTTTATACAGAATAAAAGGTCTACTATTTTTGACAGTTTTCATGCATATAAATTTGAAATACTCTGATATTTACAAGAAATATTTCAATGTAACTAAGAAGAAAAGATTTTCTCCATAAGTTCGTACTTACAAAATTTTGAAAAAAAATTTCAGAATGTGAGTATATTTCAGGATATGAGTTTCAAAACTTTTCTTATTCGAAGGTTCATACAGAGTTTGCTAAATGAAAATTAAGGACTCTGTAAAGACTTTGTAAGGAGTTTTTAAGGACTGAAGGCAAATTTTGAAAGCTGCATTGACATACATTCTAAAAAATTTTTTCTCATAGAATCTATGCATTGTTTGTAAGGGGAAAAAATTAGTTGGATGTGCCAATGCCAGAACTTTTTTCGATCTCATACGTATATTGAAAATTTAAAAAAGGAGTTACACATGCTAATATTTTATATAATTAATTTAATACTATGCCAACTTTGATTTTCATTTAGAATTTCTGCTTCTGTCAATTAATTATAGTAAAAACAAATGTGTACGAACAATGAGCTGTTAATTCCCAAACTATCTTAATCCTAATTAAACTAACTTTCATGTATTATATAGAAAATTGGAAAATCTGTATTTTTTAATATTCAAATACAGTAAAACCTCTGAATAGCATAAACCTCATTGAATAGATTCTTACATCGGGCCCAGTTGTTCTTAATTTTTTTTAGCACCAGTCTGAACCTACATCACTACCACCAGTTTTAGCCAATCAGATTGCTGAGCTCTGCTGGTCCAGTTGGGGAATTAACGTCTCGTGTTAATGTGGATCATGATATTAATTAAAATCAAGTTTTCCGTTATTCTGTTATCATCAGCTGTTTGCAAATAGCCAGCTTAGCAGGACATGAGTTTCTGTCTCTATATGAGCTGACGGACAATAGAACGACAGAGAACTGAGAAAATAATATAAAGAGCATTGTGTTATCACAATGCTCCTTTTTCACAGAATATTTCCAAATTCAAGGAAGATCTGTCGACCATAGCCAAAAACATATACAAAAAATTTTGTTCCATGCATAGTTTCATACACTTTTTGATGGTAGAATGGCAACTTACAAACACAAGGACAGACAGACATTTTGTGAAAACATGTTTTTTGGAATCTCTGAACCCTAAAACAGGTAAATATGTTGAAAACTGGAAATTGAAAAAAATTTGGATTACAATACTTCCTTCTATTGATGATACAAAAAAGTTAAAAAAAATAATGAAACATTTATTTTTGAGGTGATTTATTACCAGTTAGTCAAGATTTGCCAATACACAAATTCCTATTCATTTAAGGCGATGATGATGGTGATGTTGGCCTAGACGTCTCAAATAATGAAGAGAATGTATCATAAGTTTGAAATTTTTTAACTATTTATGCATACTTTAAAAATATTAATAGAATGGGTAGAATATGTATTTATTTAATTTACTACAGTCCTCACAAAGGCATGCAAATGTAATAATGTTTTATAACCACCCCCCCCCAAAAAAAAATAAATAAAAATACATGAATAATGCATTATATACAGATTTTTTTTTAATTTAAGATCATTTTTAAATATCTATTTTTAAAGAAGGATGCAGAGAATGTAAAATTTTGTGCAATCAAAGTCTCAATAACAAAAGTGCATGGTAGAAAATTATAGATAACATTTTAAAAGTTAATTGTAGTGTTGTCAGAAATGAAAATTTTCTATGACTTAACAAGTTTCACCTTTAAAGAAAAATTTATCTGAATCAGCAATTCCCAGTCTATGGGTCGCAGAAAAATCAAGGTTTGCATCAAAAAAGGAGGTAGCTCCATTTTTGCACTTTTGGGAAAGTTAAAAACTAAACCTTTTTATTATTTAAATTTTAAAGTTTTGTCAAAAGTATTTTTTCTACTCATGTATTACCATATGCACTTATAAACATATTGCCAACAATAATGTCCAAAAATATCTTTTTTATCTGTTAAAAACTATACCAATTTCAACAGAAAATAATATTTTAAGTGTTAATCCAAAACTTTCTACTTGATGAGCATAGGAGCAAAATATCCAGATTTATCCAAATCAGCTCTTAATCATTTCATGACCTAGAACAAAATTTAAACTGATTAAAATCATGTGCCTCAAAATTCTGCTTTGGAGCACGGATTTTATATCTTTACAGTTGTATTTATGAATAAGTTCGACTGAGAGTTCGACAGCTGGTCCAGTAATCCAGGTGGGATTTTCAACTAAGAGTTTAAAACTCGTATTTGCCATTGGATGAAAAGTTACCCCACTCAAGAGTTCCTGGACCACAATTGAAAGAAGTGTGCATATTGGTTAAAAAATTCTTGTCTTGTTTGATTTTTCATTGCGACATTGATTTTATTTAGTAGAAAAGTATCAGAAAGAAACAAAAGAAGGAAAAACAAAGATTCAATGTGAATTTTTTTTTCTCGCCAAAATTTATGGAGAAAGTTAAAATTTGCAATCACTAAATATGGAAACTTCATTTACTAACAGTTTTAATATTTTTGAAACAATTCATTCAACCTTCTTTTTTAAATTGATAAATGAGTTAGGTCAATGATATGACACATAATAACTGCTTAAAATAAATGTTAATTTTTTTAAATTAAATTTTTACATAGTTGCCTAAAAATGAGACTTGATTTTCATAAAATAGAATAAAATTTGATCTCCACAAAAACTAAAATTTTATTTCAACAGTCATGTTGATTTCCATTATTAATAGCTCTAAGTAGTAATTAAGTAAATTTTGATAAGAAAAATATTAAAAGGAGGAAAAAAAAGGGGGGGAATAAAAGAAGTAGCCTGTATACACTGCTTTTTTTTTATGAGTACAATAGACTCCCTCAAATCTGCATCTCTAAAAGCCGCACATAATTTATGGATGTAAACATTGGAACATTTATTGCAGATATAGGGAGAAAATTGGACTTTTTAGTTTTATATTAACTCCATGTATATTCTAATTTCTACTTATTTGTTAATATTCATTTTTGCTATAATTCATGTTTTTTTTTTTGATGAAGGAAGCATACATTAATTTTTGAAAAAATTCAAGGTATTGCTGATATTATTGGTAATCACAATCTTGTTATCAAACATATTTATGTATTAATCAAGCTTTTTTTGGTTATTAAGTCTGGCTAAACTTGAAATAAAAAATCCCTGATTTTTATGATTCTTATGTTGATTAGTAATGTACCTTTGTGAGACATGTTTCATTGAATAATTTAAGAAAAATACAAATGATTTTTATAATGGAAATTTAATCCTATGTTATTGATTATTAACTTCACCTTTGCTTTTAATATTTTATTCATGTTAAAGATTATGTAAAATTTTATTATTTGAAATTTAATCATATGTTATTCATTATTAACTTCACCTTTGTTTTTAAAATATTTTATTCATATTAAAGATTATGTAAATTTTTATTACTTAAGTTTATTACTTATTTTCATATTTTACTGTAATAGTTCATTATTATAGTTTATTATCACATATTTTCAATTTGCATTATTAATTAGATTCAAATTACTGTTTAAAAAATGTAAACAAAGCTATGACCAGAAATTTGCAAAACCTCTGGTCCCAAGCTTTGTGGATTTGAGGGAGTCTACTGTATACAGATGTATTAATTTTATTGTTTGGATTTTCAGTAAAAAGGGTTAATTCTAATTGAAATAGATAGTAATTAATATTTAAAATTAGTTAATTAAAATTCAATAACTGGAAAACAATAGATGTATGAAATTAAACATCATTCAAAATTCCATACAGTAATTTAAAAAAACTAATCATTCCAAAATGAAATAGATAAAATTAAGGAAAAAAATGTTACCAACAATAATATAATGAACAGCCAAATAAACATAAAATATACATTTATTTTATAAGATAGCCTGCCTATCTTGCAGATTGAAAAGCATTAGCAATCTGGTGTCACTTTAAAATAGCCAAAAAAGGATCTTGATCTTGTTGGCTGTGGGTGACCATCAGAATTATCAATATGAGGAAGATCCAAATTAAATTTCATACAAATGTTGTGAAGTAGAGCTATGGTTATCATGATCATTACAGATTTCTCAGGACTGTAGCATAGTGTGCCCCCATCTTGATGAATTATTCGAAATCTCGATTTCATCATGCCAAAACATCTTTCTACAACAGCAGACATCCTAGCAGACCCATGCTTTCAGTTAAAAATTTCCTCAGCAGGGCTTGATGGATCTAAAAATTGTGTCATCAGCCAAACCTCTAAATGGTAGCCACTATCACCCAGAAGGAATATATCAGATTGTATTCTACCCTCTTCAAACATTTTTCTTGCTGCACTTAAACTCCATATCAGTGCATCAAGCCAACTGCCAAGCCAGCATATGACTATGTCAAAAATTTTCAAATCTGCATCACAAATCTGGAAAAATAAAAATAACATATTAAATATGATATAGTTTTAAAACTATATAATTTACAGGCATGAGTCTTGAAAGTCACTGATATTTTAGATCTATGGGTAGAATATAAAATTTCCACTGTAGTGGCACATTATAAGTAAGGAACTGTAAGCAAGAGCTCGTTAAGGAAAAATAAAGTACAATAGGCATAAAATTTGATGAGCAAACATAACTTAAAAGAATAATTAAGTTGCATTTGATGAGTAACAACTGCCATTTTCTAGTCCTTATAAGATAAAAAGTCACAGGAAATTTTCAATTTTAGATATTTTGTCACATTTTAGAAAATAACTTGACAAATTGATTTTGAACTACATATATCAGGTAAAGTTATCCTCAAATTTGTAATAAAGGTTTAATATAGTAACCCTAAGTTATTTTACTAACAAGGAAGATCTCCATACTGAGAAAATTCTGAAAAAAATACAGAATGTTCTTCTCATGTGGATACATATCTTTATAATTTTTTTTTTTTTTGGCAGAACTCCGATAGAACGTTCATAAAAAAAATGAACATTTTGTTTATTTGGCAATTTATCACCGGTTGGCGACAAAAAAAACTTTTTAAGCTACAAATGTTTTATGTTGAACTACTTTTAATAATATTTATTTAAATAACTTTATTTTTTTAGGTTTTAATTTGTTATAACTAAAGTTTTGTCATATACATATTTATAATGAAAATTAGCCATGAAATTTTATGAATAAAAATAAAAATTAAACTAATTAAATTTGTTTCAATCTCAAAATTAAGTCCAATTGAGACTGACTGTTCAATTTTGTTGCTATGGAAACAAAACTTGTCCGATATTGAAATGCATTACTGCAGCATTCTTCATCTATTCTTTATTTTGGAATACGCTTAAATGTATGAAAATATATTTTTCAATATGAAAATATTTTATTATATATAAATAATTATTTTTACAATATTAAAATTAAATATCTGCTGTAACACGCAATATATGTATGTAATACAATATAATATATATATTAAACTCTTTCATTGTTTAAGTTTAAATTCATCAAATACCATTTACAGGCATTTTAAAAATCTATTAACAAACAATTTTCAGTTGTATGAATATTGTTTGTTTTTGGCGAGGAAAAATGCTGCATGCCAAATCGCGTGGCGCTTTTGTTTTTTTACGCCAAATATTCGAAAGTATCTTATTTTTTACAAACTTCCTACTGTAATTCCACAGCTAAATTTGACTGATCCTTTATTACATACATAAGTAGTTTAACTAGTATTTTTTCCAAAGTATTTCGAGTGTGCCTAGTATGGAGAATTTCCTTGTAAGTCAAATAAGATCTACTTTCTGGAATATGCTAGTGTTCTAAACAAAATTTTAATTCAATTTTATGATGAGAAAAAATTAACTTTATATAGCAATCTCAAATCAGACTAACTATCATAATATGCCAATACAGTAGACTCCCTCAAATCTGCACACCTTGAGACCAGAGGTTGTGCGGATTTTAGAATTTTGCAAATTTCCGGTCATTGCTTTGTTTACAATTAGTAAACAGCAATTTGAAAGTAATTAACTATGAAATTGACACTATAGTGAATGCTTACAATAAAATAAAAATTCAGATAGTTTTAAAAATGATTAAAATATTAAAGGCAAAGGTCAAGTTAATAATCAATCTTCTATAATTAAACATTTATTATGATGACGAGGTGTATTTTTTTTTTTAATGAAACTTGCCTCATAAAGATACATTACTAATTCACACAAAAATCATAAAATAAGGAAGCTTTATTTCAGGTTTAGCCCGACTTAATAATAAAAAAAGTTTGATTAATACATAAATATATTTGTTAAAAAGATTGTGATATCAGCAACATCTTGATTTTTTTTTCTAAAATAAATTTAATCTTCCTCCATGAAAACATATTAATTCAGTAATATTAGTGAAAATTAGAGATTAAAAAATATATATAGAATTGATACAAAAAAAAAAAAAAAATGTCTTTATATCTGAACTGAATCTTTCATTGTTTACATCTGTAAATTGTGAAAATAAAACTCAGCTTTTGCATTGAAATTAAATTACTAAATACAGTTAGAAACAGGGGGGGGGGGATGCACACATTCTCCACATACTTTAATTGTCACAGGAAAAAAAAAAAAAAAATCAATTTTTAACATCTTATTTATTTGTCTCAATAAATTTTATCATAGAATCCCAAATGAGAAGTTATTTGATTAAGTAATTAATGAATTTAGAGAGGTTTAAAATTTGGAAATCATAATAATAATGTTTGTTAAAATTAATGATTTTTCTTGATTCGACCATGATTTCTTGTTGGCTCATAGTGTTATGAATAGTGAATAAGGCTGCTTTATAAACCTTTAAGTGAAGATTAGATAATTTGTTTAATCGTATAAAAATTCACTAAAGAATACTTACAGTCTGTACATTAATTGTGAATTTTCCTCGCCTATTCAGAAAATTGAACCAATCATCACGATCAGGTCTTTGGATTTTAATAAGAGTGCAATCAACTGCACCTAGTGTGTTGGGGAACCCCAAGGCAAAAATATTTGTCGTGTTGCAAACATCTCTGCTTCAGATGTGGGGAAGCGAATGAATTTTTTTGCAATTTTCAATATTCCTTTTAAAACGTTATCAAAATGTCTTGATATTTTTGATTGGTGGCAATGTAAAATTTCGGCAATAATTCTTTGGAAAGTGCCACATCCAAGTATTTTCAGTGTTGTCAATACCTAAATAAGAAAAGAATAATTTTACTACGTACATTAGATATATTAATTAACAATGTTTTATTTTTAAATACATCAATACAGAATTTTTTTTTGTTAATGTTCAAACAAGCATAATAACTGGTACTACTTAGTATTGTATCTGTCAAACGATATTTGTTTAAACTAATATTGTTGCCATCAATATCAACTTAAACAAATATCATTTGACAGGTACAATAATTCTCCCATGCTTAGAATGGAACGTACACAAGTTATAATGTCTGTTAATGCACAACAAAGTCTTGCAAGTACGATAGAGTTTTACAGTGACGAGTGGATCGTCCAGTTGGCGTTGGTGGTCTCCGCTGATCTGCATCGGATTGTTGGAGACTGGTTCCAGGTATTCCTACCCATTGAGGTTTAGAAGATTTATTTTCATTAACTTTATCCTTATACTCATCGGTATTAAAATTTGTGTTGAATATGACAGTCTTTTTCAGAATCTCCGTTTTTCTCAGTTGATCAATATGGCACTTGAATATGTGTCCATCATCTAATTCCACTTGTTGATGTAATGCACCAAATTTTTGAAGCACAGTAAAAAACTTCCACAATTCACTACAGTCGAACTCGTTTATAGCGAGCTCGGATTTACCGAGGAAAGCGAGAATATTTGGTTGGATCAACGTTAAGTCTATGGAACAGAAATCGCTTTTAACGAGCAAGACCCGGTTTTAGCGAGCAATATTTTTCTGTCTTGTTAGTTTTTTTTTTTTTTGTTTGTTTGATTTTGTGTTTTTTTACTTCTCCGTGGTCTAATACTTTTGTAGGAAAAATTCATTCAACATTACAATGTCAATAGGGAGGGTTCACAAGTCCGGGTTAATTGTAATTAAATTGAGAAAAATTGTAAAGTATTTAATGTAGTGTAAAGTATTTATATTAATTAATGTAATTAAAGTTCGTAAGTAGTAATTAAATTTTAAGTAAACTCAATCATTTGACCTCCTAACGCCCCCTTCCTTCTGATTGCGTGCCTGCCTTAAGGACCCGTTTATTACGAGCACTCGGATTTAACGAGTAAATGTTACGGTCCCTTTGTGCTCGTTTTTAACGAGTTCGACTGTATTTCTGGCATAACATCTCACTTAAACTTTATCTCATATGCTTAAATTTCTGCATTTAATTGGGTAATCATTGTTTTAAACATATTTCATTGGATGTAAAGCATCAAGTTGAATTCGTATACAGTAGACTTCCTCAAATCTGCACTCCTAAAATCTGCAACTCTCTAAAATCCGTACGTAATTTACAGATGTAAACAATGAAACATTCAGTTCATATATAGGTGCAAAATTTAACTCTTTTTTTAGTTTTATATTAATTCCATATATTTTTTAATTTGAAATTTTTGTTAAGGTTATTGAATTCATGTTTTTTCATGAAGAAAATGAATATACAGTCGACTCCCTCAAATCCGCACAGCTTGGGACCAGAGGTTTTGCAGATTTTAGAATTTTGCAGATTTCTGGTCATTGCTTTGTTTATATTTTAAAAAAAGTAATTTGAATGTAATTAATTATGAAATCAAAAGTATAATGAATGCTTACAATATGCTAAAATATTAAAAGAAGTAATAAACTAAGATTTAAAATGATAAAAATACAAAAGCAAAGGTCAAATTAATAATCAATAATGTATAATTATTGATTATTAATTATTATTATTATTCATTATTCATTATATTCATATATTATTATATTATATATTATATAATATTATTATATATTATATTATAATCAATTATATAATTATATATATTATATTAATATTATATAATATTATATAATTATATATATTATATTAATATAATATTATATATATTATATTATATTATATATATATATTCATATATTATTCATTATAAAGATGAAATGTATTTTTCTTAAATTATTCAATGAAACTTGCCTCATAAAGATACAGTATTAATTCACATCGAGATCATAAAATAAGGAAGCTTTATTCCAGGTTTAGCCAGACTTATTAACTAAAAAAGCTTGATTAATACATAAATATGTATAGTAAGATTATGATTACCAATGATATCAGCAATATCTTAATTTTTTCAGAAATAAATTATGCTTTCTTCATGAAAAAACATGAATTCAATAACCTTAACAAAAATTACAAATTACAAAACATATGGCATTGATATAAAATTAAAAAATTCAAAATTTGTACCTACATCTGGGCTGAATGTTTCATTGTTTACATCCGTAAAATATGTGCGGATTTTAGAGAGTTGCGGATTTTAGGAAGTCTACTGTAATAAATATCAGTAACCTTATTTACACCAAAATCCATAAAATCGTTTAATAATCATAAAAATTGGTGTAAAAAATTTTTAATTTGAAGGAACTTTTATTTTTTGCGTTTTAATAGCTGGTAACAATTTAAACTATTTTTCTTTTTTAAAATATGTAAAAAATGTCTTGAAATGCTGAAGAATAGAATTTAAATTGTAAATAAATAGCTATAAATAAATTCAAATAAAAAAAAATAAATGCAATCTGCAAATCAGGAGTTTCTAATCTAGTAAATGATCTAAAAATGATTAAATTCCTATGCATAGCTCCTACAGAACTTTTTTAATAGAATGATTTTTATGACCTTTAACATTATCTCTTAAAACTATTCGATTTAAAAATTGTCTGTACCAGCATATTTTTCAAATTTTTTCCATAATTTTCATATTTTTGTATGCTACAGCCCTCTGAATTATTTCATGATTTTTAAACATCAAGAAAAAAATCTGTGTTCATGATTAGTTCTACTTTGCATCTAAAAATGTAGTTACGGTACTATTTCATAAAGAAAATATTTAACGATTCATGTTGAATTTCCTTTCAAGGGGATCCAAGGGGATTTCACACCAGGATCCAAGTGCATAATTAGTTTGGTTATGAAAAGTAGCCATATGTACAAACTAATAAAAGGTAACTACTGAATTCAGATAATTTTTTCACTTAATATTTCAATTAGTTGTAGTAAAGTAGTCATAGTAAAGTAATGTAAATTATGTAATTGTCCAGAAACTCATAAACTAATTTCTCCAAAAGTCATAAGGTGTGATTTTTATGCAATCTTAGTTTTTTTTTCCTTGAGGAGGGATATATGTGGCTCTAGGTGCGAAGGGGAATTGAACTTTTTGACATTTGTCCTTTTTGTTAGTTGTATCTCAAGAATAAAGTGCAGAATTTTATCAAACTTCATATTTTGCTAAACCTTCCCATAGATGCTGATTGTGTTTTGATGTAAATAACCAAGAAGGTGGCACTGATATGCCAGATTTTTTTTTCACTACTTTTGGTGGTGAGAAGTCGGCGCGTTGTATGTATAAACCGCAGAAGGAAGGCAAAGAAAGGATTTTCCTCGATTTCAGTTGAATGTGGGCAGAGTTAACGAGTGCTCGCAGCCAGGTGCTAAGTCTGGAAACACACACACAACTACTTTTGACGGTGAGAAGTCGGCGCCGCGGAGGCGCAGAAGGAAGGCAAAGAAAGGATTTTCCTCGATTTCAGTTGAACGTGGGCAGAATTAACGAGTGCTCGCAGCCAGGTGCTAAGTCTGGGTACACACACACACAACTACTGATCGGTTCTGAAGCCAGAACCGTTCTAAAATTAAATAAAACTTAAGCAGAGATAGAGATAATAAAAATTTGGTGACCTGAAATAAATATTGGCAATCTGTAGTAGTGTAATAAAGAAGCATTTATTTAAAAGTTAAGCTAACGTTTATTTTTCAAAAAAACATATTCAAAATAAAAATATATGTATATATGAAATAATAAACAAAGAGAAATTATATCTGGTAAAATCAACCAAAAAAATAATTTCTGAAATTATACTATCTATAAAATTAAAGTCATACTTTAACACAATAAAAACACTTAATTAATTGAAACAGCATGACATAAGGTAAAGTTTAAAAGACCTGTACAGGTTGCAACACGAACCACTCACCACAGCATAACTTGAAGAAAAAACAGATTTTTCAAATCGGATGATGACGAAAAAATAAAGTCCAGCAAATGTCCAAAAGAAATAGAAACCTTGGATATCATAGCAACTCATCACAACAGATGTTCAGCAAAGATATTTTCACTATCTATAGACTGCATTCATCCTTAAAACAACATCTTTTAGAACATAAACAAACTACAAATATAAACTTCCATAACTGGAATTTAAAATAATGTACGGCCTTTACCAGACCAAAACATCGTCAGACCATCCGCAGTCAAAACAAACCGACTGATTTAAATACCCCTCGCCGTTCTATACATCGCCAGAGTGCAACGCCCCCTTTGCGTCTGCCGAGTTGAGCGAATGCGTTCCTGCTTTGCGAAAGGGAGATACGGCTACTCGTAAGTTGCGATTTGCGAAGATCGCAAATCGCGATCAGACGGAAGAAAACGATCATGAACGCACATGTAAGTGTTCAAATCGAAAGTAAACAAATAAGTAACCGATTTAAAAATGGAATATGCCATGGAACTAGGAAAACAAAATAAAGAGATTGGAAATAAGATAAGATTGGAATAAAATAAAAACCTGTAAGTCATGCTATATTATCCTATTACAATATGTATATATATGCCCATAGAGTGTTAAGGGTAGTGAGTATGCTGACAATCGCCCCCCCCCCCTTAACACTCGTACTACAAAGAAACTAATTACCAAGTATTACTAAATAATATAAATAATATCAAAGGTCATATCGAACAACATAAGATATAAGTATATCTACTATCATACTTTGACAGTTACTAGTGAAGAATAAATCAACATTTTCGTGCGTAAATGTAACAATTCACAATATCTTATAACAAGGTTAATTTCCAAAAATGAACAACTTTTTAACAATGTTAATAACCACACAATATGAATAACAATTTGATAACTATACAACAACAAGAATAACAACTTTCTTTCATAGCACAAGAGTCTTTAGTTACCATAGTAACTTAAAAATTTCAAAGTCTTTCAGGTACACAAACATTTCAAAAGAGTTCATGAAAATTTGTTACCGTTTTACCTCGTCACATGCAAGTGACTACGATTACCGGTACATACCGTAACATTCTTTAGTATGTCGATTCTTGATCCTTGCCTTGACAATACACGATTACATTTACAAACATTTGCATAATTATACTAGAGTAAATGATTATCATACTCTAGTATAAGATACAAATAAACATACCCATTACATAACAAATAAACATAAACATTACAAATATAAAGAATAGCAAAACATGAATTACTCTGCAAAAACACTTTGATAATGTATGGGAAATTCATGATATGCAACATAGACACATTTAATGATAATTACACTAACGATCATGATCATGATAATGACTGTGAATATGATAATGATAGGGACGGTGAGCGCTCACACAAAAACAAACAACAACAATAACAACCACATGCATGCTTAAGCTTTTGAAATAATACACATTTGCAAATGTTTCAACAAAGATTTAAAATGTGAAGGACACTTGTTATGCAATTTCTTAAAAGTAAAACAACCCTTTTTCATATTTATATATGCAAAAAAAATACAGCTCAATTTTCAACACCACGGACGGGACCTATGTGACATTTCCATTTTCAAAAATAGGGACTTACAAACTTAAAAGAAACGATGCCCGCGACAGGCCTTCCTGTGATCAGAACACTCAAGAAGGCCACTACCCCCTGCAGGCCACTCTGGCTATTTACAATTGCACCCCTGCGAGCCTCTTCCTGGGGCTGCTCGGGTCCCGGAGGATGAACCATCCTGAGGTCTGGTCACATTCCAGCGGGAGTTAAATTGTCCGCAATGTTGGAAATGAGGGTATTGAAAAACTTATTTATGACATTAGAACATATGCATATGAAACAAAAATATGAAATAAGAAAAACAAGTGTATAATCACATATTCAAACATTATAAAAAAAACACTGAAATATACAAAAATTTCAGATTTGAAAAATGAAACGTGTTAAACTTCAGGGTTTAACTTAAAAAAACTAAACAAGTATTTTAATACCTGACCCAAGTCCAAAGGAGGGAGTTTTTTTTCACTTTATACATTTTATGTTTTACTTTTAAATAATACTTAACATTATACATTATTACTATTAACATATAGTTATTAACATTATAACATTATTACTTAATATTACTTATAACTAAAGATCACATCAATGAACCTTTTAAGATCAAACTTCGTTAAGGGTTTTGTAAAGATGTCTGAGAGATTAGCTTCACTAGTTATGTGTTTTACATTAAATATCTCTTGGTTTAAAAGGTCTCTAACAAAAAATAATTTAACGTCAATGTGTTTTGTTCTGTAGTTTTCTATGGGAGACTTAAGGAAATCAATGGAGGCCATATTGTCTACTAACAAGGTTGGCTTAGTTTCTGGGCTTGTAAAAATGTGTTTATCATAACATTCATTTATGATTCTACTGAACCAAAGAAGCTCTTTAGTTGCCTCTGTTAAAGCCACAAACTCTGATTCCATGGTAGACAAGCAGACAGATTTTTGTTTGAAAGCCCTCCACATGATAGGAGATTTGTCCAACATTAAAAGTTGCCCCCATTGACGTCCTGTCATCGCGATTGGCGGCGAAATCAGCATCAGTGTATGTTATTAGATTTATGTGATGACAAGGTAGCCTCAGTTTGTAGTGTTTGGTGCTTTGTACATATCCTAGTAATTTTAAGAGACCATTCCAGTGGATGATACCTGGATTACTCTGGAATTGACTGAAGATATTTACAGCATAGGATATGTCGGGACGAGTCCTGCTTGTAAGAAAAGATAAGCATCCCAAAACACTTCTGTACGGATATTTTGACATCTCCTGGGTTTCAATATCTGTTTGAGGGCACTGTGCTTTGGAGTACACTACTCCTTTACTTATGGGAAGTGATGTGATGGGAAAGTTAAATTCCTTAAAACGTGTGCAGATATCATCAATATATTGCATTTGATGAATTGACACAACACCTTCCCTATCCTCCTCAAACTCAACTCCAAGAAGTTTACGTGTTTTCCCTAGGATTTTGATGTCAAAATGTTCAGCTAATAATTTTAAAATTTCATTTATGTGTTTCTGATGGTTACTTAAAACAACAAAGTCATCAACATATAATAATAAAACAACGTAGTTAGAAAATGTATAATAAAAAACATTTATATACACTTTATTAGATTGGTGTAAACGTATAGACGCAATTACACCAATCCAATTTGTTAAAACCAAGAGAAATTAAAACTTTATGTGACTCATAAAACCACACCCGGCCACTCTGATGGAGGCCATACAGTGCCCTCTGGAGTTTACAGACCAAATGCTCTTTCCCTTTTATTTCAAAACCTGGTGGCTGTTTCATGTATATGTTATCTGAGAGAGGGGCGTACAGATAGGCTCCTTTCACATCGCATTGCGTGTGAATCCATCCGAGACATGAGACAAGGGCGGCAAAGAAAAAGCGGATTAGACTAAAATTTATGACTGGTGAAAAAGTCTCATCATAAGTTTCACCCCTGACCTGTTTGAAGAAAAAACAGATTTTTCAAATCGGATGATGACGAAAAAATAAAGTCCAGCAAATGTCCAAAAGAAATAGAAACCTTGGATATCATAGCAACTCATCACAACAGATGTTCAGCAAAGATATTTTCACTATCTATAGACTGCATTCATCCTTAAAACAACATCTTTTAGAACATGAACAAACTACAAATATATTCCATTTAAATTCCATAACTGGAATTTAAAATAATGTACGGCCTTTACTAGACCAAAACATCGTCAGACCATCCGCAGTCAAAACAAACCGACTGATTTAAATACCCCTCGCCGTTCTATACATCGCCAGAGTGCAACGCCCCCTTTGGGTCTGCCGAGTTGAGCGAATGCGTTCCTGCTTTGCGAAAGGGAGATACGGCTACTCGTAAGTTGCGATTTGCGAAGATCGCAAATCGCGATCAGACGGAAGAAAACGATCATGAACGCACATGTAAGTGTTCAAATCGAAAGTAAACAAATAAGTAACCGATTTAAAAATGGAATATGCCATGGAACTAGGAAAACAAAATAAAGAGATTGGAAATAAGATAAGATTGGAATAAAATAAAAACCTGTAAGTCATGTTATATTATCCTATTACAATATGTATATATATGCCCATAGAGTGTTAAGGGTAGTGAGTATGCTGACAACTACATTTGGCGGTGAGAAGTCGGCGCGTTGTATGTATAAACCGCAGAAGGAAGGCAAAGAAAGGATTTTCCTCGATTTCAGTTGAACGTGGGCAGAATTAACGAGTGCTCGCAGCCAGGTGCTAAGTCTGGGAACACACACACAACTACCTTTGGCGGTGAGAAGTCGGCACCGCGGAAGCGCAGAAGGAAGGCAAAGAAAGGGTTTTCCTCGATTTCAGTTGAACGTGGGCAGAATTAACGAGTGCTCGCAGCCAGGTGCTAAGTCTGGAAACACACACACAAATACTTTTGACGGTGAGAAGTCAGCGCCGCGGAGGCGCAGAAGGAAGGCAAAGAAAGGATTTTCCTCGATTTCAGTTGAACGTGGGCAGAATTAACGAGTGCTCGCAGCCAGGTGCTAAGTCTGGAAACACACACACAAATACTTTTGACGGTGAGAAGTCAGCGCCGCGGAGGCGCAGAAGGAAGGCAAAGAAAGTGTCAGCATACTCACTACCCTTAACACTCTATAATATATACATATTGTAATAGTATAATGTAGCATGACTTACTGGTTTTTATTTTATTCCAATACTATTCTATCATTATCTTACTTCCAATCTCTTTATTTTTATTTTTCCTGGTTCCATGGCATATCCCATTTTTAAATCGGTTACTTATTTGTTTACTTTCGATTTGAACATCTTACATGTGCGTTCATGGTCGCTTTCTTCCGTCTGATCGCGATTTGCGATTTTCGCAAATCGAACTTACGAGTAGCCGTATCTCCCTTTCGCAAAGCAGGAATGCATTCGCTCAACTTCTGCAGACGCAAAGGGGGCGTTGTCTTCTGGCGATATCTGGAACGGCGAGGGGTATTTAAATCAGTCGGTTTGTTTTGACTGCGGATGGTCTGACGATGTTTTGGCCTAGTAAAAGGCCGTTTGTTGTCATAAATATTAATTATGAAAGTTCAATTGTAGTTTATCTTAAGGCCCTACATCAGTAACGCTCCGAGATAGAACGGCTAATGTTATTTCAATGGAAGAAATTTATCGCTTTCATTCTTTTGCATTTTGCTCAAATTTAATAATTTTTGTTGTTTTGAAAACCTGTAGGTGTAAAGTATGCACGTCATTCTGAAATTTTATTTCTTTTTTGAATTTTAAGGCGATACAAGTGCGTTATTTTATAGTCTTTAAAATTCACCTTTAATGTCTTATTACGAAAAATCTGTTTGACATTTTAAAATTTGGTAAAACAGCATGCAGAGTTTAATTATTTAGCTTTCAGAAAATGTTTTTTATTTTGATTTTTAAAAAAATTTAATCTATGCTATTTGTATAAAAAGTTGAAGCACTTTGATTTAAAAGAGTCGAAAATGGTGTTTAACTCCGTCTTTAAAAGGGAGACGCCTTAAGAGTAATTAGGGTGAAAGACGATATGGGTTTACCCTGTAGGGAGTCTTACAGGGACGAAGGTGTAAAATCTTGCCTGTGGCTATTAGTAAAATGTTGTTTGCTGCTTTAGGATGAAAAAATAAAAACATCCTTTTCTGAATGCATGATATCTCACGCAAGAAGTTCGATCAGAAATGAATTTCAGAAATGATGTAAATACATGTTGATTTCAAAAAGTTTGTTTAAGTAGGCATCTAATCTCAAATGTACTTTAAAAGCATTATTGATTTCGAATAAAAACAGATTTACCATTTTTATTATTTTTCTTCCATATATTTGAAGTTTAATTTCTAAAAAAGATTCTTTAATTGCGTACAACATCAAAGTGATATATTCGTTAATTCATAAAACATAACAGAATTAACTTTTTGTCATCTGCAGTCGACAAAGGGAAAAGAAGAAAGGGCAGAAAGAAAATAACAATGGTTCTGACATTAAAAATGAATAGATATATTCGCGAATAAATACATTTGTATTAAATTTTTCTATATCTTTTTTTTTTTTTTGTATCATTCTTTTAGACAATTCTTAATGAATTAGTTAAATGTTCCTTTTCATAAATATTTCATAAATATTTCTATTTTAATCAATAAAAGTTTGCAGTATACCCACTCTAAAATATAAAGTAATTATTATGCAATTCATGATTAAATTGGATAACACTAATTTAAAAGATAGAAATATATTTATTTTGACACTTCTATCGAAAATTATGACTAATTTACAATACCTTAGCAAATATATTCTGTTGCGGTAAAATTCACATCCGTAAATGATACATTTATGCTTTATTGTATATAAATTGTCTTTCCTTTCTTTTTCCCTTTCAGAAAGATAAACGAATGATTTTTAAAGCTCTTATACTATTTTAACTAAATAATACGTTTATATTCCAAAGCCTGTCATAGTCTAACTGATCTAAATTTTAGAATAACGGGTTTTTCAGTCACGCGAAAAGACAAACTCAATTATACTAAACCTACGGAAGATTTTTATAAAGATGCCATATTTCCATTCCAATTTTTAATTATTTTTTTTTTCTGCATAATATAGGTGACGATGGTTAGTATAGAGGCCGCTTTTTACTTTTTTCGATACTGATTGTAGATTTTAAATATGAGGATAATATCACTTTTGAAAACGGTTCCGAAAATGAAACTGTCCTGTAAAGAAAATTAAAAAAGTAGAAAAAGGCCTTTGAAGAGATCGCTCTGAACTCTTAAAGGGGGGAAAAAATATTAAAATGCAGACGAGATTTATTTATAAATTTCGACCGTTGGATTATCGTCGAAAGAATTATTATAAGCTAGTAAATTGTTTCGCTTGATTAAAGTTTTTTTTTTTTTTTTTTTTTTAATGCCCGTAAAATAAATCGAAAAATGGAAAATGGCCTTTGTGCAAATCGATATCAACTAGGCAAAGTAAGAAAAAAAAATACTTAAAACTATTAAAACACAGACGATAAACTTTTATAAATTTCTTTCATAGCATTAGCTTTAAAGCGAAGGCATTGTTTCGTTTAACTACAGTAGCCTCTTTAAAATAAATGAAATCGTAAAGGCTATTCAATGTAAGAAAAAAAATATTTTTTTTAAATGTAGGCGAGATATTTTTATAAATTTCTACAATGGGATTTCGCTTGACTGAAGTAAGTCACTTTAAAATACCTGTATCGAAATCAAAAATTGTAATACGGTCTTTGTACAGAAAGATCTCAGCTGTTCAATATAAAAAAAAAAATATTAAAATATAGACGAGATATTTCTATAAATTTCTGTCATAGGATTTCGCTTCATTGAAGTAAACACCTTTAAAATACCCGTAAAAAAATCGAAAAAAATATAAAGAGGTATTTGTACAGAAATATCTCAGAAATTCAATGCTAAAAAAATCATTTAAAAAATTAAAATGTTGACGAGATATCTTTATAAATTTCTATAATGGGATTTCTCTCTATTCAAGTAAGCCACTTTAAAATACCCGTAAAAAATCTAAAAAATGTAAAAGGATCTTTGTACAGAGAAATCTCCGATATCTAATGCCCCCCCCCCCCGAAAAAAAGTTTAAAGACAATTAAAATACAAACGAGATACCTTTAAAAATTTCTAAAATGTGATTTAGCTCTATTGAAGTAAGTAATTATAAAATACCCGTGACAAAGTCGAAAAGATATAAAACGTTCTTTGTAAAGAATGATATCAGTTATATAATGAAACAAAAATTACAAGTATTAAAATGATCTTTAGAAATGACTTTTAAATAATCTTAAAGATATCTTTATAAATTTCTACCATGGGATTTTACTTGATTGAGGTAATTAATCATCAGTTTATATTTACTTGTAGACGAGATATCTTTATAAATTTCTAACATTCAATGCTAAAAAAATCATTTAAAAATATTAAAATGTAGAAGAGAAAAATATATATTTATATGAACTTCAAAACTTCATAGGATTTCGCTTGATTGAAGTAAGCCCCTTTAAAACCCCCATAGCAAACTCGAAAAAATATAAAACGGTCTTTGACCCGCAAGCTCTCAGATATCCAATGCCAAAAAATCATTTAAAAAGATTTAAATGTAGAAAAGATACATTTATAAATTTCTACTACAGGATTTCGCTTGACTGAAGTAGCCTCTTTAAACAACTGTAAACAACACCAAAAAAGTACAAAACGGTCTTCACACCGAAAGATCTCAGCTATCCAATGACAGAAAAATTATTTAACAATATTAAAATGTAGAAGAGATATTTTTATAAATTTATGCAATTGAATTTCACTTGACTGAAATAGCTTTTTTAAAATTCCCCTAAACAAAGACGAAAAAGTACAAAATGGTCTTTGTACCGAAAGATCTGAGATATCGAATGCCAAAAAATAATTTAAAAATATTAAAATGTAGAAGAGATATTTTTATAAATTTCTACCATTGGATTTCACTTGACAGAAGTAGCTTTTTTAAAATGCCCCTAATAAAAGTCGCAGGATTCGCTTGATTGAAGTAAGCCCCTTTAAAACCCCCATAGCAAACTCGAAAAAATATAAAACGGTCTTTGACCCGCAAGCTCTCAGATATCCAATGCCAAAAAATCATTTAAAAAGATTTAAATGTAGAAAAGATACATTTATAAATTTCTACTACAGGATTTCGCTTGACTGAAGTAGCCTCTTTAAACAACTGTAAACAACACCAAAAAAGGTAGTATGAATTTCTACCATTGGATTTCACTTGACAGAAGTAGCATTTTTAAAATTCCCTTAATAAAAGTCTAAAAAATACAAAACGGTCTTTGTACCGAAAGATCTTAGCTATCCCATGACAAAAGATTTATTTTAAAATATTAAGATGTAGACGAGATACTTTTATAAATATCTACCATTGGAATTCACTTGACTGAAGTAGCCTCACTAAAACATCTGTAAACAAAACCAAAAAAGTACAAAACGGTCTTTGTACCGAAAGATCTTAGCTATCCAATGACAAAAAATCATTTAAAATATTAAAATGTAGAAGAGATATTTTTATAAATTTCTACCATTGGATTTCACTTGACAGAAGTAGCTTTTTTATAATGCCCCTAATAAAAGTCTAAAAAGTACAAAACGGTCTTTGTACCGAAAGATCTTTGCTATCCCATGACAAAAGAATCATATAAAAATATTAAAATGTAGACGAGATATTTTTATAAATTTCTACCATTGGAATTCACTTTACTGAAGTAGCCTCTTTAAAACACCTGTAAACAAAGTCGAAAAATAAAAAAACGATCTTTGTACCGACAGATCTTAGCTATCCCATGACAACAGAATCATTTAAAAATATTAAAATGTAGACGAGATATTTTTATAAATTTCTACCATTGTAATTCACTTGACTGAAGTAGCCTTTTTAAAAATTCCCCTAAACAATGTCGTAAAAGTACAAAACGGTCTTTGTAACGAAAGATCTCAACTATCAAATGAGAAAAAATCATTTAAAAATATTAAAATGTAGAAGAGATTAAATTTCTACCATTGGATTTCACTTGACTGAAGTAGCTTTTTTAAAATTCCCCTAATAAAAGTCTAAAAAGTACAGAATGGTCTTTGTTGTACCGAAAGATCTTAGCTATCCCATGACAGAAGAATCATTTAAAAATATTAAAATGTAGACGAGATATTTTTATAAATTTCTACCATTGGAATTCACTTGGCTGAAGTAGCCTCTTTAAAACACCTGTAAAAAAAATTAAAAAAAGAGTACAAAACGGTCTTTGTACCGAAATATCTCAGCTATCCAATGACAACAGAATCATTTAAAAATATTAAAATGTAGACGAGATATTTTTATAAATTTCTACTATTGGAATTCTCTTGACTGAAGTAGCTTTTTTAAAATTCCCCTAAACAAAGTCGTACAAGTACAAAACGGTCTTTGTACCGGAAGATCTTAGTTGTCCAATGACAAAACAATCAATTAAAAATATTAAAATATAGAAGAGATATTTTTATAAATTTCTACCATTGGATTTCACTTGACAGAAGTAGCTTTTTTAAAATTCCCCTAATAAAAGTCTAAAAAGTACAAAACGGTCTTTATACCGAAAGATCTTAGCTATCCCATGACAAAAGAATCATTTAAAAATATTAAAATGTAGACGAGATATTTTTATAAATTTCTACCATTGGAATTCACTTGGCTGAAGAAGCCTCTTTAAAACACCTGTAAACAAAATTAAAAAAAGTACAAAACGGTCTTTGTACCGAAAGATCTTAGCTATCCCATGACAAAAGAATCATATAAAAATATTAAAATGTAGACGAGATATTTTTATAAATTTCTACCATTGGAATTCGCTTGACTGAAGTAGCCTCTTTAAAACACCTGTAAACAAAGTCAAAAAATTACAAAACGATCTTTGTACCGAAAGCTCTTAACTATCCCATGACAACAGAATCATTTAAAAATATTAAAATGTAGACGAGATATTTTTATAAATTTCTACCATTGTAATTCACTTGACTGAAGTAGCTTTTTTAAAATTCCCCTAAACAATGTCGTAAATGTACAAAACGGTCTTTGTAACGAAAGATCTTAGCTATCCAATGACAAAAAAATAATTTAAAAATATTAAAATGTAGAAGAGATATTTTAATAAATTTCTACCAATGGATTTAACTTGACTGAAGTAGCCTCTTTAAAACACCTGTAAACAAAATCGAAAAAAGTAGAAAACGGTCTTTGTACCGAAAGATCTCAACTATCAAATGAGAAAAAATCATTTAAAAATATTAGTAGAAGAGATATTTTTATAAATTTCTACCATTGGATTTCACTTGACAGAAGTAGCATTTTTAAAATTCCCTTAATAAAAGTCTAAAAAATACAAAACGGTCTTTGTACCGAAAGATCTTAGCTATCCCATGACAAAAGATTTATTTTAAAATATTAAAATGTAGACGAGATACTTTTATAAATATCTACCATTGGAATTCACTTGACTGAAGTAGCCTCACTAAAACATCTGTAAACAAAACCAAAAAAGTACAAAACGGTCTTTGTACCGAAAGATCTTAGCTATCCAATGACAAAAAAATCATTTAAAATATTAAAATGTAGACGAGATATTTTTATAAATTTCTACCATTGGATTTCACTTGACAGAAGTAGCATTTTTAAAATTCCCCTAAGAAAAGTCTAAAAAATACAAAACGGTCTTTGTACCGAAAGATCTTTGCTATCCCATGACAAAAAAATCATTTTAAAATATTAAAATGCAGACGAGATATTTTTATAAATTTCTACTATTGGAATTCACTATTGAAATTCACTATTATTCACTATTTCTACTATTGGAATTCTGAAGTAGCTTTTTTAAATTGCCCCTAAACAAAGTCGTAAAAGTACAAAACAGTCTTTGTACCGAAAGATCTTAGATAACCAATGACGAAAAAATCATTTAAAAATATTAAAATGTAGAAGAGAGAATTTTATAAATTTCTACCATTGGATTTCACTTGACAGAAGTATCTTTTTTAAAATTCCCCTAATAAAAGTCTAAAAAGTACAAAACAGTGTTTGTACCGAAAGAACTCAGCTATCCCATGACAAAAAAATCATTTAAAAATATTAAAATGTACAAGTGATACTTTTATAAATTTCTACCATTGGAATTCACTTGACTGAAGTAGCCTCTTTAAAACACCTGTAAACAAAATCAAAAATGTAAAAACGGTCTTTGTACCGAAAGATCTCAGCTATCCAATGACAAAAAATCATTTAAAAATATTAAAATGTAGAAGGGAGAATTTTATAAATTTCTACCATTTGATTTCACTTTACTGAAGTAGCTTTTTTAAAATTCTCCTAATAAAAGTCTAAAAAGTACAAAACGATCTTTGTACAGAAAGATCTCATGTATCAAATGACAAAAAAATCATTTAAAAATATTAAAATGTACAAGTGATATTTTTATAAATTTCTACCATTGGAATTTACTTGACTGAAGTAGCCTCTTTAAAAAACCTGTAAACAAAATCAAAAAAGTAAAAACAGTCTTCGTACCGAAATATCTCAACTAACAAATGAGAAAAAATCATTTAAAAATATTAAAATGTAGAAGAGATATTTTTATAAATTTCTACCATTGGATTTCACTTGACTGAAGTAGCTTTTTTAAAATTCCCCTAAAAAAGTCTAAAAAGTACAAGTCTTTGTACCGAAAGATCTTAGCTATCCCATGACAAAAGAATCATTTAAAAATATTAAAATGTAGACGAGATATTTTTATAAATTTCTACCATTAGAATTCACTTGGCTGAAGTAGCCTCTTTAAAATACCTGTAAACAAAATAAAAAAATACAAAACGGTATTTGTACCTAAAGATCTCAGCTATCCCATGACAAAAAATCATTTAAAAATCTTTAAATGTCGAAAAGACATACTTATAAAATTTTACTTTAGGATTTCGCTTGACTGAAGTAGCCATTTTAAAACAGCTGTAAACCAAAAAAAAAAAAAAAGGTCTTTTTACCGAAAGATCTCAGCTATTCAATGACAAAAAAACATTTAAAAATATTAAAAGTAGAAGAGATATTTTTATAAATTTCTACCATTGGATTTCATTTGACTGAAGTAACCTCTTTAAAACAACTGTAAACAAAATCAAAAAAGTACAAAACGGTCTTTGTACCAAAAGATCTCAGATATCCAATGACAAAAGAATCATTTAAAAATATTAAAATGTAGACGAGATATTTTTATAAATTTCTACTATTGGAATTCTCTTGACTGAAGTAGCTTTTTTAAAATTCCCCTAAACAAAGTCGTAAAAGTACAAAACGGTCTTTGTACCGAAAGATCTTAGTTGTCCAATGACAAAAGAATCATTTAAAAATATTAAAATGTAGACGAGATATTTTTATAAATTTCTACTATTGGAATTCTCTTGACTGAAGTAGCTTTTTTAAAATTCCCCTAAACAAAGTCGTAAAAGTACAAAACGGTCTTTGTACCGAAAGATCTTAGCTATTCCATGACAAAAGAATCATTTAAAAATATTAAAATGTAGACGAGATATTTTTATAAATTTCTACCATTGGAATTCACTTGGCTGAAGTAGCCTCTTTAAAACACCTGTAAACAAAATTTAAAAAAAGTACAAAACGGTCTTTGTACCGAAAGTTCTCAGCTATCCAATGACAAAAAAATCATTTAAAAATATTAAAATGTAGAAGAGATATTTTTATAAATTTCTACCAATGGATTTCACTTGACTGAAATAGCCTCTTTAAAACACCTGTAAACAAAGTCGAAAAAGTACAAAACGGCCTTTGTACCGAAATATCTTAGCTATCCCATGACAACAGAATCATTTAAAAATATTAAAATGTAGACGAAATATTTTTATAAATTTCTACTATTGGAATTCTCTTGACTGAAGTAGCTTTTTTAAAATTCCCCTAAACAAAGTCGTACAAGTACAAAACGGTCTTTGTACCGGAAGAACTTAGTTGTCCAATAACAAAACAATCATTTAAAAATATTAAAATGTAGAAGAGATATTTTTATAAATTACTACCATTCGATTTCACTTGACAGAAGTAGCTTTTTTAAAATTCCCCTAATAAAAGTCTAAAAAGTACAAAACGGTCTTTGTACCGAAAGATCTTAGTTATCACATGACAAAAGAATGATCTAAAAATATTAAAATGTAGAAGAGATATTTTTATAAATTGCTACCAATGGATTTCACTTGACTGAAGTAGCCTCTTTAAAACATCTGTAAACAAAGTCGAAAAAGTACAAAACGGTCTTTGTACCGAAAGATCTTAGCTATCCCATGACAACAGAATCATTTAAAACTATTAAAATGTAGACGAGATATTTTTATAAATTTCTACTATTGGAATTCACTTGCCTGAAGTAGCTTTTTTAAAATTCCTCTAAACAAAATCGTAAAAGTACAAAACGGTCTTTGTACCGAAAGATCTTAGCTATCCAATGACAAAAAAATCATTTAAAAATATTAAAATATAGAAGAGATATTTTTATAAATTTCTACCATTGGATTTCACTTGTAGGAAGTAATTTTTTAAAATTCCCCGAATAAAATTCAAAAAAGTACAAAACGGTGTTTGTACCGAACGAACTCAGCTATCCCATGACAAAAAATCATTTAAAATATTAAAATGTACAACTGATATTTTTATAAATTTCTACCATTGGAATTCACTTGACTGATGTAGCCTCTTTGAAACACCTGTAAACAAAATCAAAAAAGTAAAAACATTCTTCGTACAGAAAGATCTCAACTATCAAATGAGAAAAAATCATTTAAAAATATTAAAATGTAGAAGAGATATTTTTATAAATTTCTACCATTGGAATTCACTTGGCTGAAGTAGCCTCTTTAAAACACCTGTAAACAAAATAAAAATAAAGTACAAAACGGTCTTTGTACCGAAAGATCTCAGCTATCCAATGACAAAAAAATCATTTAAAAATATTAAAATGTAGAAGAGATATTTTTATAAATTTCTACCAATGGATTTCACTTGACTGAAGTAGCCTCTTTAAAACACCTGTAAACAAAGTCGAAAAAGTACAAAACGGTCTTTGTACCGAAAGATTTTAGCTATCCCATGACAAGAGAATCATTTAAAACTATTAAAATATAGATGAGATATTTTTATAAATTTCTACTATTGGAATTCACTTGACTGAAGTAGCTTTTTTAAAATTCCCCTAAACAAAGTCGTAAAAGTACAAAACGATCTTTGTACCGAAAAATCTTAGCTATCCAATGACAAAAAAAAAAAAAAAAAAAAAAAAAAAAAAAAGTCATTTAAAAATATTAAAATGTAGAAGATATATTTTTATAAATTTCTACCATTGGATTTCACTTGACTGATGTAGCCTCTTTAAAATACCTGTAAACAAAATAAAAAAAATACAAAACGGTATTTGTACCTAAAGATCTCAGCTATCCCTTGACAAAAAATCATTTAAAAATCTTTAAATGTCGAAAAGACATACTTATAAAATTTTACTATAGGATTTCGCTTGACTGAAGTAGCCACTTTAAAAGAGCTGTAAACAAAAAAAAAAAAAAAAAAAAAAAAAAGGTCTTTTTACCGAAAGATCTCAGCTATTCAATGACAAATAAACATTTAAAAATTTTAAAAGTAGAAGAGATATTTTTATAAATTTCTACCATTGGATTTCATTTGACTGAAGTAACCTCTTTAAAACAACTGTAAACAAAATCAAAAAAGTACAAAACGGTCTTTGTTCCAAAAGATCTGAGATATCGAATGCCAAATAATGATTTACTAATATTAAAATGTAGAAGAGATATTTTTATAAATTTCTACCATTGGATTTCACTTCACTGAAGTAGCTTTTTTAAAATTCCCCTAAACAGAGTCGAAAAAGTACAAAACGGTCTTTGTACCGAAAGATCTGAGCTACACTGTAAAAAAAATCTGTAACCTTAGTAATCTAAATTAACCGAAATCTCTTATGCTTACTAAAATTTTATGTGTACACTGTACAAGAAAATGATGTCAATCTACAAAACTTGTAAGCAAAACTAAAACCATCTGTAACTTTACAAAAGAATTTACAAAAGAATCGTCACTTAAAAAGTTCTTGGAATACGATTTCCCAAAAAAATTCTTAGTAACCTTAAAATTTGTTTGATTCAAAGTGCAAATCTGTATCTGTTACATGAATTTTTATTGTTGCCGTTACATAAAATGTTCTTGGAATACAATTCTACTAGAAAAAATTTTGTAATTATCCAAATTTTTTTTTACAGTGTATAACATGACAAAAAAATCATTTAAAAATATTAAAATATAGAAGAGATATTTTTAGAAATTTCTAGCATTGGATTTCACTTGACTGAAGTAGCTTTTTTAAAATTCCCCTAGAGAAAGTCGAAAATATAAAAAACGGTCTTTGTACAGAAAGATCTCAGCCATCCCATGACATAAAAATCATTTAAAAATATTAAAATGTAGAAGACATATTTTTATAAATTCCTACCATTGGATTTCACTTGACTGAAGTAGCTTTTTTAAAATTCCCCTAAACAAAGTCGAAAAAGTACAAAACGGTCTTTGTAGAGAAAGATCTAAGCTATCCAATGACAAAAAAATCATTTAAAAATATTAAAATGTAGAAGAGATATTTTTATAAATTTCTACCACTGGATTTCACTTGACTGAAGTAGATTTTTTAAAATTTCCCTAAACAAAGTCGAAAAAGTACAAAACGATCTTTGTACCGAAAGATCTCAGCTATTCAATGACAAAAATTCATTTAAAAATATTAAAATGTAGAAGAGATATTTTTATAAATTTCTTCCATTGGATTTCATTTGACTGAAGTAGCTTTTTAAAATTCCCCTAAAGAAGGTCGAAAAAGTACAAAACGGTCTTTGTACCGAAATATCTGAGATATCGAATGCCAAAAAATAATTTAAAAATATAAAAATGTAAAAGAGATATTTTTATAAATTTCTTCCATTGGATTTCACTTGACTGAAGTAGCCTCTTTAAAACACCTGTAAACAAAATCAAAAAAATACAAAACGGTCTTTATACCGAAAAATCTCAGCTGTTCAATGCTAAAAAAATCATTTAAAAATATTAAAATACAAACGAGATATCTTAAAAATTTCTATCTTGGGATTTCGCTCTATTGATGTAAGCCACTATAAAATACTCGTAACAAAATCGAAAAAATATAAAACGGTCTTTGTACAGTTCAATGATCTCAGCTATTCAATGCTAAAAAAAATCATTTAAAAATATTAAAATGTAGAGGAGATTCTTTGGAAAATGTTTAATGTGCAATCTCTGACATAATAATCACGATCTGTATGTTGTCTTTTAAAATTACATATAAATGATTCAATTTCACTTGAAACTATCTAACAAAAAAGGTCAATGTCGACTTGTTTTAAAACGGATCCGAGTGTTTTGGTCAGAAATTATCTCGAAGAAACTTTCCAAATGCACATATCCCTCGGGCTATCAGTATTGAAAAGGTGCGAGTGTTTTTAGCATTTGCTAATGACTTTTTTCTTCCTGGGGTATCTTATCCCCTTTTTATCGCCTGGAGGTAAAGGGTGGCGTGAGATGACCATTTTCTTATTAATTACAAGCTTGGAAAATATCATTGATCCTTTAAAGTGTCAATCTTTGGGTTCGGGATACGCCTTCCTGGTGGCAACACGCATAGGTTTGTGATAGGATTTTGAGTTTCGGTTTGACTGATGCAGGCTCTTAAGTGGTGAAAGATGGTGTAGTTTTATGAAATAATTTCTATTAGTTGATAGCGGAAATGTGATGATAAATATGTTGCTGTCATGAACTGTGTTAACATCCAAGGGTTTTTTTACTTTCTTTGAACTATTCCTGGACTTTATTTTTCGTCATCGTCCGATTTGAAAATTTCTTCTTCCAACTATGCCATGGTGAGTTGTTCGTTTTGCAACCTGTACCGGTCAGTTAAACTTTACTTTACGTCATGCTATTTGTTTAATTAAGTATTTTTTTATTGTGTCAAATATGACTTTAATTTTGTAAGATAACATAATTTCAGAAATTATCCTTTTGGTTGAATTTTACCAGATATAATTTTTCTTTGTTTATTATTTCATATATACATATATTTTTATTTTGAATATGTTTTTCTTGAAAATAAACGTTAGTTTATATTTTAATTTAAATGCTTCTTTAATGACTTTATTACGCAACCACACATTGCCAATATTTATTTCAGGTCACCAATTTTATTTTCTTTATCTCTGCTTAAGTTTTATTTAATTTTAGAACGGTTCTGGCCTCAGAACCGATCACGGGTTATGGGCCAAAGCTACTACGCTTTTTACCCGACTACGGCAAAGCCAAAGGAGGGTTATGATTTTGACAGGCTATGTATGTATGTATGTATGTATGTATGTATGTATGTATGTTCATCTGTTCCCTCGTAACTTCTAAACCACTAATCAGAATTCGACAAATGACATATCATTAGAAGCGTCTTAATTGTCCGCTGGTTATAGGCTATATAGATTTTCACCAAATTCAATGTGGCGCCCTCTAGCGGACAAAATATACAGAGTAAAAAAATAAAGTTAAGCTAGATATGCCGTGTTTGGTATCATTTTAAAGCGCTTCACTTGTACATTTCGAATATATATATATTACTAGCATTTGCTTGTGACTTTACTTGCATTTATGGGCTAATTGCATTTAATTCACATCTTTTCGTTCTTAATTTCTTTGGTACTTAGTAATCAGAATAAGACCACTGCAGTGCCATTAGAAGGGTCTTGATCTTGATATTCTGTTGGTTGTGAGCTATAAAGTTTGTCACCAAATTTACTATTATGCCCTCTAGCGGACAAAAAGTATAAAATAAAAATATATGTAATGTGTTTGGTATTACTTGAAAGAGCTTCACCAGTATTTATATGCTTATACATAATTACAAGACTGCTTTGAAGATGTTTAAAAAAAATGAGCGATAAGAGTAAAGCGCGGATCACGGGAACTGTAATGTAGAGCAGCGTGAACGTTAATAGAATAATTTAATGCACTAATGTAAACGACATAAGCTGGGAGTACCTCCACGCGGTGAAGGCGGAAACAGTTTGATAACTGGCTAAAACTCCCATAAAAATGTCCTCTGCATTATATGCCTTCGGGCTTATGTTGTTATATGTGCGTGTGTATCTATTTGCCTATTCGTTGTGACGTTGTGTACCAGGTAACGCAGGGAAGCAACCACAGCCATCCTACTTCGATACACTGTTTAAATTTTGTCGGATTAAATAAATAAAAATAATTTTGCTGGTATTGCACCAAAAGTACCAGGTTTATATAGTCTACGAAATAGCAGTAAAAGTTAGTAGTATAGTATAGTTAGTAAGTATAGAAATAAGAAGTATTGTGTATAAGAAATATCGTGTTTGGTATCATTCAAAAGCGCTTTACTTGTACATTTTGAATATATCTATATACTAGCATTTGCTTGTGACTTTACCTGTATTCATGGGGTACTTTTATACTTTTTCAGCGTAGTTTTTTGTCGTAGTTGGGTTTTAGTTTTTTTACTTTATTAACCTGTTATGGTGGCCATAACCTTCATTGGCAATATCGTAAACTAGTGGTAGCATGCGGCCATTAGACCTCCAAGTGATTTCTAGTGGGGGGGGGGGTCGCAATAGCATTTTTTTAAATTTATAATCATATCTAATTATTCTGGTATAAAATAAAAAGGTTCTTTTATAAAAAAAAAAAAAAAAAAAATTGTAATTTAAGAAATTACCCCAACCATTTGAAAAATGTTTCACTCGATACATTCATCTATCATTTTAAGCTAAATACCAGTTGTTTTATTGTGTATTATCCGTGCCACTGCTATAAATGACTTTATACATGCTGCAATTTGAAGGTACGGTTCGTTTAAGTTATATCACTCTATTGTCGCCAAGCATAAAAGTTGGCGACGAAAGAAACATTTCAAACTATTTAACATTGTTGGTGCAAAAGTAATCATTATTAAAATACAGCTTTGGCATATACTGTTATACTTGTAAGACTTTGGCATATATTGTTTGATTTTACAGAGCAGAATTTTGGTGATGGAGGTTTTAAACCAAAATCGATCGCAGCACATGCATCTGTGAATGGGTCCATCAGACATCGAATCAAAAAAGTTTTTTCCCAGTTTTTCCCAAGCCGATTGCTTTTTAGTTTTCTTTTTAGGTGGTGGAAAATCAAGAGTAATAGCTATAACATTTTCCGGCTTGTTAGAATCACTATTGGCACTCAAATTTTCCTGGTTAGAACCGACCGATAGTAAAACGCCATGGCTAGTGGATTGGTCGCCCTGGCGACATGATGTTTTACAATTAATCGGTTCGGCATTAAATTGCTTCCTTTTTCGTGATCGCCTTTCAACACGTAATTGGTTTTCAGCGGCTCAATAATCTTTTGATTTTATCATTTTCTGCATTGAAAGACGTTTTTGCGCCAAACCAAATACAGTATTACTCAGTTATCCCGTCGACCAATTTCGCCAAATGATACGAATCGCCAAACTAATAAGCAACTTATACATGTTGACTGTGTTTAATATCATTGAATGCGATATTCACGTTCATTCATTTCTTTGGCTTCGGCTTTTTCCGTATCTGTTAATTTCCGTCTACCCATTTTTAAATTTGTTAGTTTTCTCCTTTATTACAATGATTTTAACCATTTTAATTTACTATTCAAATAAAAATTCTTCTAAAAGTAAAGAATTTAATTTAAATTCAAATAAAAATTCTTCTAAAAGTAAAGAATTTAATTTAAATTCAAAAGTGGTAACATCATTCAAAAGTGGTAACATCATCGGGTCCATTCTCCCGAAAACAACAACCATTTTTCAAATGGTTAAAAAAAAAAAATAAATAAATAAAAATTCTTCTAAAAGTAAAGAATTTAATTTAAATTCAAATAAAAATTCTTCTAAAAATAAAGAATTTAATTTAAATTCAAAAGTGGTAACATCATTCAAAAGTGGTAACATCATTCAAAAGTGGTAACATCATCGGGTCCATTCTCCCGAAAACAACAACCATTTTTCAAATGGTTAAAAAAAAAATTGTCGTACTATTTGACTGTTTTAAAGTACGTTTTTTTTGAAAAAAAAAAAAAATTCTTTTCCTTTCTGGTTAAATTTCATAAAGTCTAGTTAAGAGCATGGCAATGACCAATGTACAGGTTAGCATAAACAAACTAAACTCTCACAACTATGCAACTTGGGCAGCGGACGTTAAATACCTGCTGCTCGACAAAAATGCTTGGGGCATCGTAAATGGTACTGAAGAAGCTCCGAATACCAGTGATGCAGTAGCAACAAAAGAATATCAAGCACGGCTCAGGTCAGCACTGTCCATAGTATACTTAAACGTCGAAAATGACTTCCGGAGAATCATAGAAAACATCGACGACCCTCATGAAGCATGGACAAAGCTGAAGACCCACTTTCAACCTGACAACCGTGCACGCCACATGCAGTTGTTCGGCGAGATCCTGTCCTGCAGAATACAGCCTGATGAGCCTGTCGACATGTTTGCTGCACGCCTACAGAGACTTGCTGATCAGCTGGCTGCCATGAATGAGCCGATAAAAGAAATTTATCTAACGTTCCAGTTGCTGAGATGGCTCCCTAAGAAGTTTGACAATCTCGTCCAGGGAATTCTGCGATGGCCCGAACAGCAGTTCAAATTTAAAGATGTCCTGACCGAGCTTGTAGCTGAGGAATCCCGCATCAAATTACGTGAAGAGGACAGAGGTAACCTGGTCCAATCCCATTTTTCCCGAGCTCGAACACCCAAGAGGTCCGCATATAAGCCTAAGTTCAAGGGAAGGTGCCACAGGTGTGGTCAAGCTGGTCATGTGCTTCGACAGTGTAAATTGCCTCAACAAGCCTCTAGTCTTGAATCCTGCCTCCATACTACTTCTAGAGACTCCTCAGACTCCTCGTACCAGAACTCCTCGGTATCCAGAGGATCATCGGTGTCCAGTCCAGTTCGAGTCCAACCCTGTAATTCCAGACCTAGCAGAGATGTGCCTCGCAATAGAGCTAGAAACCAACGTCAATGTAAGCCAACAAGCCAGGTAAACTACCTCATTCAATCTAATCTTAGTAATATTAAATGTGGTGGAGACGCCTGGGTCTTTGACACAGGTGCCTCCCACCACTTTTGCAAAGATAAAAACCTCTATGTAAAATTTAAACCTTTGCAAAATGAGGAGTTGGCTGTTGCCGTTGACGGAGCAACTTTTCCTATTGAAGGAACTGGTCTAGTGGACTTAAAAATAAATGGGGAAATGGTTCGCTTCGGCGATGTTATGTATTGCCCAAGTTTAAGGCACAATTTGATATCTGGCCCTAGGCTTGATAAAACTGGTGCCAAGTTCAGAGGAGGTGAGGGCAGGGTTAGAGCATATCGTGACAGTGGTACCCTATTTCGTGCTTTTCTTAAAGATGGCATTTACTGCCTGTACCCAGATCCTAGCCCTAAAAATAAAACAAACTCAAAATAGTCAAAGTCCTAAAAAGGTGCGTTTTCAAGCCTCTACTGTCCAGAAAGACGACTTTAAGTTATGGCATAGACGTTTCGGACACATTAGCTCCACTTTAATTGAACACACTGTAAAATGTAATGGTGTAAGGGGCTTACCACCTATTAAAAGTAAAGACTTTGAATGTGAGACATGTAAAATTAACAAACACAGGCGAACTTCCTTCCGTCCTATAAATCAAATAAGATCAAAACGACCCCTTGAATTACTTCATACTGACTTGTGGGGACCGACACAAATAACAGGTAGAAACGGCGAGAAGTACTTTTTAACCATAACTGACGACTTCTCACGAAAAGTATCAGTCTACCCCTTATGTAATAAATCACAAGTATTCAAGGTATTCACTAATCATGTAAAAAGAGCTGAAAGATTTTTAGGTACTAAGGTAAAAGAGGTCCGTAGTGACAATGGGCGGGAGTTTGACAATGAAGCCTTTACAAGGTATTTTGAGGAAAACGGGATACACCATGAGTTTACCAACGTGTATTCTCCGGAACAAAATGGGGTCTCGGAACGTTTAAATCAGACTATAATGGACGGGGCACGCTCAATACTTAACGAAAGCAAACTCAGTTTGAAATTCTGGCCAGAAGCAGTTCTATACATCGCGTACACACTAAACAGGGTATGTCATAAAACACAGAAAAAGACACCCTTTGAGTATTATTGTGGCAACAAACCCTCAATAAGACACTTACGCCCTTTTGGTACTGTGGCGTACGTGGGGGTACCCAAACAATTAAGAAACTCAGAGTTTGATCCTAAAGCCAAAAAGGGGGTGTTAGTTGGTTACGCGATGTCAACCAAAGGCTACAGAGTATGGATTCCCGACACAAACAAAATAATAGAAACCATAAATGTTAGATTTGGGGATGAATCTGTACCAAGAAATGTTCATAGACATAGCGAGCAAGGCCCAAGTTATTCAATAGGCACAAACCCTTTTTACCCGACTACGGCAAAGCCAAAGGAGGGTTATGATTTTGACAGGCTATGTATGTATGTATGTATGTATGTATGTATGTATTAGTGATGGGCGATTCTGGAAATTTTGAGAATCGATTAAAATCGATATCGTATAAAGCAACATCGATCATAATAAGAATCGATTTCTCAGTTCTAGAATCGATACTAGAATCGATATTTCGATATTTAGGTTCACACAGAGAAGATCCAAATTACTAATTCCAAAACTTAGACAATCAGCAGGACCGTAATTACCGCCTCCCCCCCCCCATCCCCATTTAGGGAGGCATAGAATTAAGCTATTGCAGATTTTAGAGTCGGATAATAAGAATTTTAAAATTTAAAATGATTGTCACTTATGGTTTTCAGTTACGCAAAAACTTTGACAAATTTAAGAGACATAACTCAACTAATAACAACACTGAGTAACTTGGCATTAAACCGAGTATAAAGAGTGCCAAGAGCGTGTAGCTAGGATGGGGAACAAGGAGTATAGACAAAAAAAAAAAAAAAAAAAAAAAAAAAAAAAAACTTTTTTTTTTTTTCTAATGCCAACCAAATGTTACACGAGATAGTTTGGAAGAACATAAAATATGCCCCATTCCCAAGGGGTCAGGTAACCCCCATTCTTGACGGAAAGACGACCATAGCCCAAATGTATCTTTTGTCGAAGTTTCAAAATGAGGATTTACAATAAAACAGAACGAGAATTGGACATTTTAAAAATTGCATGCATACTTTGAACGGCCCATTTAGTAAAGATTAGCGAGGAAGGGGAGGGGGGCGAGGGATTAGAACGGACGAACTTGAAAAAAAAATAATTAACTAATAACCCAAATAACTGAGCTTCTAAACAAAAATATAGTGTTTAACTTAGTGTTGAATTCATGGGGTGGACCGCGGGGAACATGCACTCTTTGAAACTATAAAAAGTGCCAAGAGCATGTAACTAGGTGGAGAGAGGGGTAGTAACAGAAAAAAACGAGGAGATAAAAGCTTTATAACGATATGTTACATGAGATGATGTGGAAGAAACAAAAAATATGCCCCCCACCCAGGGGGGTAAAGTGAATCCCAAACGGACAGAAGGGCGACCCCGGCCCAAATGTATCTTTTGTTGAGGTTTCAAAATATGGATTTATAACAAAATAGAACGAGGATTAGACTTTTTTTTAAATCGCAGTCATAATTTGAACGAACCTGTAAGTTAACATTGGTGAGGAAGGGGGGGGGGGAGTAGAACGGGCGAACACGAAAAAAAAAAAAAAATAGTGGCACTCTGACAGTGCCGATAGAAGTGAAACCTTGAACAATTACGTGTGTATTTTTGAATCGTTAGGATGTATAATTTTGAATCGCCAGGAAATACTTTTAAATGAATAAAAAAAGGTTCTATAATATTAAAAAAAATATTAATGTCTATAAAAAAAAAAAAAAAAAAAAAAAAAAAGCGCGATACCATATGTCCAGCTATTGTAGTTAACTCACTATAACTACTTTCCTACATTTTAAAACGCGATAAATACACCAACCAAATTTAGACCATACTATCGATACCTTAATCCTTATCCAAATAAATCATTTTGTATTAATGCCTGTTACAATATCTGTAGATTACTTTTTGAATTATTCAAATCGGACATTCCATTCAAAAGATATTACGAATTTAAAGATGACAATCTAAAGAAATAACAGCGCTGCTGAGTACTCGGTGGCCAAAAAGCTTAGGGATTATGTGTACAATCAAACGATTGCGGGTTCGTACCCCAGTTTCGCTGATATGTATCAATGTTTTTTTTTTTTTTTTTTTTTTTTTTTTTGAAGAAGAAGAAGAAGTTTGAAAAATAAAAATTTTAATACATTATGGGTCCGTAATGTGACCTGAAATGATGGGAGAAAATTTCTTTTGCTAGATTTGTAATGTATGAAGCATAAGCTTTCAATAGACTTATTGTATCAACAAAAACCCCCTCTGCCCCCCCCCCCCAAAAAAAGGTCCTATAGGGAAAACCGGGAAACTGGAAAAGCAAAAAGAACAGCGAGAAATGGTTAGCTATACTAGAATTTTTCTCATCACTGTAATTCCTATATAAGCAAAGTTATAGCCTTTTAAAGATTGAAATGAAGTGAAGAAATAAGCAAAATTAGGTGAGTGATCGACAGGGGGGGGGGAGAATCCACAGCTCTAGGGGTGCCATGTAGCTTAAACTTTTAAGTTAAAAATGGTAGAAAATTAAATGAGCGAATTTTTAAGGTGTATATTGAGGGAGGGTGCAAGCCCATCCCCCTCAATTTTTTTTTTTTGTTTCTTTTGAAGAAACACAAAAAATATGCCCCCCGGTGGGGCGCAGATAAACCCCAAACGGGCGGAAGGGCGACTTTTTATTTATCTTTTGTCAAGGATTTAAAATGTGGATCTAAAATAAAATAGACCGAGAATTGGACATTTTTAAAACTATGCATATTTCGAACGGCCCTGTAAGTTAAAACTGACGTGAAAGGGGGGATTAGAAGAGACGAACGTAAAAAAAAAAAAACATAATAAACTAATACTTCAAATAACTGGACTTCTAAACAAAAATATAACGATTTAACCTAGTGTCGAATTAATGGGGTGACCCGCAGGGGATTATCCCCCCCCCCCAGAAGTTATGAGATTTTATGCTTTTTAAATGCACAAATTGCGATTCCCCAGTGGTGACCATCCCCCTCCAAACCTAATGACGCAAATCCCCCCCCCGCAAAAAAACCCTTCATACTTTAACATCCCCCCCCCAAACATAATACAAATTGTAAATTATATTCTACCTATAATCTACTGCACATTCAAGAGATAGCGAAATGAGAATAGCAGAATGAGCTAATATTGCCCTTATCTAGAATTTAAAGAAAGAAAACATAGGAACATTTCTGGAATTAAGTTTTGAAATATTAAAAAATTAAAAATCTCCCCCCCCCCAAAAAAATGTACTTTTTCTCAAATTCCCCCCCCCCCCCCAAAAAAAACTAAATTGTATGACGCATCTTGCGCCACCAAACCCCTCTCTGGGCACCCATGCACAAATTGCGATTCCCCCTCTCTTACAGAGCTCTAAAACATGATGCCTTTCTCCGGAGTCGCAGAAAAATACTTGCATTCAACATTGATTTAGCCTAGAAAGAAAAAAAAAATCGAAATCGAATCTAAAGATCGAAATCGAATCTAAAGATCGACATCGAATCTAAGATCGACATCGAATCTAAAGATCGAAATCGAATCTAAAGATCGACATCGAATCTAAAGATCGACATCGAATCTAAGATCGACATCGAATCTAAAGATCGACATCGAATCTAAAGACCGATCTTACGGGCAGAATCGATTTTACAGTTTTACTTTCTTTTGTAACTTTACAAGAAGAGAGTATTAGATTCGTGAAAAATTTTGACTTTCCATTTTTGATGGATTTATATATTTTAGAAGGTTTTTAACACGATTTCATGTATTTTAAGAAATATCTGTCTGTGTGTGTGTCTGTCACTCTGTGCGTCTGTATACGACAAAAATTTCTGACCGTTCTATCTGAAGAACAAATGCACGGAATTCCACAAAACTTTAGATTTAGTTTGACCTTGATATAAACTGTATCTAATTAATTTTTGGTGCATATAGCCTAACAGGTGGCGCTGCTATACTGCATTTTTTGCGATTTGCGCAACAGCTATATCTGATAAACGAATGAAAGGATTTTCATCACATTTTAGATCCTGTTAGTCCTTGACATGAATTGATGTTTTCTGCATTTTGATGTGTATAGCTTCTCAGATGGCGCTGCTATACTGAATTTTTCACAATTTCCACTCAGCGCCATGTGAAAGGGGGGGGGGAGGCGAAAGGAAGCGGTCGTTCCGAGCACGGAAATTTAGGGGGCGCTAAATTTTTACTACTAACATCACTTCTAGCCTATCACAAGAAAAAGTTAATGGGGGGGGGGGGGGGCTAAATTGGAACTTTGAACCGGGCGCAGTTCTCTTTTCGCACGCCCCTGTTTCCATTTTAGCTTTATCTCAAGAACTAATGCACGGACTTTCATAAAAATTTAGATTCAATTAGTCCTTGATATTATTTGATGCTAATTACATTTTGGTGGAAATCGCTTAAGAGATGGCGCTGCTATACTGCATTATTCATGATTAACGCAATAGCGCTATCTCAAGAACGAATTTTCATCAAAATTCAGATTCAGTAAATCTCTGAGATAGATTAGTGTTATTTAGTTCTTGGTGTAAATTGCCCAGCAGGTGACGCTGATATGCTGCATTTTTTAGCTCACAGGCTATCATAGCCTGAGAGCTTATGTGCCCGTCCGTTCTGTATGTTCGTGCGTAACGCGATAACTCATGATAAAAATACGGATCCACTTGAAATGTTGTATATAGGTATATCCTGATAAGGCGCTTCCCTGATTAGTTTTTGGAGCTCATTCGATATGTATAAGGGGGAACGGGGGCTCATGCCCCTCCCCTTAATGGATATAAATGGGTTTTTCATGCAGAATTAACAGTTTTTGTCCAAAATTTAAATATAGGATCATTCTGATGAGGTGATTCCGTGACTATTATTATGTGTTCATTGAATAAGTATAAACAGGGGGAACGGGGGGGCTCAGCCCCCCCCCCTTTAATTGATATAAACGGGATTTTCATGCAGAATTAACAGTTTTCGTTCAAAATTTAGATATAAGATCATTCGGATGAGGCGATACCGTGGCTGTTATTAGGTGTTCATTGAATAAGTATAAACAGGGGGAACGGGGGGCTCATGCCCCTCCCCTTAATTGATATAAACGGGATTTTCATGCAGAATTAACAGTTTTCGTTCAAAATTTAGATATAGGAACATTCTGATGAGGCGAGTCCGTGGCTGTTATTAGGTGTTCATTGAATAAGTATAAACAGGGGGAACGGGGGTTCTAATGCCCCTCCCCTTAACTTGCATAAATGGATTTTTCGATCAGAATTGTCAGATTTCGTTCAAATCTCTGAATAGTTTTGGAAGTTTAATGGTTAAGTATAAAAGAGAGGAATAACTCCTCTTAAATTATATGAATGCTAAATGGGTTTTTATTAAGAATTATCCGATTTGCTCTGAATTTTGGATATAGATTTTTTAATATGATAAAGCATGTACTTGATAGTTTAGGAAGTTCAATGATTAAGTATAAAAAAGGAGAAAGGGGAGAGCTGTTTCCCCTTCTTAATTTTTTTTTTCGAACGGAATTAACGAAAATACAAGGCTTTAATGTACAATTAGTATGCGTAGCCTGTGAGCTCAATGCCATCAGTTTAACTGGGCAATATTCTTTTTATTATGATTTCGCAATAGCTGTATCTCGCGCTTTCATGGATTTTAATCAAAATTCAGATTCAGCTGGTACTTAATAAAAATTGATCCTGATCAATTTTTGGTGTACATCACTCAAAAAAAAACAAAAAAAAACGCTATTTTGCAAGGGGGGGGGGGGGGAGGGCGGGTTCTGAGGTTTCTTTAATTCTTCTATCTTAGAAACTAATACACTGAAATTTTGGAATTGGCACATTCGTCTATTTTATCTTCGACTTTTGAAGGAAAATGAAAATTATATTACCTTCAGAGAAATCGATTAAAAATTTTAAAGTATCGATTAAATCGAGTTGGCCGTAGTATCGATTAAATCGATTTAAAAAATCGAAATCGCCCATCACTAGTATGTATGTATGTTCATCTGTTCCCTCGTAACTTCTAAACCACTAATCAGAATTCGACAAATGACATATCATTAGAAGCGTCTTAATTGTCCGCTGGTTATAGGCTATATAGATTTTCACCAAATTCAATGTGGCGCCCTCTAGCGGACAAAATATACAGAGTAAAAAAATAAAGTTAAGCTAGATATGCCGTGTTTGGTATCATTTTAAAGCGCTTCACTTGTACATTTCGAATATATATATATTACTAGCATTTGCTTGTGACTTTACTTGCATTTATGGGCTAATTGCATATAATTCACATCTTTTCGTTCTTAATTTCTTTGGTACTTAGTAATCAGAATAAGACCACTGCAGTGCCATTAGAAGGGTCTTGATCTTGATATTCTGTTGGTTGTGAGCTATAAAGTTTGTCACCAAATTTACTATTATGCCCTCTAGCGGACAAAAAGTATAAAATAAAAATATATGTAATGTGTTTGGTATTACTTGAAAGAGCTTCACCAGTATTTATATGCTTATACATAATTACAAGACTGCTTTGAAGATGTTTAAAAAAAATGAGCGATAAGAGTAAAGCGCGGATCACGGGAACTGTAATGTAGAGCAGCGTGAACGTTAATAGAATAATTTAATGCACTAATGTAAACGACATAAGCTGGGAGTACCTCCACGCGGTGAAGGCGGAAACAGTTTGATAACTGGCTAAAACTCCCATAAAAATGTCCTCTGCATTATATGCCTTCGGGCTTATGTTGTTATATGTGCGTGTGTATCTATTTGCCTATTCGTTGTGACGTTGTGTACCCGGTAACGCAGGGAAGCAACCACAGCCATCCTACTTCGATACACTGTTTAAATTTTGTCGGATTAAATAAATAAAAATAATTTTGCTGGTATTGCACCAAAAGTACCAGGTTTATATAGTCTACGAAATAGCAGTAAAAGTTAGTAGTATAGTATAGTTAGTAAGTATAGAAATAAGAAGTATTGTGTATAAGAAATATCGTGTTTGGTATCATTCAAAAGCGCTTTACTTGTACATTTTGAATATATCTATATACTAGCATTTGCTTGTGACTTTACCTGTATTCATGGGGTACTTTTATACTTTTTCAGCGTAGTTTTTTGTCGTAGTTGGGTTTTAGTTTTTTTACTTTATCTTGTACAACTTCAGAGCAGCACAACGGAAGCGACCTGGGACCCACATATATTTTAAGTTCAGAACAACCAGAAATTGACCCTTTAACCGACCTTCAACCTGACAGATTTCCTTTGGCAAGATCTCCATCACCTAAGCCAGGCACCTCAAAAACTATTGAACCCGCCTCCGTTCACTCATCTGAAGATGAAAGTGATGAGGAGGGCGAGGAACTCTCGAGAACACTGAGGGATGCTGTATGGTTCCGTAAGGCCATAACTAGGCCTGATAAGTCGAGAACCGACATCTATTATTATGAGATGGGTGAAACGCAACGTTTAAGATCACTCAGAGAAGTGCGGGAATACTGTCAGTCTAATGGTATAAAATTTGATCCAACCATGTTCAGTTTCAAAGGGGAAAATAAATACCAGGGTATTGTAAAATCTACTTCCAGTGCTAGTTCAAGTCCTAGTTACACACCTCCACACACATCTTTATCAGAAACAAGTAAAAACAATATATGACTAGAAGACTCCATACCAAACACATATAAGCAAGCCTTAAAATCCCCTCAGTGGGAACTCTGGAGACAGGCAATGCAGGAGGAAATAGACGTAATAAATAAAAGACATGTATGGGAATTAACATCATTACCACCCAATACCTCTAGGCTGCAGATGGGTCTTCACCATCAAACGAGACGATAAAGGGCAGGTGGCAAGATACAAAGCAAGACTAGTAGCCCAAGGCTACAAACAGGTCAGGGGTGAAACCTATTACGAGACGTTTTCACCAGTCGTAAATTTTAGTTTAATCCGCTTTTTCTTTGCCGCCCTTGTCTCATGTCTCGGATGGATTCACACGCAATGCGATGTGAAAGGAGCCTATCTGTACGCCCCTCTCTCAGAAACATATACATGAAACAGCCTCCAGGTTTTGAAATAAAAGGGAAAGAGCACTTGGTCTGTAAACTCCAGAGGGCACTGTATGGCCTCCATCAGAGTGGCCGGGTGTGGTTTTATGAATTACATAAAGTTTTAATTTCTCTTGGTTTTAACAAACTGGATTGGTGTAATTGCATCAATACATTTTCTAACTACGCTGTTTTATTATTATATGTTGATGACTTTGTTGTTTTAAGTAACCATCAGAAACACATAAATGAAATTTTAAAATTATTAGCTGAACATTTTGACATCAAAATCCTGGGGAAAACACGTAAACTCCTTGGAGTTGAGTTTGAGGAGGATAGGGAAGGTGTAGTGTCAATCCATCAAAGGCAATATATTGATGATATCTGCACACGTTTTAAGGAATATAACTTTCCCATCACATCACTTCCCATAAGTAAAGGAGTAGTGTACTCCAAAGCACAGTGCCCTCAAACAGATACTGAAATCCAGGAGATGTCAAAATATCCGTACCGAAGTGTTTTGGGTTGCTTATCTTTTCTTACAAGCAGGACTCGCCCCGACATATCCTATGCAGTAAATATCTTCAGTCAATTCCAGAGTAATCCAGGAATAATCCACTGGAATGGTCTTTTAAAGTTACTAGGATATGTACAAAGCACCAAACACTACAAATTGAAGCTACCTTGTCATAACATAAATCTAATAACATACACTGATGCCGATTTCGCCGCCAATCGTGATGACAGGACGTCAATGGGGGGACAACTTTTAATGTTAGACAAATCTCCTATCATGTGGAGGGCTTTTAAACAAAAATCTGTCTGCTTGTCTACCATGGAATCAGAGTTTGTGGCTTTAACAGAAGCAACTAAAGAGCTTCTTTGGTTTAGTAGAATCATAACTGAGTGTTATGATAAACACATTTTTACAGGCCCACAAACTAAACCAACCTTGTTAGTAGACAATATGGCCTCCATTGATTTCCTTAAGTCTCCCATAGAAAACTACAGAACAAAACACATTGATGTTAAATTATTTTTTGTTAGAGACCTTTTAAACCAAGAGATATTTAATGTAAAACACGTAACTAGTAAAGCTAATCTCTCAGACATCTTTACAAAACCCTTAACGAAGTTTGATCTTAAAAGATTCATTGAAGTGATCTTTAGTTATACGTAATATATAATGTTTTTAAATATGTTTTATTTAAAAGTAAAAAGTAAAATGTATAATGTGAAAAAAAAACTCCCCCTCCTTTGGACTTGGGTCAAGTATTAAGATGCTTGTTTAGTTTTTTTTAAGTTAAACCCTGAAGTTTAACAAGTTTCATTTTTCAAATCTGAGATTTTGTATATTTCAGTGTTTTCTTTTTATAATGTTTGAATATGTGATTATACACTTGTTTTTTTCTTGTTATTTCATTTTTTTGTCTCATATGCATATGTTCTATTTTTATACATAAGTTTTTCAATACCCTCATTTCCAACATCGCGGACAATTTAACTCCCGCTGGAATGTGATCAGACCTCAGGATGGTTCATCCTCCGGGGTTCGAGCAGCCCCAGGAAGCGGCTCGCAGGGGTGCAATTGTAAATAGCCAGAGTAGCCTGCAGGGGGTAGTGGCCTTCTTGAGTGTTCTGATCACAGGAAGGCCTGTCGCGGGCATCGTTTCTTTTAAGTTTGTAAGTCCCTATTTTTTGAACAATGGAAATGTCACATAGGTCCCGTCCGTGGTGTTGAAAATTGAGCTGTATTTTTTTTGCATATATAAATATGAAAAGGGGTTGTTTTACTTTTAAGAAATTGCATAACAAGTGTCCTTCACATTTTAAATCTTTGTTAAAACATTTGCAAATGTGTATTATTTCAAAAGCTTAAGCATGCATGTTGTTGTTGTTTGTTTTTATGTGAGCGCTCACCGTCCCTATCATTATCATATTCACAGCCATTATCATGATCGTTAGTGTAATTATCATTAAATGTGTCTATTTTGCATATCATGAATTTCCCATACATTATCAAAGTGTTTTTGCATAGTAATTCATGTTTTGCTATTCTTTATATTTGTAATGTTTATGAATCTGTCGTATGATAATCATTTACTCTAGTGTAATTATGCAAATGTTTGTAAATGTAATCGTGTATTGACAAGGCAAGGATCAAGAATCGACATACTAAAGAATGTTGCGGTATATACCGGTAATCGTAGTCACTTGCATGTGACGAGGTAAAACAGTAACAAATTTTCATGAACTCTTTTGAAATGTTTGTGTACCTGAAAGACTTTGAAATTTTTAAGTTACTATGGTAACTAAAGACTCTTGTGTTATGAAAGAAAGTTGTTAATCTTGTTGTTGTATAGTTATTAAATTGTTATTCATATTGTGTGGTTATTAACATTGTTAAAAAGTTGTTCATTTTTGGAAATTAACCTTGTTATATGATATTATGAATTTGTTGCATTTATGCACGATAATATTGATTGTTCTTCATTAGTAACTGTCAAAGTATGATAGTAGATATACTGATATCCTATGTTTTTTTGTAGTACGAGTGTTAAGGGGGGGGGGCGATTGTCAGCATACTCACTACCCTTAACACTCTATAATATATACATATTGTAATAGTATAATGTAGCATGACTTACTGGTTTTTATTTTATTCCAATACTATTCTATCATTATCTTACTTCCAATCTCTTTATTTTTATTTTTCCTGGTTCCATGGCATATCCCATTTTTAAATCGGTTACTTATTTGTTTACTTTCGATTTGAACATCTTACATGTGCGTTCATGGTCGCTTTCTTCCGTCTGATCGCGATTTGCGATTTTCGCAAATCGCAACTTACGAGTAGCCGTATCTCCCTTTCGCAAAGCAGGAATGCATTCGCTCAACTTCTGCAGACGCAAAGGGGGCGTTGTCTTCTGGCGATATCTGGAACGGCGAGGGGTATTTAAATCAGTCGGTTTGTTTTGACTGCAGATGGTCTGACGATGTTTTGGCCTAGTAAAAGGCCGTTTGTTGTCATAAATATTAATTATGAAAGTTCAATTGTAGTTTATCTTATGTGGTGAAAGATGGTGTAGTTTTATGAAATAATTTCTATTAGTTGATAGCGGAAATGTGATGATAAATATGTTGCTGTCATGAACTGTGTTAACATCCAAGGGTTTTTTTACTTTCTTTGAACTATTCCTGGACTTTATTTTTCGTCATCGTCCGATTTGAAAATTTCTTCTTCCAACTATGCCATGGTGAGTTGTTCGTTTTGCAACCTGTACCGGTCAGTTAAACTTTACTTTACGTCATGCTATTTGTTTAATTAAGTATTTTTTTATTGTGTCAAATATGACTTTAATTTTGTAAGATAACATAATTTCAGAAATTATCCTTTTGGTTGAATTTTACCAGATATAATTTTTCTTTGTTTATTATTTCATATATACATATATTTTTATTTTGAATATGTTTTTCTTGAAAATAAACGTTAGTTTATATTTTAATTTAAATGCTTCTTTAATGACTTTATTACGCAACCACACATTGCCAATATTTATTTCAGGTCACCAATTTTATTTTCTTTATCTCTGCTTAAGTTTTATTTAATTTTAGAACGGTTCTGGCCTCAGAACCGATCAGAAAGGATTTTCCTCGATTTCAGTTGAACGTGGGCAGAATTAACGAGTGCTCGCAGCCAGGTGCTAAGTCTGGGTACACACACACAACTACATTTGGCGGTGAGAAGTCGGCGCGTTGTATGTATAAACCGCAGAAGGAAGGCAAAGAAAGGATTTTCCTCGATTTCAGTTGAACGTGGGCAGAATTAACGAGTGCTCGCAGCCAGGTGCTAAGTCTGGAAACACACACACAACTACTTTTGACGGTGAGAAGTCGGCGCCGCGGAGGCGCAGAAGGAAGGCAAAGAAAGGATTTTCCTCGATTTCAGTTGAACGTGGGCAGAATTAACGAGTGCTCGCAGCCAGGTGCTAAGTCTGGAAACACACACACAACTACTTTTGACGGTGAGAAGTGATAGTGAACACCAAAGATAGGTGTCACTATCGTGTTAAAAAGTGTTTTGAGAGTTTCCACGCTAGTGGAGCGAAAGCTGAATTAGAAGAACCCTACCAAATTTATTCCAACTATGAAAAAGGATTTTTATGTAAAAGTGTATTGATACAATAACTAAGCAAATTTAAAAACAAATAACAACTTTATTGAGCAACATTAAAAGTAAAACAAAATAACAATTAAAAAAAATCTATTTCTTAAACATGACATAAGTTCTCAATCGTTTACTCTATATCAATGTTTAATGAACTAGAGCACCAAAAAGAAAAAGCTATTTCAATTATATAAAAATGTATATAAATGTATTTTTAACTTAATTAACTTTAAATCAAATTTAACTTAAGGTTTAATTTACTTTAAATATATGAAGTGATAATTTAAATTGTCAAAAGATAATATCTATTTAAAGTGAGAAACCTGTTTAAAAAAAAATACTTTATCCAATCCATCCCAATTCATCATATTGACCAAACATATTCTAAACATGCCGACGCCACTTTAAAGACCAAAAAGAAATTTAAAATATTTTATTTAAATTCTACATATTAAATCTCTCTCCCAAAGACTTATCAAAAACATCTTAGTCAAGCCAACTCTATTATTTTACTGGTCTCCTCGAAAAGCTAAACTGCCACTTTAGCATTTCCCTAATACAACACTTCCTGCCACTAAGTGTGTATTCCCAAACTAATGTTCTGCCACAACACCTGTTTGGGGGAAGGAGAAAAAGAAAAAGCTAAGTGAACCTCCCATCTATAAAGTTAATTTCCAAACGAACCTCACAGCGGTTACCGACTTTCGGGTTCAGGAAAAGATAGAAAAATATTCGAAAAGAATCTCACACGTCACCGCTAATAAACAACTCCAGGCATCTGGCATGGTCGTCCATATCCTAGATCCTAGACCACTATTGCCTATATCGATAATGTGACGCGGAGACGGAAAGAAATATTTCCCGGTTCCTTTGGAACCGTCTAACAACATTCATAGAAAAAGATTCACTTAAAAACTGAATGAGTTGGCCAGATTAATTCGAAAATACATCAGATTAAAAACTAGACTGAAAATGACTTTAAGGAAGAGAGATTAAAAACATTTTGATAAAAACTATTTTAAAGAATTTGAAAAATTATAAAAGGGCCTTTCTGAACCTTAACTACCGGTGGCTGACCTCTCATGTTTACGTTTTCACATGGTCTTCATTTCCACGGCCAAACATCCCGCTCCGAAGATTCCATCTTCTTAATACGAGCTTCAAGACTAAGTCCAGGTTCACGGCAGAATAGTAGTGGTCATAATGAAAAACTCTAATTCCAATTAAAAACCAGTTTAACTTTTAATAAAAAACATTTAAAATATAATCTACTTTCCTTAAAGATATTCATCGCTTCACGTTTTTCTTATCGACACTCTTAAAGGGACATTTCAATTAAAAAGACAAACTTCCAACCTGTCAACACTAGCTGCCGTCAAAGTCGAAAAGCGAATGTTCCGCCGGGAATATAAATAGTTCAGACTCTTGTCTTGGGCAACTCCCCCTCACGTGACTTCCTCCTTCTGGTCATACGTCACATCCGATCTCTAGAAGGATCGGGGAAAACGGACCAATGGTATGCTGCTGTGAAGGAGAGGCACGCGTCGGAGATAGCTGACATGCTACGCCATCTATCGATGCTCCCTGTAATCTGTCAGTCTGAACTTTGATAATATCGGCGTTTGTTGACAAGGCAGGTTGACGGAATACGCTGAGCTCGAATACCGCTAGTTGTTATGAAGTTGACAGTACGCAATAAATAAGTAAGTAATGAAATAAAGATTTATTTTATTTTAAGTTGATGTTTAAACATTGAAATAAATAAAAAGAATGTTTAAACTGAAACTATAATTAATTTAAACTTAGGAATTTAATAAATAGAAAAATAAAATGAAATTTATTTTAAAAATAGTCTTAAACTTTAATAATAAATATTAAGGATAGAAATAGGATGAAAGCATGAGTGGTTGAATGGAGGAACAAGAATAGGAGGGAAATATATTCATATTTCCTGTCAAGAAGTCGGCGCCGCGGAGGCGCAGAAGGAAGGCAAAGAAAGGATTTTCCTCGATTTCAGTTGAACGTGGGCAGAATTAACGAGTGCTCGCAGCCAGGTGCTAAGTCTGGGAACACACACACAACTACCTTTGGCGGTGAGAAGTCGGCACCGCGGAAGCGCAGAAGGAAGGCAAAGAAAGGGTTTTCCTCGATTTCAGTTGAACGTGGGCAGAATTAACGAGTGCTCGCAGCCAGGTGCTAAGTCTGGGTACACACACACAACTACATTTGGCGGTGAGAAGTCGGCGCGTTGTATGTATAAACCACAGAAGGAAGGCAAAGAAAGGATTTTCCTCGATTTCAGTTGAACGTGGGCAGAATTAACGATTGCTCGCAGCCAGGTGCTAAGTCTGGAAACACACACACAACTACTTTTGACGGTGAGAAGTCGGCGCCGCGGAGGCGCAGAAGGAAGGCAAAGAAAGGATTTTCCTCGATTTCAGTTGAATGTGGGCAGAATTAACGAGTGTTCGCAGCCAGGTGCTAAGTCTGGGTACACACACACAACTACTTTTGGCAGTGAGAAATCAGCGCGTTGTATGTATAAACCGCAGAAGGAAGACAAAGAAAGGATTTTCCTTGATTTCAGTTGAACGTGGGCAGAATTAACGAGTGCTCGCAGCCAGGTGCTAAGTCTGGGTACACACACACAACTACATTTGGCGGTGAGAAGTCGGCGCGTTGTATGTATAAACCACAGAAGGAAGGCAATGTCAGCATATAATGCTGGTTTAAATTAATCTTACATAAGCAGAGTCTCACAGTTTCTCACGTTTGGCAAGTGGAAACTACTGGATGCTGTTGCTCATTCAACTTTCCATAAAACTATGTAAAACTATTTAGATGATGATGGAAAAACTGTGCAGGGTTATGGAGCCCCTTACTTATTACTAGAGAAATTTAGCAGAGTTGTAGAAAATGTAGTTGAGAAAATGCGTACTTTGAAGTTATTTTCCATAACTAGGCAAAATCAATTTAACTTCTTGTAAATAAAATAAATACAAAATACTTACAATAAATGATGACTCACAAATGCTCTTCATTATATTTATTGAAGATATAAGGATACCTTGGAAAAACATACTCTGTTACTTTACAGATGAAACTCATAACAGGAGCCACAAATGGAACTTGCTCTTCATTTTAGAGTAACTTAACTTTTTAAAGATATCTTTTGTAAGTAACGCGGACTTCAAAATTGCACTTCAAAATATTGTTAAATTAACTTCAACGTATCGGAAAAGGCTTTAAATAGAGTGTTGAATTGAAAACCATCTTTAAAACGCCGTTCGAACTGCTTACACATTTCACACACACCAAAACATGAAAACTGTCCCTTTAAATTGGAACGAAAACCTACTAGCCAATCACAAGCGACTATGCAATTTGCATAAGTCAGACGATAATTAACATTTTATATTAAACATTTTTTTTTTTTTCCTTATTCAATTAAATTCATTAAATACATTTAGAAAAATTACTTTAAACATGAAAATTACTTTAAAAATGCTTTTGTTACTTAATTAAATCAAAATAATATTTGTAACTTAAAGGAAACTTTAATACAGGCGAATGCGATCGCAAGTAGTAATTACTGAATACGCTCCGTGACTGAGCACGACACGAAACAACTCAACCGCGCCGTTGAAAAACGTAAACAAACGCCGATTCGGCGGGGAAAAAGTAAGCAAGAATTGCAAGTTCCATTTTGGCTTTACAAAACAGTATTTAAATTAAATAAAAATAAAAATGGATGGGAAAAACTTTTCCCCACAGAATGCCCCCCTTTCCCATTCATTTTGATTTTTCACTGCAAATAGTTCTTTGCAACAGTTTATGCAAATGCAGGATCAAAAGAAGAGTTTTTTTTTTTCTCTGTTGGTGGCAAAGTTCATCACCATAAGTAGGCATCACGAAATATTTGAAAAGAGTTTTTGACTAAGGATTTTGTCAAAAGATCAGCGACGTTTTCTTTGGAAAGGACATGTTTTACATCGAAAAGTCCTTGGCTGTACCAGTCTCTGATAAATTTGTACTTCAAATCAATGTAACGGTTCTTTATCGTATCTGTTTTGTGCTTCATAAAAGAAATGGCCGCAGTGTTGTCACAGAAAAGAAGGGGACGTTGAATAATAATGTCATTCAGTTGTAGACACTTTTCTAGTTCAGTAATAGACATCTGTAAAAATTTTAAGTCTTTGACAGCCTCTGTTGCAGCGATGAATTCAGCTTCCATGGGGCTTAAGGCGACACAGCTTTGTTTTGCAACTCTCCAAGTTACTGGCATATTGTTGACGAAGGCGGTGTATCCAGTCCATGACTTTCGGTCAGTGGTGTTACTTGCCCAAGAAGCATCCACATAGACAGCTAACTGGATTGGAGAGTCAGACCTTGCAAGTTTCAATCCAAGAGATTTCGTTGAAGATAGGTACATCAGGATTCGAAGAAGTGCTCTGTAATGCGAAAGATTTGGCTTTTCAGCAAATTGTGAAAGTGCAGCAACTGGCCATGAAATATCGGGACGGCATCGATGAGCAATATATTGTAGACAGCCAAGCAAACTTCTGTAAGGCAGATTCTCAGGAAATTCATCTTCTTCCGCAGCTGGAGCAGGATTATACCCAGGTGGAGAAGGAAGAGAAACATTAGTACAATCAGGAACATCAAATTTCTTTAAACACTTTTCTATATAATGTTGGCAATTGATATTAAAAACTTCATTATCTTCTACTTTAAAGTTTATGCCTAATAACATTGTGATAGGACCTAAAATTCTAACTTCATAAATTGATTTGATTAATTCTACTACTTCTTTTAAAACTTCATCATTTTTAGCGAAGATTGGCAAATCATCCACATAAACTATCACAATTGCTTGACTTTTATAAGAATAGACACATGTTAACCCTGGAACTTCAGTAAAACCATTTGAAATTAATTTATTATGCAAGTCATTGTACCAACATTTTCCGGCCTGATGAAGGCCGTATATTGCCTTCTTTAACTTTAAAACAAAATGTTCTTTCCCTGGAATAGTGTAATCTTGGGGTTGCTTTATGCAAATATCTTTGTCAATTTCACCATATAAATAGGCACACTTTACATCAAGTAGACAATGTACCCAATTAAAAATTTTAATGAAAAGGGCTATGAAAAGACGAATAAGTGTGAAATTTACAACAGGACTGAACGTGTCGTTGTAATCCAAGCCTTCTCTTTGATTATTTCCTAATGCAACTAGACGTGCTTTAAATATATCTCTTTTTCCCTCACTATTTTCTTTTACTGTATAAACCCATTTGGTTCCAATCACCTTTTGATTGAGTTTTGGGACAGGTGTCCAAACGTTTCTATCTAACATAGTTTGGATCTCTTGATCCATTGCCTCTTTCCACTTCTCAGCTTCTGGAAGTTGCTTTGCTTGTAAAGGACTTTGAGGTATAATTATTTCAGTTAATAGTGCTTCTTCAGCCAATTCGCTTTCAGGTTCTTTTTCTAATTTAATGGGACCTTCATAAGTATTTGCTGAACTAAAATTTGCCAAGGTGTCATCTAAAATAATTTTATTTGCTTTACAATATTCTAAAAGTTCAGGCATTGACCTAAGTGTTGAACCAGTAGGAGACAATAAATAAACATCTAATTTACCTTTAGTTATCCCTTTCTGTCTTGTCTTAAGATACCTATAAAATGTGGCTCTTCCTTCTTCCTTTTCTTCTGAAATTTCTGGAACTTCATCTTCAGATGACACATCATCCTCCAACTTTTTCAGAGAGCCTGGTTCCATCAAATTGTCTTCTTGAGTGGAAGTTTTTGAAGTAGAGGGTAACTGTTTAACAGATTCGTCAGTTGTGGGTAGATTATCTAGACCTGTAAAGAAGTCATCATCACTTGTAAAATCAACAAAAGAACGATGTGTTACTTTCTGCTCAGGATAGCCATGTAATTGGGCTTCATCAAACGTTACATGTTTTGACTCTACTATAGTATTTTCTCTTGGAAAATAAATTCGATAACCACATGATCTTAAGCCATATCCTACAAATATTCCTTTCTTCGCTCGAGACTGGAACTTGTTCCTTTTCGCTTTTGGTTGATGTACATAAGCGATACAACCATAACGCTTTAAGTGTCGAATGGATGGTTTAGTTCCATACCATCTTTGAAAAGGTATAGCTTCAATACCAGTATGAAAAATTCTGTTTCGTATGTAGTTTATGGTCATAACAGCTTCTACCCATAAATTATCTGGCATACCTGCTGCTTTCATAACAGTTCTCATTCCATCGAACAATACTCTATTGTAACGTTCCGCTGTTCCGTTCATCTGCAGACTATATATCGTGGTTCGTTCATGTTTAATTCCTAATTTATTTAGCATATCTTTGACCTGTTGATTGCAATACTCTAAGCCGTTATCCGTTCTTATCGCTTTAACTTTCTTATTAGTTTGGCGTTCTACAAAAGTTATAAATTGCTTTAATTTAATGAAAACTTCATCTTTAGAGCGTAGCGGATAGCAAAATGCTCTTCTGCTATAGTCGTCAATAAAAGTAAGTATGTAACGTTGCCCGTTCCTTGAAGGGACTGGGGCTGGCCCCCATATGTCACTATGAATCAACTCACAAATTTCTTTAGATCGAATGGTTTGTAACCTAGGATGAGTTGACCTAGTATTCTTGGCAAGAATACAAGGTTCACAAGGAGATTCCTTCCCCTGTAATGGACTACAGCCTTGAACCAAGTTTTCTCGAAACATTTTCTTAATCAAGTTAACATTACAATGTCCCAGCCTTTCATGCCATAGCATTATATTATTACGATCATTGGCATATGAAATATTGTAAAGACAATTTGACTCTTGTGAATTAGCTTTATTTTGAGTATAAACTCTTTTAGGATTAGTGTTATAAGATTCAGTACGTGCAAAAACTTTCACTTTATCTGAACTTAGAGAAGAAGGTTTACTAGAAGGTTGTAAACATGGATTTTTAACATTAGGTTTAACTTCAGTGTCATCATAATTTCTAATTGCTTTTAAAACATAAAAATTTTCTTTTAGAGTGGCTGTGTATAAATATTTCCAATTCTTATCAAACACTTTAAACCCATGGTCCATAGTAGCATGAAGACCAGCTTTATCCATTTTTGACATGGAGATTAAATTTTTATGTATGTTTGGAACATACAAAACATTATGTAAATTTACAATTGACACTTTATCTTTTTCTTTAATTTTAAAACTAACTTTACCAATTCCTTTAACCTTATGAGGTGTGGTTCCCATTCTAACTACTGCACCCTCTGGTGGTTCCCTTAGATGAGTAAAAAAATTCTTATTCTGACAGACATGGGAGGTGGACGCTGAATCTAAAGTCCATTCCCAACAAGGGGGGGAAATTTTGCAACAATCATTACTTTTATACTTTAATTCAGTAACATATGAATCTAAGTCTACTTCTTGAACCCTTTTACTTGTCTTTTGATTTCTACAGTTTCTACCTAAATGACCATTTTTCCCGCAGTTTTCACATTTCAAATTATTTCTACTTTGAAAATAAGATTCGGGAGAACTTTTTCCTGACATATGAGCGCTTCTATCAGCCATAAGGGTTTCATTACGCAATCTTTCTCTTAGATCTCGTCTTGAACATTCTTTTAAAATTTCATCTTTAACATCGTTAAATTTAAATTTATCTTCAGAAAGACGGTCCAATTCCCTAATTAAATAATCATAATTTTCTGGTAAACTTTCTATTAACTGATAGCATCTATGTTTTTCGGCAATTTCCTCTCCGGAATCAATTACACGGCGATATGCTTCTTCAAATCTAGCAATATATGATGGAATATCTTCGTCCGGATTTATTTTTAAATTTCTAAATTCATTTACATGAAAGGATTTTAATGCTCTACCAGGAATTTCTAGGGTTAATTTCAAAGTTTCCCAAATTTCAGAGGGATCATCTAAATGCCCTATTGTTAATGCAATTTCTGGACTAACATATGTTTTCAGAATTCCTACTGCTCTCTGTTTTGATTGGTTAAGTTTAAACTTGTCAAGAGGTTTTAAATCAGTAAATTCTGGCCATTCACTTTTCTTTACCCATGTAAATAACCCTTCAGTTTGCAATATACATTTAATAAATCTTATCCATGTTTGATAGTTATCTTTAGTTAATATTACTGTATCAGGTGCAGTGGCCATTATTCATTTAATTTCAAACAATAAATATATATATTAGAATTCATACACATAAATTACATATTCAGATACTTCAATAATATATATTTTCAACAAGAAATTTTCAAAACTATTTTCTCTTACATATATAATGAATTTTGCCGCAGTTGCAAGAGCTTCTGGGCCCATAACCTCTGTGCGGGGTTATGGAGCCCCTTACTTATTACTAGAGAAATTTAGCAGAGTTGTAGAAAATGTAGTTGAGAAAATGCGTACTTTGAAGTTTTTTTCCATAACTAGGCAAAATCAATTTAACTTCTTGTAAATAAAATAAATACAAAATACTTACAATAAATGATGACTCACAAATGCTCTTCATTATATTTATTGAAGATATAAGGATACCTTGGAAAAACATACTCTGTTACTTTACAGATGAAACTCATAACAGGAGCCACAAATGGAACTTGCTCTTCATTTTAGAGTAACTTAACTTTTTAAACATATCTTTTGTAAGTAACGCGGACTTCAAAATTGCACTTCAAAATATTGTTAAATTAACTTCAACGTATCGGAAAAGGCTTTAAATAGAGTGTTGAATTGAAAACCATCTTTAAAACGCCGTTCGAACTGCTTACACATTTCACACACACCAAAACATGAAAACTGTCCCTTTAAATTGGAACGAAAACCTACTAGCCAATCACAAGCGACTATGCAATTTGCATAAGTCAGACGATAATTAACATTCTATATTAAACATTTTTTTTTTTTTTCCTCATTCAATTAAATTCATTAAATACATTTAGAAAAATTACTTTAAACATGAAAATTACTTTAAAAATGCTTTTGTTACTTAATTAAATCAAAATAATATTTGTAACTTAAAGGAAACTTTAATACAGGCGAATGCGATCGCAAGTAGTAATTACTGAATACGCTCCGTGACTGAGCACGACACGAAACAACTCAACCGCGCCGTTGAAAAATGTAAACAAACGCCGATTCGGCAGGGAAAAAGTAAGCAAGAATTGCAAGTTCCATTTTGGCTTTACAAAACAGTATTTAAATTAAATAAAAATAAAAATGGATGGGAAAAACTTTTCCCCACAAAAACATTATGAATAAAATATGTGATATGAGTTGGTAAATAAACATGCAGTAAATTGAGATCCAATTAATTTATTTAAATCTTCAGAACATTTCCAATCAGCATTTATAGATTTAATTAATTAAAAACATTATAGTTAAAATCCAGTTTGTATATGAATAAAAACAATCTTCTCAAAATATTAAAATTAAATAAACTTCAGTTAACATACCAAACTTATGTCAAGCTGTATCATCAGGATGGAATGGGACATCGGCAAAATTCTTTAATAAACAACTCGATAAATAAAAACCACCGAAAAGACAATTCAATAAAAACAGCTTTCTGTACTCACGATACTTTCACCGGAAAAACATTATAAACTTTAACTTGAAGAAAGACTCAAAAGTCATAACTAATTAAGTGACGAATACCTTCAATAAACATCATTCAAAAACAAACGGGCGAGCCAAACAAGACACGATGTTAAGTGCAAATGTCGGAGTGAGATACAAGAACAAGACGATAGAGCGAGAGACTAAAACAAGATGATTAGTTCACGACCAGCTGCCGCTTAAATATGATTTGAAGTACGGCACGTGTCAGCGGTTCTCTCCTTCTCGAACTTTCCCGGTAGTGACGCAATCGCACAACTCTATGAATAATTAACATCTGATTGGCCGGCTTAGTCGATTACGACCTATGCCGCCACCTATCGTCGATGATGCAAATCGTTTTATCGATTTGAATTTCAATCGAATTAAAAATGGCGAATACGTGTTTACTTGCCGGGAAGAACGAATTTTCAAAAAGTTAAAAATAAGAAATAAAACAAAACTTTACATTTTTCTATTTCAGCTTACAGATGAAAATAAAAGGTAAGAGTTTAATTTTTACTTTTATGAATAAATAAAGATACGTTTTTCTAATTTATCATTTAATGTTTATCCTGTCTATTGTCCTTTTATTATGGTTTAAATGAATAAATAAAGTAATTAATAAATTTATATTATTGCTCAATAAACATTTAAATAAAGATTAATTAACTAAAAATAAAAATAGGATTTGAGCAATGAGAACCTTTTTAACTACTTATTTTCTATCAGATTGCCCCCCCTCTCATTGTCTCAAAGACTTCAACTTTTAACATTTCAAAAATGCCCTCTCGATTTTCCAAAAAAAAAATTCTAAAAAAAGTTCTATTAATCCATCGGATCCTAAAAAAATTTTAATTTTTAATTTAAAAACATAACTCGCTCAACTTTAACAATATCTCAAAAACAATCTTCAAGTTCCATAGGAACAAATTCGTACGGCCAAGAAGAGACAAAAGATTCAATCTCAAAAATTTCTCAAACCCTCAAATTTCAAAATTTTAAACTTCAAAAAATCTCTAAATTTCAAAAAAAATTTAATTCCTAAAAATTTCAAAAAGACTATATTAAAACAATTCAAAAATTCCTAAGTATTTGCAATACCAAAAGCGTTTCTCATCTCCAAGAAACTTACGCAGTGACCAACTCCGAGTTTTCTCCTCCTATTAAAATTCCTAAGGGAAACTACTGAAGTCACTAAACATGGGATGCAAAACAGCTTGACACATTACAAACACAATCTTTCAAATACATACCACCAAAAAAATCAATCTCTTCCATTTGAAGAGTTGATACAAAAAAATTCAGCCGAAACATGGCTTCGATCTTGACCCCCTTGATTAAACATTTTTTTACATAGAAAATTTTAAACAACAAAATTTTAAACAATAAATTTTAAACAACTATTTTTAAACAATTTCTTGAATAATTAAACATATAACAAAAATTAAATCTTGATAACATGGATTCTTTCTATATGACACCAGGCTTAGGCATCTGAGCTTTGTTTTAGACTTCACAAAAGACTGTTCCATTCAAAAAAAATCTCTTCCATACGTGGAAAACATTCTTTCATCTTCATATGCTCCTCCGTGCACGGATTAACTTCCATTCATACACAATTAATGGTGTCTCAGATGCCTGAAATAAAAAAAGTATCAGGGAAAACAAATAACAATACAAAAAATCATAAAATTAAAAATAAATATTTAAATTTCTTTTAAAGTCCAAATTTCTAATTTACATATTTTTTAACATAATTACAAAGTAATAAAATAAAATTATATTCAAAAATTCTATTGCAACTGATATATAAAATTTGAAATCCACAAAAGTTTCCGATCTAGCCCGCGGTAACCAGAGCAAAAACCCAAATGGATTTCATACTACTATTACAAAAATAAATTTATATTTTCACCAAATGTGCGGGGCCTAAGTGGTACTCCTATTCATTTAATAAATAAAACTGGGACTTACAAAATTATAAAAACTTGTACCCACGGTAGATCCCAATGCAGCAGTTACCCCCCAACACAATCCCCGAGAAGACTCTCTGTCATTTGTCTCCCAAGGGACCACCCTCCCGAAACGGTACTGAGGGCTGATCGAGCCTCTCAGAGAAAATGCCGGGAAGGCACAATCTCTGCACCGGGACGGGAATTTAAATTGCACACCCAGTGAAAAAATTCAGAAACAAAACAATTTCAAGTGGTCAAGATCTCAGAAAAAATTTTAACATATTTTTTTTTTTTTACAATTTTTCATTTCAAAAAGCTCAAAAAATTTTTTATACTTTTAACAGTTACAATATCAAAAATTTATATCAAATTATAAGCTGAAAAAATATTCTATAAATCTCATTAAGTCAAATTTGGTCAGAGGCTTCGTAAAGATATCTGCAAGGTTAGCCTTACTTCTAATGAAGTTTAAACTGAATTCATCATTATATACCAAATCCCTTATGAAAAACAGACGAACATCAATATGTTTAGACCTATGATTCTCGATGGGAGACTTAACAAAATCTATAGCTGCTTGATTATCTGCAAAAAGTCTCGCCTTATTACCGGTGTTAGAAATAATACGTTTATTTTTACATTCTTGCAATATTCGATCATACCATACCAGATTTTTCGAGGCCTCAGTCATAGCGACAAATTCAGACTCCATTGTAGAAAGGCTAACGCATTTCTCTTTAAAAGTACGCCAATCAATGGGTGATTTGTCCAACATGACTATTTGACCTCCAATCGATGTACGGTCGTCACGATTAGCAGCAAAATCAGCGTCAGTATAGGCTATTAAATTTATCAAATTACATTTTAAATTAAGCCGGTAATGACGAGTAAACTTTACATATCCTAACAGCCTTAATAAACCATCCCAATGCGAGAATCCAGGATTAGACTGAAACTGTGAAAAAATGTTTACGGCGTAAGAAATATCAGGTCTAGTGCGATTTGCTATGAATGAAAGGCAACCTAAAATATTGCGGTATGGTAGATTTGCTATTAAACTTTTGTCATGGGATGAACTGGGACAGTCAGCTTTCGAAAAAACATTTCCTTTACTAATGGGTAAGGATGATATTGGAATTTTATACTCACGAAATCTTTCACAGACTTCATCTATATAAGATGTCTGGTGGATCTCTAGCGAGTTCTCTTCACAAAATTCTACACCTAAAAGCTTTTTAGTTTTTCCTAGTATTTTGATATCAAACTGACTTTTTAACATTTCCAGTACCTCATTTATTATGCTATTATTTCTACCGAATACCACAATGTCATCAACATATAAAAGTAAAAAACAATGTTTGATTTAAAGGTATAGACACAGTTACAGGAAACTAATTTTACAAAACCTAATTTTAAAAGAGCTTCATTAAATTCAAAAAACCACTCTCTCCCACTCTGATGCAACCCGTAGATAGCTCGATCTAGCTTACAGTATAGATGCTCTTTCCCGGGAATGATGAAACCAGGGGGCTGTGTCATGTAAACATTCTCCTTTAAGGGGGCATATAGATAGGCGCTGGTTACATCACATTGTATGTGACGCCATCCGCAACACGAGACTAAGAGAGAGAAAAAGAAACGAATTACTCCAAAATTAACAACAGGGCTAAAGGTCTCGTCATACGACTGACCTTTCACCTGTTTATAGCCCTGTGCCACAAGTCTGGCTTTAAATCGAGCAATTCTCCCTTTCTCATCTCTCTTGACCGTGTATACCCATCTACATCCCACAGGTTCAATGTTGGCGGGCAATGGTGCCAAATGCCAGACCCTCCGTTCATACATTACCCGGATCTCATCTTGCATCGCTTTTTGCCACATCGAGCACTCCTTGGATTTCAGAGACTGTTTATAGGTGTTAGGTATAACTGTGGGTTCATATAGTCACGCACTAGGCCTTAAAAAGTTAATTTCTGAATTACCGGAGTCAGACTCATCCTCGTCAGGCGTATCTACAGGAATAACCGCGGGAATAGGACCGGTATAAAGGTTTGATCCCTTAAAATCAAAAAGAGTTGGGTCAAACTTGATGTTATTCTGATTACAATACCTCTCCACCTCAAAAGCTGAACGCAATCTCATGCTAGAACCTTCTGGATAAAAATAAATATCTACTCTATTTCCAGTTTTTCTTTTAACCGGTTTGCGTACCCAGCCAATTTCACGTGGTGAAGATGATCCGGAAGAAGGTGAGTCAGTAACGGGACCGGAATCGGGTTCCTCCTCCCCTTCAGAGTGCGGATCTGGAGAAACACTGGAGGGACCTGGGACCTCCTCAGGTGCAACCTCAACAGTTTGTTCTATATGATCCGTGACGCTGTCGGGAAAGAGTTCTCCAACCCCCGGGCCCATCACTGCTCCACTGCCCTCAAAATTAAAAGAAGAAGTTTCATCAAATCTTACATCAATTGACTCAACAATCTGATTGATTTCAGGTATAAAAATGCGGTATCCTTTAGTTCTAAATGCATACCCAACTAGGATCCCTTTTCTCGCAGTTGGTCCTAATTTACCTTGTCTTCGCGGTTTAGGAATACCCACATATGCCAGAGTACCAAACGGACGTAGATGTTTAACCGAAGGTTTGTACCCACAGTACAATTCAAACGGGGTTTTGTCGAGAATTTTCGGGCAAACACGGTTCCATACATATACGAAATATTTTACGGCCTCCGGCCAAAAACTTAAATCTACCTTGCTATCTGACAGGATGGTCCGAGCTCCGTTAGTTACAGTTTGCATAAAACGTTCAGAAACCCCATTCATTTGGGGGGTGTAAGGATTGGTCAATTCATGGTGGATTCCTTTGGATTCAAAAAAATTTAGGAGATCTTCATTGACGAATTCCCCGACGTTGTCACTACGAAAATTTTTAACTTTCCTATTTAGAAAATTTTCAGCCCTAAGAACGTGTTTTACTATGATGTCAAAGGCATCAGACTTCATTCTTATCGGGTAAATTGACGCTCGGCGGGAAAAGTCATCAATCACAGTCAAAAAATATTTTTCCCCATTTCTCCCTTCTACTTGATTTGGTCCCCATATATCAATGTATAATAAATCCAAAGGTCCTTTTGAACGAATGTAATTAGTAGGCTTGAATGACACCTTTTTATGTTTATTTAATCTGCAAGACTCACACTTAAAATTTATGTCAGACAAATTCGGTAAACCATTGACACCTTTATTTTTAGAGGTATGGATCATAATTGCAGGGCTAACATGACCCATCCTACGGTGCCATAATTCCATCTGGTTTTGCTTAAAAACAGCGTTTGATTCGTAGTGTGAGCTTGGTTTAATAACTTTAGGAAAAATCTGATAAGTACCCTGTTTTAAGAAAGCATTAAATAAAAAGGTGCCATCCCTTGAGATTCTTACTCGGCCTCTTCCCCCTTTAAATAAAGCACCATGTCTGTCCAATTGAGGGCCGGATATAAGGTTATGCCTTAATTTACTTGAATACATAACATTTGTCAAAATCAGAATATTTTTACCAAATTTTAATTTTAGTTTTCCACGACCCTCAATTTTGAACGACAGGTCCTTAACTGCAATATTCATATCTCTACCATTTAAAGGTTCAAAATCAAATAAAAGATTTTTATCGCGAATAAAGTGATGCGTGGCCCCAGTATCAAATAGCCATCGCGTATCATTATCAGCACAATTTAAATTAGCTTGAGATACAAAAAATAGATACGACTTACATGTTTCATATCTGTCCTGGGGGCCATCATCATTCCACGACGAACAGGCATTGGCAGAGTTCTCCGGGTTCCCGTTTCCTCCTCTTCGCTGTCTAGGTCTAGCTCGACGACGTCCTCTGGACCAATGCTTAGGTGTCGGACTCCTGGGGGCTCGGAGTGACCTCGAAGATGCCGATCTGTTCGGAGAAGCACTATCACTCGGCGTAGATCTCCTAGATACAGCATACTTGTCTGAGCTTTCCCTCCTTCCTGAAGTATTACTCCACCTTGATGAACTCATGGGACGCCTCTGACGATTAGGTAAATCTTTTCTAGAACGGTGACCTTCCGACTTGAACTCTGAACCTGAGTTTCTTCTACATTGACTCCTTACATGGCCATACTCATAACAATCCCAACACTGCACTTCTTTTCCATGATTATTTCTAAATTTCACTTGGTTCGCCTGGGGTTGTATTTTCGGACAGTCACTGTCTCTCAATTTCAATCGCACCTCTTCAGCAGATAATTCTTCTATTATTCTAGAAAATTTAAAATCTTGCTCTTTCCATCTTAGTATATTTTGAACTATTCCATCATATTTTCTTGGTAAATACCTCAATACTTGAAAACTGGCGTAATTTTCCGAGAAGTTCTTGTCTATTTCTTTAATATCATTGAAAATCCGGAACACTCTCGTTGAAAATAATTTTATGGATTCATTTGAATTTATCTTGCATTCCAAAAGTTTAGTAAATAGATGCATATGAAAAGCCCTTGAATCCGGACAGCTATTCACTTTCAGCTTTTCCCAGGCCGTTACAGGGTCATTACAATCTTCAATTATACGTTTATATTCATTTTCTATATTTAAATAAATTATTGATAAGGCCTGGCCTGCTCTTATTCTGAATGCTTCTATCTCTTTTAGATTCGTTCCATTTTCATCCTTTTGAGGTTCCGTTTCTGTTTTATTGACAATGTTCCACAAATTTTTCTCAAGTAAAATATACTTTAAATCCGCAGACCAGTTATGATAATTTGAGGCATTTAACTTTGGAATTATTGGACCAGCCATTCTTCAAAAAAATATTTAAAATTTTTCTGATTAAAATCAAATAAATAAGTTAAAAACGTTAAAATCACCGGGATCTCTTATCAAAACTTGCATTACTGCCCCCCCATCTCTTCATCTCATATGGGGTTTTTTTTTTAAATTTCATCTTATTAAAACCAACTCAATTTTTATTTTTCCTTGGGAAATGAGCAACTACCGCCCATAACCCATCTGTCAGCATATAATGCTGGTTTAAATTAATCTTACATAAGCAGAGTCTCACAGTTTCTCACGTTTGGCAAGTGGAAACTATTGGATGCTGTTGCTCATTCAACTTTCCATAAAACTATGTAAAACTATTTAGATGATGATGGAAAAACATTATGAATAAAATATGTGATATGAGTTGGTAAATAAACATGCAGTAAATTGAGATCCAATTAATTTATTTAAATCTTCAGAACATTTCCAATCAGCATTTATAGATTTAATTAATTAAAAACATTACAGTTAAAATCCAGTTTGTATATGAATAAAAACAATCTTCTCAAAATATTAAAATTAAATAAACTTCAGTTAACATACCAAACTTATGTCAAGCTGTATCATCAGGATGGAATGGGACATCGGCAAAATTCTTTAATAAACAACTCGATAAATAAAAACCATCGAAAAGACAATTCAATAAAAACAGCTTTCTGTACTCACGATACTTTCACCGGAAAAACATTATAAACTTTAACTTGAAGAAAGACTTAAAAGTCATAACTAATTAAGTGACGAATACCTTCAATAAACATCATTCAAAAACAAACGGGCGAGCCAAACAAGACACGACGTTAAGTGCAAATGTCGGAGTGAGATACAAGAACAAGACGATAGAGCGAGAGACTAAAACAAGATGATTAGTTCACGACCAGCTGCCGCTTAAATATGATTTGAAGTACGGCACGTGTCAGCGGTTCTCTCCTTCTCGAACTTTCCCGGTAGTGACGCAATCGCACAACTCTATGAATAATTAACATCTGATTGGCCGGCTTAGTCGATTACGACCTATGCCGCCACCTATCGTCGATGATGCAAATCGTTTTATCGATTTGAATTTCAATCGAATTAAAAATGGCGAATACGTGTTTACTTGCCGGGAAGAACGAATTTTCAAAAAGTTAAAAATAAGAAATAAAACAAAACTTTACATTTTTCTATTTCAGCTTACAGATGAAAATAAAAGGTAAGAGTTTAATTTTTACTTTTATGAATAAATAAAGATACGTTTTTCTAATTTATCATTTAATGTTTATCCTGTCTATTGTCCTTTTATTATGGTTTAAATGAATAAATAAAGTAATTAATAAATTTATATTATTGCTCAATAAACATTTAAATAAAGATTAATTAACTAAAAATAAAAATAGGATTTGAGCAATGAGAACCTTTTTAACTACTTATTTTCTATCAGATTGCCCCCCCTCTCATTGTCTCAAAGACTTCAACTTTTAACATTTCAAAAATGCCCTCTCGATTTTCCAAAAAAAAATTCTAAAAAAAGTTCTATTAATCCATCGGATCCCAAAAAAATTTTAATTTTTAATTTAAAAACATAACTCGCTCAACTTTAATAATATCTCAAAAACAATCTTCAAGTTCCATAGGAACAAATTCGTACGGCCAAGAAGAGACAAAAGATTCAATCTCAAAAATTTCTCAAACCCTCAAATTTCAAAATTTTAAACTTCAAAAAATCTCTAAATTTCAAAAAAAATTTAATTCCTAAAAATTTCAAAAAGACTATATTAAAACAATTCAAAAATTCCTAAGTATTTGCAATACCAAAAGCGTTTCTCATCTCCAAGAAACTTACGCAGTGACCAACTCCGAGTTTTCTCCTCCTATTAAAATTCCTAAGGGAAACTACTGAAGTCACTAAACATGGGATGCAAAACAGCTTGACACATTACAAACACAATCTTTCAAATACATACCACCAAAAAAATCAATCTCTTCCATTTGAAGAGTTGATACAAAAAAATTCAGCCGAAACATGGCTTCGATCTTGACCCCCTTGATTAAACATTTTTTTACATAGAAAATTTTAAACAACAAAATTTTAAACAATAAATTTTAAACAACTATTTTTAAACAATTTCTTGAATAATTAAACATATAACAAAAATTAAATCTTGATAACATGGATTCTTTCTATATGACACCAGGCTTAGGCATCTGAGCTTTGTTTTAGACTTCACAAAAGACTGTTCCATTCAAAAAAAATCTCTTCCATACGTGGAAAACATTCTTTCATCTTCATATGCTCCTCCGTGCACGGATTAACTTCCATTCATACACAATTAATGGTGTCTCAGATGCCTGAAATAAAAAAAGTATCAGGGAAAACAAATAACAATACAAAAAATCATAAAATTAAAAATAAATATTTAAATTTCTTTTAAAGTCCAAATTTCTAATTTACATATTTTTTAACATAATTACAAAGTAATAAAATAAAATTATATTCAAAAATTCTATTGCAACTGATATATAAAATTTGAAATCCACAAAAGTTTCCGATCTAGCCCGCGGTAACCAGAGCAAAAACCCAAATGGATTTCATACTACTATTACAAAAATAAATTTATATTTTCACCAAATGTGCGGGGCCTAAGTGGTACTCCTATTCATTTAATAAATAAAACTGGGACTTACAAAATTATAAAAACTTGTACCCACGGTAGATCCCAATGCAGCAGTTACCCCCCAACACAATCCCCGAGAAGACTCTCTGTCATTTGTCTCCCAAGGGACCACCCTCCCGAAACGGTACTGAGGGCTGATCGAGCCTCTCAGAGAAAATGCCGGGAAGGCACAATCTCTGCACCGGGACGGGAATTTAAATTGCACACCCAGTGAAAAAATTCAGAAACAAAACAATTTCAAGTGGTCAAGATCTCAGAAAAAATTTTAACATATTTTTTTTTTTTTACAATTTTTCATTTCAAAAAGCTCAAAAAATTTTTTATACTTTTAACAGTTACAATATCAAAAATTTATATCAAATTATAAGCTGAAAAAATATTCTATAAATCTCATTAAGTCAAATTTGGTCAGAGGCTTCGTAAAGATATCTGCAAGGTTAGCCTTACTTCTAATGAAGTTTAAACTGAATTCATCATTATATACCAAATCCCTTATGAAAAACAGACGAACATCAATATGTTTAGACCTATGATTCTCGATGGGAGACTTAACAAAATCTATAGCTGCTTGATTATCTGCAAAAAGTCTCGCCTTATTACCGGTGTTAGAAATAATACGTTTATTTTTACATTCTTGCAATATTCGATCATACCATACCAGATTTTTCGAGGCCTCAGTCATAGCGACAAATTCAGACTCCATTGTAGAAAGGCTAACGCATTTCTCTTTAAAAGTACGCCAATCAATGGGTGATTTGTCCAACATGACTATTTGACCTCCAATCGATGTACGGTCGTCACGATTAGCAGCAAAATCAGCGTCAGTATAGGCTATTAAATTTATCAAATTACATTTTAAATTAAGCCGGTAATGACGAGTAAACTTTACATATCCTAACAGCCTTAATAAACCATCCCAATGCGAGAATCCAGGATTAGACTGAAACTGTGAAAAAATGTTTACGGCGTAAGAAATATCAGGTCTAGTGCGATTTGCTATGAATGAAAGGCAACCTAAAATATTGCGGTATGGTAGATTTGCTATTAAACTTTTGTCATGGGATGAACTGGGACAGTCAGCTTTCGAAAAAACATTTCCTTTACTAATGGGTAAGGATGATATTGGAATTTTATACTCACGAAATCTTTCACAGACTTCATCTATATAAGATGTCTGGTGGATCTCTAGCGAGTTCTCTTCACAAAATTCTACACCTAAAAGCTTTTTAGTTTTTCCTAGTATTTTGATATCAAACTGACTTTTTAACATTTCCAGTACCTCATTTATTATGCTATTATTTCTACCGAATACCACAATGTCATCAACATATAAAAGTAAAAAACAATGTTTGATTTAAAGGTATAGACACAGTTACAGGAAACTAATTTTACAAAACCTAATTTTAAAAGAGCTTCATTAAATTCAAAAAACCACTCTCTCCCACTCTGATGCAACCCGTAGATAGCTCGATCTAGCTTACAGTATAGATGCTCTTTCCCGGGAATGATGAAACCAGGGGGCTGTGTCATGTAAACATTCTCCTTTAAGGGGGCATATAGATAGGCGCTGGTTACATCACATTGTATGTGACGCCATCCGCAACACGAGACTAAGAGAGAGAAAAAGAAACGAATTACTCCAAAATTAACAACAGGGCTAAAGGTCTCGTCATACGACTGACCTTTCACCTGTTTATAGCCCTGTGCCACAAGTCTGGCTTTAAATCGAGCAATTCTCCCTTTCTCATCTCTCTTGACCGTGTATACCCATCTACATCCCACAGGTTCAATGTTGGCGGGCAATGGTGCCAAATGCCAGACCCTCCGTTCATACATTACCCGGATCTCATCTTGCATCGCTTTTTGCCACATCGAGCACTCCTTGGATTTCAGAGACTGTTTATAGGTGTTAGGTATAACTGTGGGTTCATATAGTCACGCACTAGGCCTTAAAAAGTTAATTTCTGAATTACCGGAGTCAGACTCATCCTCGTCAGGCGTATCTACAGGAATAACCGCGGGAATAGGACCGGTATAAAGGTTTGATCCCTTAAAATCAAAAAGAGTTGGGTCAAACTTGATGTTATTCTGATTACAATACCTCTCCACCTCAAAAGCTGAACGCAATCTCATGCTAGAACCTTCTGGATAAAAATAAATATCTACTCTATTTCCAGTTTTTCTTTTAACCGGTTTGCGTACCCAGCCAATTTCACGTGGTGAAGATGATCCGGAAGAAGGTGAGTCAGTAACGGGACCGGAATCGGGTTCCTCCTCCCCTTCAGAGTGCGGATCTGGAGAAACACTGGAGGGACCTGGGACCTCCTCAGGTGCAACCTCAACAGTTTGTTCTATATGATCCGTGACGCTGTCGGGAAAGAGTTCTCCAACCCCCGGGCCCATCACTGCTCCACTGCCCTCAAAATTAAAAGAAGAAGTTTCATCAAATCTTACATCAATTGACTCAACAATCTGATTGATTTCAGGTATAAAAATGCGGTATCCTTTAGTTCTAAATGCATACCCAACTAGGATCCCTTTTCTCGCAGTTGGTCCTAATTTACCTTGTCTTCGCGGTTTAGGAATACCCACATATGCCAGAGTACCAAACGGACGTAGATGTTTAACCGAAGGTTTGTACCCACAGTACAATTCAAACGGGGTTTTGTCGAGAATTTTCGGGCAAACACGGTTCCATACATATACGAAATATTTTACGGCCTCCGGCCAAAAACTTAAATCTACCTTGCTATCTGACAGGATGGTCCGAGCTCCGTTAGTTACAGTTTGCATAAAACGTTCAGAAACCCCATTCATTTGGGGGGTGTAAGGATTGGTCAATTCATGGTGGATTCCTTTGGATTCAAAAAAATTTAGGAGATCTTCATTGACGAATTCCCCGACGTTGTCACTACGAAAATTTTTAACTTTCCTATTTAGAAAATTTTCAGCCCTAAGAACGTGTTTTACTATGATGTCAAAGGCATCAGACTTCATTCTTATCGGGTAAATTGACGCTCGGCGGGAAAAGTCATCAATCACAGTCAAAAAATATTTTTCCCCATTTCTCCCTTCTACTTGATTTGGTCCCCATATATCAATGTATAATAAATCCAAAGGTCCTTTTGAACGAATGTAATTAGTAGGCTTGAATGACACCTTTTTATGTTTATTTAATCTGCAAGACTCACACTTAAAATTTATGTCAGACAAATTCGGTAAACCATTGACACCTTTATTTTTAGAGGTATGGATCATAATTGCAGGGCTAACATGACCCATCCTACGGTGCCATAATTCCATCTGGTTTTGCTTAAAAACAGCGTTTGATTCGTAGTGTGAGCTTGGTTTAATAACTTTAGGAAAAATCTGATAAGTACCCTGTTTTAAGAAAGCATTAAATAAAAAGGTGCCATCCCTTGAGATTCTTACTCGGCCTCTTCCCCCTTTAAATAAAGCACCATGTCTGTCCAATTGAGGGCCGGATATAAGGTTATGCCTTAATTTACTTGAATACATAACATTTGTCAAAATCAGAATATTTTTACCAAATTTTAATTTTAGTTTTCCACGACCCTCAATTTTGAACGACAGGTCCTTAACTGCAATATTCATATCTCTACCATTTAAAGGTTCAAAATCAAATAAAAGATTTTTATCGCGAATAAAGTGATGCGTGGCCCCAGTATCAAATAGCCATCGCGTATCATTATCAGCACAATTTAAATTAGCTTGAGATACAAAAAATAGATACGACTTACATGTTTCATATCTGTCCTGGGGGCCATCATCATTCCACGACGAACAGGCATTGGCAGAGTTCTCCGGGTTCCCGTTTCCTCCTCTTCGCTGTCTAGGTCTAGCTCGACGACGTCCTCTGGACCAATGCTTAGGTGTCGGACTCCTGGGGGCTCGGAGTGACCTCGAAGATGCCGATCTGTTCGGAGAAGCACTATCACTCGGCGTAGATCTCCTAGATACAGCATACTTGTCTGAGCTTTCCCTCCTTCCTGAAGTATTACTCCACCTTGATGAACTCATGGGACGCCTCTGACGATTAGGTAAATCTTTTCTAGAACGGTGACCTTCCGACTTGAACTCTGAACCTGAGTTTCTTCTACATTGACTCCTTACATGGCCATACTCATAACAATCCCAACACTGCACTTCTTTTCCATGATTATTTCTAAATTTCACTTGGTTCGCCTGGGGTTGTATTTTCGGACAGTCACTGTCTCTCAATTTCAATCGCACCTCTTCAGCAGATAATTCTTCTATTATTCTAGAAAATTTAAAATCTTGCTCTTTCCATCTTAGTATATTTTGAACTATTCCATCATATTTTCTTGGTAAATACCTCAATACTTGAAAACTGGCGTAATTTTCCGAGAAGTTCTTGTCTATTTCTTTAATATCATTGAAAATCCGGAACACTCTCGTTGAAAATAATTTTATGGATTCATTTGAATTTATCTTGCATTCCAAAAGTTTAGTAAATAGATGCATATGAAAAGCCCTTGAATCCGGACAGCTATTCACTTTCAGCTTTTCCCAGGCCGTTACAGGGTCATTACAATCTTCAATTATACGTTTATATTCATTTTCTATATTTAAATAAATTATTGATAAGGCCTGGCCTGCTCTTATTCTGAATGCTTCTATCTCTTTTAGATTCGTTCCATTTTCATCCTTTTGAGGTTCCGTTTCTGTTTTATTGACAATGTTCCACAAATTTTTCTCAAGTAAAATATACTTTAAATCCGCAGACCAGTTATGATAATTTGAGGCATTTAACTTTGGAATTATTGGACCAGCCATTCTTCAAAAAAATATTTAAAATTTTTCTGATTAAAATCAAATAAATAAGTTAAAAACGTTAAAATCACTGGGATCTCTTATCAAAACTTGCATTACTACCCCCCCCATCTCTTCATCTCATATGGGGTTTTTTTTTTAAATTTCATCTTATTAAAACCAACTCAATTTTTATTTTTCCTTGGGAAATGAGCAACTACCGCCCATAACCCATCTGTCAGCATATAATGCTGGTTTAAATTAATCTTACATAAGCAGAGTCTCACAGTTTCTCACGTTTGGCAAGTGGAAACTATTGGATGCTGTTGCTCATTCAACTTTCCATAAAACTATGTAAAACTATTTAGATGATGATGGAAAAACATTATGAATAAAATATGTGATATGAGTTGGTAAATAAACATGCAGTAAATTGAGATCCAATTAATTTATTTAAATCTTCAGAACATTTCCAATCAGCATTTATAGATTTAATTAATTAAAAACATTATAGTTAAAATCCAGTTTGTATATGAATAAAAACAATCTTCTCAAAATATTAAAATTAAATAAACTTCAGTTAACATACCAAACTTATGTCAAGCTGTATCATCAGGATGGAATGGGACATCGGCAAAATTCTTTAATAAACAACTCGATAAATAAAAACCATCGAAAAGACAATTCAATAAAAACAGCTTTCTGTACTCACGATACTTTCACCGGAAAAACATTATAAACTTTAACTTGAAGAAAGACTTAAAAGTCATAACTAATTAAGTGACGAATACCTTCAATAAACATCATTCAAAAACAAACGGGCGAGCCAAACAAGACACGACGTTAAGTGCAAATGTCGGAGTGAGATACAAGAACAAGACGATAGAGCGAGAGACTAAAACAAGATGATTAGTTCACGACCAGCTGCCGCTTAAATATGATTTGAAGTACGGCACGTGTCAGCGGTTCTCTCCTTCTCGAACTTTCCCGGTAGTGACGCAATCGCACAACTCTATGAATAATTAACATCTGATTGGCCGGCTTAGTCGATTACGACCTATGCCGCCACCTATCGTCGATGATGCAAATCGTTTTATCGATTTGAATTTCAATCGAATTAAAAATGGCGAATACGTGTTTACTTGCCGGGAAGAACGAATTTTCAAAAAGTTAAAAATAAGAAATAAAACAAAACTTTACATTTTTCTATTTCAGCTTACAGATGAAAATAAAAGGTAAGAGTTTAATTTTTACTTTTATGAATAAATAAAGATACGTTTTTCTAATTTATCATTTAATGTTTATCCTGTCTATTGTCCTTTTATTATGGTTTAAATGAATAAATAAAGTAATTAATAAATTTATATTATTGCTCAATAAACATTTAAATAAAGATTAATTAACTAAAAATAAAAATAGGATTTGAGCAATGAGAACCTTTTTAACTACTTATTTTCTATCAGGCAAAGAAAGGATTTTCCTCGATTTCAGTTGAACGTGGGCAGAATTAACGAGTGCTCGCAGCCAGGTGCTAAGTCTGGAAACACACACACAACTACTTTTGACGGTGAGAAGTCGGCGCCGCGGAGGCGCAGAAGGAAGGCAAAGAAAGGATTTTCCTCGATTTCAGTTGAACGTGGGCAGAATTAACGAGTGCTCGCAGCCAGGTGCTAAGTCTGGGTACACACACACAACTACATTTGGCGGTGAGAAGTCGGCGCGTTGTATGTATAAACCACAGAAGGAAGGCAAAGAAAGGATTTTCCTCGATTTCAGTTGAACGTGGGCAGAATTAACGAGTGCTCGCAGCCAGGTGCTAAGTCTGGGTACACACACACAACTACTTTTGGCGGTGAGAAGTCGGCGCGTTGTATGTATAAACCGCAGAAGGAAGGCAAAGAAAGGATTTTCCTCGATTTCAGTTGAACGTGGGCAGAATTAACGAGTGCTCGCAGCCAGGTGCTAAGTCTGGAAACACACACACAACTACTTTTGATGGTGAGAAGTCGGCGCCGCGGAGGCGCAGAAGGAAGGCAAAGAAAGGATTTTCCTCGATTTCAGTTGAACGTGGGCAGAATTAACGAGTGCTCGCAGCCAGGTGCTAAGTCTGGGTACACACACACAACTACATTTGGCGGTGAGAAGTCGGCGCGTTGTATGTATAAACCACAGAAGGAAGGCAAAGAAAGGATTTTCCTCGATTTCAGTTGAACGTGGGCAGAATTAACGAGTGCTCGCAGCCAGGTGCTAAGTCTGGGTACACACACACAACTACTTTTGGCGGTGAGAAGTCGGCGCGTTGTATGTATAAACCGCAGAAGGAAGGCAAAGAAAGGATATTCCTCGATTTCAGTTGAACGTGGGCAGAATTAACGAGTGCTCGCAGCCAGGTGCTAAGTCTGGAAACACACACACAACTACTTTTGACGGTGAGAAGTCGGCGCCGCGGAGGCGCAGAAGGAAGGCAAAGAAAGGATTTTCCTCGATTTCAGTTGAACGTGGGCAGAACTAACGAGTGCTCGCAGCCAGGTGCTAAGGCTGGGAACAGACACAACTACTTTTGGCGGTTAGAAGTTATCTTCTTTCTGGTGAGAAAATATCTTCTTTCTATTTTTGTTTCTATTTCCTTCTACTATTCTATTTTTGTACAATTTTCGAAGAATGGCAGGTTCGTTTTTCTGTAAACTAAAAATTAAATAATTAATAAAAAATAATAGTATAAATAAATAAAACTAAATATTAAAAATTAGTTTCACTAACAAGAATTCATTAAAAAAAATAATATTTTATTAACTGACAGTAAATTAGTAGATAACTGATAAATAATTAATAACTGATAGTAAATAAATAAAACTAAATATTAAAAATTAGTTTAAATAAATGTTAAAAATTAGTTTTACTGTCAAGAACTATGTAAAATGATAATATTTTAATTATTCATAGTAAATAAAAAAATAAATGTACGAATAATCAAAATTAAATACTGAAAATATTTATTTAAAAAATGGTTACATTTTATCAACTCTATATTTAATATTTCATTCTGTTTTAAATTATATAGCCATTATTTACTAAGCTTTTATACTAATATTAATGTTAAATTATAATTTTTAAATTGTACAATAAATCAAATATTAATATTTTATTACATTTAAATATTTTTTTTTATTTTATTATTACTGATTTTAATTTATTTTTTTAATATTATTTATTTTTTTATATTTATTAAATATATTAAATGTAAAATACTAATATAAAATACTTAATATTAATATATATTAAATAGTATAAATATAATATTATTTTTTTTTAAATTTATACTTTTAAAATGTTTATAATTTTAACTATATAAAACAATTTATTATTATTATTATTATTACTATTTTTATAACATTATGCATTAATATTTTATCATATTTTATATAATATTTATATTTACTTATTATATTTATACATTACAGCACATGTAGCTAATATAATTATTAATGTATTAATATAATAAAATCTTTAATTTAACATAATAAAAATATCTAATACTACAAAATAAATATAACATGTAATAATAATAATAATACATAATAATAATAAATAATAATAATAATTTTTTTTTCATTTGTGATTATCTTTTCTCAATCATATAATAAATCTATAAAAATTACATTATTATTTCTAATAATTTTGTGATTTAAGACATTATTGTCACATACTCTCAGCTGACCCGCAACATATCCCCAAGGATACACGTACCCCTGGTTGGGAATTGCTGGCTTACGAGAATGATATAATTTAGAATTCGTTATCACTTTAGTTTTTATTACTTATTTATCGACAAGTTCAATATTTATCAATTCCTTGTCACTTTTTTCCAAACACTTTTTTTTTGTCACTATTTTTTCGGTTACTTTTTTCTGCTCTTGTTTTTTCTGTCACTTTTTTCCCGTTTATTTGAAAAAAGAAAAACTTTTTAAAAGTTATGAATTTAATAATATTGATAAATGGAAAGAAAAGGTTTATAAGATTAACTGTTTATAATTCATATATTTTAGAAAAACTTGTTTTTAAACTTTTTATAAGAATCGTTTCATAAGTGAGTTTTGAAGAATTTAAATAAATACAACAGGTCCTTAAACAGGTTATAGTTTGTATCCCCTTAATCTTGTAAAATAATTAAAAATAAAATTTTCAATGAATAGTTGCAGCTTTCCACTACAATACCATTCTGAATTTCCGCAACCATACACATGTGTAAAAATTTACTTCTCTGTTAAAAATAACATTTAATGGTGTGAAATTCAGCGTAATACGCAAAACACAGTTAGGTACACTTTAAAACGCGTACCACAACAAAAACGCATATAGAGTTTTTCATGCATTCTATGGAAGAAAGGATTTTCCTCGATTTTAGTTGAACATGGGCAGAATTAATGAGTGCTCGGAGCCTAAGGCTGAGAAAGTACTTTTTTGCAGTTAGAAGTCGGCGTGTTTCGAAAGTACTTTTTGCGGTTAGAAGTTAAGATCTAACTTCTTCACAATGAATTCTTCACAATGCTTGCCTTTAAAAAGTTTCAAATTCTTAGTAAATTTTATTCTTATTTTTTTAGATTCTTGTTTAAAGATTACAAGTATAATACCGTATTTACTCGTGCATAGTGTACTTTCTTCTTGTAAAGATAGAAGAAAGTAAAAAAGTGTTTTAAAACAATTGCAAGACTTATCCTATACTACGTATAATTCGTAAGTAATCACTGAATTATTATAAAATTATCTAATGTATAACACAAAGTCAAAACGTATAACACAACGTTTTGACTTTGACGTTTTGAACGTCCTATTCATCTTTATATGTGTACGCTTGTATAATGGAAAAAATTAATATTTTATTAACTGATATTAACTGACTTAATTAAAAAAATTTGTATAAATAAATAAAATTAAATGTTAAAAATTAGTTTCACTGTCAAGAATTGATTTAAAAATGATACTATTTTAATTATTCATAGTAAATAAAAAAAATAAATGTACGAATAATCAAAATTAAATACTGAAAATATTTATTTAAAAAATGGTTACATTTTATCAACTCTATATTTAATATTTCATTCTGTTTTAAATTATATAGCCATTATTTACTAAGCTTTTATATTAATATTAATGTTAAATTATAATTTTTAAATTGTACATTAAATCGAATATTAATATTTTATTACATTTAAATATTTTTTGTTATTACTGATTTTAATTTATTTTTTTAATATTATTTATTTTTTATATTTATTAAATATATTAAATATAAAATACTAATATAAAATACTTCATATATATTGAATAGTATAAATATAATATTATTTTTATGTTTTAAATTTACACTTTTAAAATGTTTATAATTTTAACTATATAAAACAGTTTATTTAGTTTTTTTTTCACATGTGTTATTTTATTATTATTATTATTACTATTTTTATAACATTATGCATTAATATTTTATCATATTTTATATTATATTTATATTTACATATTTTATTATTATTATTATTATTATAACATTATGCATTAATATTTTATCATATTTTATATTATATTTATATATTACAGCACATGTAGCTAATATTAAATCAAATATTACTTAGTAAATTGTATTGTAAGTATTGTAAGATAACCTCTGGAAATGTAAGTTCATTAGATTTAAACGTGTTTTTGTTTTAATTAAATCATAGCTAAATAGTGACATAACCTTATGCAAAAATAGTGGACAAAATACAGGGCTGTACAAAAGAATTAAAATTTTCTATCGTCTTTTGGGTATAAAATTCTAAAAGTCAAATTTCAACCTATTAGTCATTTTAATACTTTACAACATTGTTGAAAATGCTTAAGAATACGGTTTGTTTGTCCGTATTCTAACTTGCGTTAAAAATTGGATTGCTCTGTAATTGATACATGTATTAAGGCAATATTTTAATTCATAACCCAAATTATGACTAATACAATATAATAATTTATAAAAAAGAAACTTAACAATTCATTTTAACAGGAAACTTTTTGAAATTGAATAAAAACAAAAGTGAAATGCATAAAAGAAATTTTAAACAGAAAAATTTAATTAGAGCCACTTTATGAAAATATGGTGCATTTAACTTTCAAATCTAGTATTGTATAATTAAACGGAAAACAACATCTGCGTACAAAAAATTCACCTGCAGATGATCAAAAGTTGGTCTTTGGAATAAAGAACGTTCATCGTGCTCAGATATATTGTTCTTTTATAAACGTATATAGTTCTCATGAATTTTAAAACTTTTACGAAAATGTTACAAGAATGCGGCCAAAGGATATTTTACATAACAGTCCGAAAAAGGTAAAGTGTCAGTAATGTAGTTAAAAAGAACTCATTAATGTCATTGTACTGGATTCAGACATAATTCTATGAAAGAATCTGCGTATTTCTATTTGGATTATCCCAATTTAATACAGAGGAAGGTCATTGATAAGAAATAGGTAAGAAAAAAATATTTTCTCAGCTTTCTCTTTTAGTTAATAGTTTTAGTTTTAGTTAATTTCACATAAACATTTTATAAAAGCAATAACTAACATTAATTTAACTTTTATCAATTCAATAAACTTTAGTAAATTTAATTTTTATTTTGTTGAAATAAAAGGCTGCATGCCAACGAATTATTCATTTAAATGGCATTTAAATCAGATTTTTTTTTCCTTTTTAAAACTATGCGGTTAAAATTACGTTTCATTAAATTTTAAAAGTTTTGGGTTTTAAAAGTAATTTAACCAATAGTTAACATAATTACTAAACAGGTATTATCACATCTCAATAGTTTCTACTTTAAACAGAGATTTAACTCATATATGAATCATATCACATTATAAAATGTATGAATATGAAATATGTGATATGTATAACATGCATATGAGGTATATATAGGCTAGATGGGAAGGTAATAGACAAGTCTCAATATTTTTGGTTAATAAAAAATACTTATTAACAATTTAATTTATATATGTATATTTCTTTAATTCATCTCTACATGATTTAAAATCTAAATTTTTTTTTATGCTCCTAATCAAGACACAGAAAATAATATTTCAAAATTGCATCGATTTTCAGGAAAATTTGAATGAATTTGCTAAGAGTTGATTTCATTTAAAAAAGTAATGCTGTCATTTTTCTTTCCTTGCAAACATTTTTGTTTATACAAAAAGTGTAACATAAAACATGGAAGTGATGAGGAATAGGACATGTCAAATTCTTTTTTTTTTCTTTTTTAATAAGATGAATATTCATTCCAGTCATGAAGATACTGGAATTTTACATTATGGTACATACTACATAATAACCTGCAATCTTTGATTGTGTATCTAGCCGACACTATACTATTTGTGCCTTATAGCATTGTTTTATTTCTATACCATACCTTCCTGTATGTGGGGAGGTATGGGACACATTTTGAAACGTGCACTTTCTTTAATTATAAAATAGCTTACGCTTGCTATGTTTCTATGGTGTTCAGGGATTTTAAAAAGTGTTTTACCTTGCACTCTATAAATAGAAATTTTTGTTTTTGTATCAAACAAAGTTTATTATCTTACTTTATAAAAAGTGTCCCATACCACCCCATTCTTCCCTATATTATTAACTAAACATGCTAAAATATATTTATTTCTGACAATTGCTCAAGTCTTTCTAATAAAAATTTAACCCATAACTAATGTTAGCGGTCTGACCGCAGAGTTTTTAAAGTTTCACAGTTTAACTCGTAATTTTTAGTTTAATTATTGATACTGGTCGACTTTTGTTTTGTTTGGAGCCTTATTACTATTTCTAGAGGCTTTTAAATAGCTGAATTTTATTTATAATAGTCAGATCCATAAAGTTTAATACCTAAATAGTATTCTGAGAATTAATGTAACATTTCATTCATCTTTAAATTAAGCGGTCTGACAGACCGCTCACAGTAGTTATGTGACAAATCTTGTCACAGCAGTTAACAGTTAATATTTTTGAAGTAAAATTTCTTAAGTTGTATTTTCTCAAATGTTTGTATGAATATTTCGAATCAAAATTAAATTTTCGAATTGCTATTTCTTGAAAGTAAAATTTATAAATTATTGTTATCGTTATTTTAAATTAATTGGAACTGAAAATTGAATTTTCTATTTAGTTTTCAGAAAACGGTTAGATTTATTTATTTATTTTCCCTAGTGGCTTTTTAATTATTGTTGAATAAACTTAAAATTAAATATTTTTAAATAGTTTCTAAACATATTTACATATATATTTATTTATTTTATAACACTGATTATATTTTTGTTTAGCGAACTGTTTTTTCTAGTCACCATATGGCTTTAATGTTCTGAGATCTATAAAAATGTTTATTGCAGAAGAATTAAAACCCTGCTACTGTATAAAATCACTGTTTTAGAGGATCCATAACTTTCCATGGCTTCCAATGATGTTTGGGACACAGGAAGAGTAACACATAGTTGATGGTGCTCTTCCTTGGCCAACAATAAATGTCATGGAGAATCAGACTGGTTTACATTGATGCTGGGTAACATGTTGAGAATTAGGGTTTTTTAGAGCTTATACTTTAAGACGACTTGCTGCACGGCATGTAAATTTTGTAGTGCTTATCTAGTTACATATTTTATTACAAACTTTGTTTATTTTCAATTTTCAGAATCTTTGCTGACATAAATCGAGATACAGAAGGCAAAATATCTAGGCTAAATGGAAAAATAATAAGTAAACCGCCAATAAATCTAGTTAATATACATAGTTTATGAAATGTATTTTAATTTGTGATGTTTTAGCAATAAAGCATTTTTGATATTACATTTAGTTTTGCTTTTTTATTCATGCTTTTTTTTATATTTCCAACAAAAATTCTATTGTCTTTAAAATATGTAATATGGATTTACTTAAGTAATCATGATTGCTAATTGACATCAATAGTTTGATCACAATTGCGATTGTTAATCAGTAAAAGAGGGAGGGATTTATGACGACATTGACATGAATTACTGTCAGGATTTTTTTCTAGCTGAATGTATTGAAATAGTTGCATTTTTAATTAAATCCTATTTTATTTTTGGGGGGGGAGGGGGAATTCACAAGAATTCACAATATGCTCACTCCACCTCCCCCCCCCCCCTAAAAGCATAGGAGGGGGGTGGAGTGAGCATATTGTGAATTCTTTTTCAGAATTTTGAAGATCTGGGAAAAATTTTTTTAAATGGGTGATATCCTCTTGATTTTCAGGAAAATGTTTGTCATTTACTGGGATATTTCAAAAACAAGTCAATTAATTAAAAATCTGAGAGCAGTCCTTAGTAACAGATTAATTGTTGCCATGTTTAATACGATTGATATTTCATTGCGTAAATGGTGGGTGTAAAACTGCAATTTTTGACAAACATAGATTTTTTTCAGCAATATTTTTTGTTTTGAAATATACATGTAAATAAAATGCTTTATTTTATATATTTACTTAGATTGGTAACAAGAGTTACTATTGAAGTTTTACAGTGTGCAAAGGTAGAATTATTAATCGTGAATAATTAGGTTCAAGTTACCTAGCTTGAAAGCTATAATGAAAGTGGAAGTGAGTTAAATGAAATGTTTCTAATTTGTATATTATTATTCACATTTTTAAAATGAAAATTATCTTCATCTAATTTTTTAAAAATAAAAAGATTGGCAGCTAGATATTTTTATGTGAAGTTTTAAATTACATTGACACAAAGGGCATGTCTAAAATATCATTATGGCGCATACTAAAAAAAAATATTTAAACGGATTATCACATTGCAACGATAAATATTCTTCCTTCCAAGATTAAATAAAAGGAACAAAAACAATAGCCTACATATAATAAATATATAAAGAAAAAGTCTTATAGTCTATATATAGAAAAAGTCTTGTTCATCAAGTTTGTAAAAGTTAAATAACTCAGATGTTTTAAGCTTATATACACAAATTCTATAGACATTTAAGAAGTACAACTTTTGCAACATAAATAGAATGATTCATTAAATATTTTTTTTATTCCATAGAATTTCTAAATTTGTGTGCCTAAAAATGATAGAATTTTTTCATTTCCTTCGAAAAAAGAACATGACACTGTTCAAATCATGTTTTAATTTAATTGTATTTTTAATTTTTACACCATAAAATCATTCAAAATTAATGTTACTTGATTTATCATATTTTGAAATTATATATTTTGCCGCTTTCTTTTTTCCGCTTCTAAAAGCAATAAAAAAAAAAATTTCTTGCAAAAGTGCCCTTTTTAGTGAATAGCACCATGCTTTTTTTATTTCTAGAGTGAACACTAAGTAATGATGCAACTGGTAGTATTTCTCATGAAATCTACCAAAAATTATGTTTGTAAAAAGGGGGGGGGGGGGGGGGGAAAGAGAAAGAACTTAATAATAGGATGAATTTAAACATGATATTGTTTAGAGGCACATTAAAAGATGAAAAAAAGGCATACATACTTTCTTCTCTGATGAAAGTGATTTCAAAGTTTTTGCACCAGTCACTGACTCCAAAACTCTTTGTTTCTTCAAAAGACTGCAGAGAGAGAGAAAAATAACACCATAAGTAACACCAAGATAAAACATTTCTAAAAACTTAAAAGCCTACAGAATTTAGGAACAATTTCATTTCAAAATACAGTGTGAGTCCGTGTAAGTCCTAACAAGGAAGGTCTCCATACTGAACATATTCAGGATTTTTTGAAAAAAAAAAAATACTAATTAAACTACAGTAGAACCCCCATAATTCGGATTAATTGGGACCAGGCCCAATCTAAACTGTCAAAAATCCAGATTATCCGGTGAATGTGAACAGATGAAATAAAATAAAACATACTCAAAGAAAATCACCTTTATACTGTACATATTCAATATTTACAGACAGTAGGAAAAAAATTTTTTTTACTTTTTAACTATAAAATTTGTCATACTCCATCAGTTTTGCAAGCCGCATGGTCATACATTCTTTTGAGCATTCTTGTTTATTCCTACTTTTATTTCGATTTTATGCAAGTGATTTTTAGAAGGGTTTTGGCACGAAGACAAGGAAACAGTCCCAAAAGGACCTATGGACTGGCTGACAAAGATAGGATCGCGATCCTTATCAGTCAGTGTGTCTATATGAACTATTTTACTTTCCTTTCTTGCAATGCTCTAAGTAAAAATTTATTAAGCAGTGAACTTTAGTTGACATTTCCAAATGGATTACATAGAAAACTGGAATTGGTAAAACATAAATGATGCATAGTTGTTCCTTTAATAGAGTTTAAATAAGGAAGTTTAAATAAAGAGTTAAAATAAAGAGTTTAAATAAGGAAGCTTGAGGTATTTTTTCGAAAAGATTTCTGAAAATACTTATTCATTCAGAATATGAGGCTGAAATAAATCTATGTTATGAAAATTTGCCAATCACTTCTCAAACTTAAAAAAAAAAAATCAAACTGAACCAGATTATCCAGAGATACAGATTAGCGGGGATCCGAATTAGCAGTTTTATGTAGGGTTTTATGTAGGTAATAATGGATCAGCCAAAATTAGTGGCAAAATTACAGTAGAAAACATGTAAAAAAAAAAAAAAAAAAAAAAAAAAAGTGCATTTGAATATTTGCATTAAAAGATGAAAGCGACTGGACGAGCAGCACTTTTCGTCATCAAAAGCAAATGATTTTAATGCAACTCAAAAAACTATTGAATTTTTAGAATTCATGTAAATGGTATTTAATGAATTTAAACATGAACAATTGAGAGATTTAATATGTTGTATTACTTATCTATATTGCTTGTTGCGGTAATTATTTAATTTATTAGGATGAGCGAAGCGAATCCTCTACTAGTCTACACAAATTACATTTTGTCGTACACTTTACAAAAAAACTATTCATTATTTTGACTTGAAATTAAACATAAAAATAAATTACGATCTGTAGATTTGCACAATATATATATTTTTTACAGAATAAGCTTAAGGTCGAACATATCGATTCAGGCAGGGGGGTTACCTCCATAGTCTCAAAAGTTCTTTAAATGAACATATATTAAAATTCAGGAAAAAATAAAATTCCCGTATTTTTTGCTTTTCCCCAAAAAAATTTTTTGGAGCGAGATACAGGGTGCCAAAGATGGCATCCTGAGCTCGATTTCCCATTCGCGATTAATTTTTTTTATTTTTTAAAGTGGTCTCTCCGGAACGGTGCAAGATATTTTGTTGCAGCTTTTTTTTATTTTAAAGATAATATTTTTCTGTTTAAAAAGATATACTCCATTTTGAAATATGTATTTAATTATTTTGACAGTAGCCTTCTAAAAAAAATTTTTTAATCAAAAATAATTTTTTTTCTCAAAAATGCCAATTTTAAAAATTTAGAATTTTTTACTGTTAGTTAACACCATTAAGTACTACCTTCACTGTAAAGGAGAACTTTCAGTTTTGAGTTTAACAAGTTTTAGAAACATTTGAAGAATTTAGAGAATTTTACAAGAAAAGTTCCAGTAAAAGTTCCAGTTCTCCATTTTTGTTTATTTGTATCACATGTAGCCTATTACATATCCTAAACAAGTTAGAAATCACACGTCAAATGTTGTAAAGGAGGTGCATTCGTACTATGAATAGGTTTATAAATATTTAGATCTTGATGCATATAAGTGTCACACTCTTGGGCAAACTGGCATGAATACAAAATTTATTATGTTTCTATATATTAAATTCAGTAATATGGAAAAAATATGAATCCATCTTAAAAAGAACATAATCACCAGAGCAACCTAGAATCATTACCTATCATGAGATATTTCATTAATTATGTATGATAGAATTTAATGGAATGAACAATCATCTATTAATATGATAGTGATGGGTGTACCTATATTGCACAAACTTTGAACAGCACACAAGAAGAAATTTAATTTGTCCAACCAAGATCTCTGAAACAACTGCAAAATATTCAGATTCATAATATATAAAAAGGAATTTTTGTATGAATGTGAAAAATAACACTAAGTCTTGATTACGTCCACTAATAACTAAATCGTAATACTAATAATATATATTCTACATAAAAATATAAGAATTTATATTTTAAAAAACATTTTGCTTCTAAGACATTGTATAATAACAAAAACATTTAAAATATATTAAAACATTTTTATTTACATGTTTCAACTCAAAAATTAATAGAGTCATCCTCAGAATGTAAATAGAAAAATAAAAATTACAAATACAATGAACGTGAAAATCGGAATAAAGAGTTATTGAAAATAATAAATTAAATGTATCACATGCTTTTTAATTTGATATTGTCCTTGGTCTAGTTAAATAATTACCATGTAAATTGTCTAACCATTCAATTCATATATTTGGGGTGTGAAATGACAGTGTATCGTTACAAATATGTGAACTATTTAAATAAATTTCAATTGATTCTCTTATGAATAATTTTAAATAAATATTAGACCTGTATATTAATTTACTCTCATTAAAAAGTATGTTGATGTTTTCTTTTTGATTTAACCTGGATAGAGCAGTTTTCTTCCTGTTAAGTTTTATATCTGTTATGTGTTCTTTATGTCTGATTTTAAATTTATGTTGGGTCATGCCTATATAAAAGTTTTTTATTCCTCCTTCTCTAATAAATGGAATCATAAACTCCCGAAAGGTCGTCCATACTAATGGGATCAATTTTGGTATTTAAGAGCATTTTTAATTTGGGGGGAGGTTTCGCTATTAAACATTATCCAAAATTTTTTAAAAGATTTTTGATACATTCAAAAAAGCCCGGAAAATAATTTACTACAACCCTTTTCCTATTGACTTTATTAAACGTTTTAAATTTATTTTTTGAGTCATTCAATTTCATACTATTAATAGTGCGTTTTATTAATCCGTTAATGAATTTAATTTGATATCCATTATTAATTGCGATACATTTAATTTTCTTTAACTCATTATCTAGTTTCTTCAGATAAAAACTAAGATAACGTAACACTTTCAGTCGTTGCGAGTACTGTCTGGGTACCCGCATATAACAGAGCAAAAAGTATCAAAACAAATCGTTTGAGATTTAAAATATATAACTGTTGCATAATTTTGTCGAATCATTTCAAATTTAATGAAAATAAAATGTATAATATCATTACAGGGACAATTAAGTATATTCCATTACATTACTATCAATAGGAGAAAATAGTTTTAAGTATATTTAAATGAAGTTACACTCTTTTGAACATAATAGAATTGACATGAATCTATGAAGTATATACTAAAATATGTTCTGTACAATTAGTGATGCAGAGAATATTTATTATTAATTTACAGAGCCACACAAATGTTTTCCACTACATAATGGTATACTGGGAAACATTGTTTGGGGCGTGTTTTACTTACATTAAACTATTTCATGTTTTATGAAATTGAAAAGCGTGGTTGAAGCTGAATACATGTTCCTTCCTGTATAATAGATAGTATTGACAGGAACACACAAAAGATTTCAACCACTTTTCTGTATTCGAATTACTGTATACTATAACAGAAATTACTGTATACTATAGCAGAAAGATCTAAAACTTCAATGTAATACGAACGAACATCATTTATATGCTTCACGTGCAATTTCCAAATTGTTTATAACGTAACTGTGACGATATAAGAAAATAAGTTATGTATATATGTTTCTTAGTTCTTCATTTACATTTTTTTTTTTTTCGAGGATATATATTCTTAGGAAATTGTTGTAATCCTAATAAAAATAGGACTGAATTTTTTTTTGCGAAATTTCTTTTCAGATCATATGCTTATAGCAGTTTTAAGATGATATCTGTATGCATATATCTATCATATTACATTGGATCAAAATTGTGCTTCGGATTGGCCTGTTTAATTACTGCCAAAATAATTGTATAAAGTTTTATATGTCTAACAAAGAATTAAAAGTTAGATCACTTTTAATTCTTTTTTCTCTTTTTGTAACCAATTTCTTTTAACTTAATTAAATGAATTATTAATAAAGCTTTTTTTACTTTGATATTTTTATTCGAATAGTAGCAAGTTGAATCTAAGCAAATCATCGTTTTAACTTATTATTATTAATCATTATAATATTCTCACAATAATAGTCCAAACAATCGTAATTTGGATATAAATAAACAAATACTTTTGAAAAGTAATCATTTTTCTATTCAAGACTCAAAGAATTGTTATCTCCTGGCTTTATCACAAAGCTAGAAATGAAGACAGTCAGCTCTACCCCAGAGTCTCAATTTTGCTCTTTATCTAATAGCCCTGGGTCAGAAGTGCAGCTGGATCTTTACAAGGATATTTATCCAGGGGTAGGAGTGACCAATTCATAAAATATAGGACATTTTTTGTGAAAAATATAGGACATATATAGGACATTTTAAAAATAACGTTATTGGAACTATTTTACAGTAAAATACTTTTTTAGCATATAGTCTATGTTAGTTTATAAATTTTCACTAATTAACAATAGTAAATCAAAGTACAATATTATATATATATATATAATGAGTTTTTCCATTGTTGTTCTTGGTACAATAGAAATTTTTCAAACCAACAATGTTAGATTTCAAGGAAATCTGTGATGTTTGAGAAAGGCTCACACGTGATAGATACCCTTGCCAAATGCATTGTGAACAATGTGCAAATTAGAGATTTGAACACTAAGCCAAATTTTCTTATAGATTGTTTTAATATAGACAGATTCAAAATTTTAAAAGCTTATTTATTTGCATTAGGTCCATCTGATAGAGCAAATAATTTAGCTTTAATTTAGAGGCTTTCATATCATTCATTATGCTGTTTGCTGTGTCTGCTGCAGTTACATGTCCAAAAAGTTCACGCCCAATATATTTTTCGACAATATCACTCATTTTCTCACTCCAATACCTAGCTAAAATGTCTAATTGTTTTAAGTTCTGATAATTTAATATCTCCTTATACATGAGAGCATAAAAAAGGAGATTCTTGCTTAAAATAATCACAAATTTGCTTTTAAATATATCAGTCAAGGCCATGAGATATGGCGTATTGAACTGAGTAACTTGTGACAAAGGGAAATCTGCAAACATTTCACAAAATAAATTTTGTAGTCCATGTGATGGAAGATTCAGAATCTTGCAACAATAGATCTTCTATTCCTCATTTAAAATCCAAGTACTCAATCCAATTTTAATTTGATATTCAAAATTTTTCTGGCAGTAAAATCCACAAAGCAAGATAGAAACTAGTCACTTCGTTTTTCTGAATTATCTTTGTACCTCGCTGTTTTGACATGCTGAGTTAATTAAGAATAACCATTGTTGCAGATGGGAACTAGACGTGGTAATCATCTTTACCCTTCAAACGCTATTCGGTGATTAATTTTCCATACCATCAATCTGATCTATCCAAACATCACAGAATTTCTTCAATCTATGCCCACATTGTGCCATTGCATTAATGTAATGCAATAAATATGTCTTTTCTACATTAAAATAAAATTTTAAATAAATCAAAAAACGATGTATAGCAGCTGAACACACAATAAGATAAACTAAAAATAGTCACAATGAACCACAGTACTGTGTTGAGCGTAAGAACTAACTCAGCAAGCAAAGCGATGCATGTGAAAACAAGTCAAACAATCAAGTCATTTAAAAACATTTCTTTACTGATACCATGTTCAAAAAAGAAATAAATGGCACCAAATAATAGGAAATTAAGCAGTCTCCACAGACACCAATGCTTAATGAACCTGGATACAAAGGTATGTTTAAAAATTCAATGATCTATGCTAAAGCCTCCCAGTCATTTGTAATAAACTGAAAGCATGAAATCATGTGCAGGATTGAATTATTGCTGCGTCATGGAAATACAGGGAGAAAAAAAGTAGAAACAATTCTAAATTTTTGCAGGTGATGATATTAATACCAAATATACGAGAGATATAGGAAATATAGGACAGTTAGAAAAATATAGGACGATATAGGACATTTTTGAAGACTTTTTTATAAATATAGGATATATAGGAAATATAGGACAACTCTGACCCCTGTTTATCCCATTAGTAAATGAAAACAAAAAAGAGAGAAGAGGTGAATCAGTGACATTGAATGTATTCCCGAAAAATTCTTCGGAGCACAATATGCTAACTTGACTTTATATATTTTCCCACATTACCCTTGCGTAAAAGAATAAATCAGGAATATTTCCGGTCATTTATTTAGTCGAAAATATTTGGAAGAGGGTGATATATTTATGTAAACTAACGCTTCAAAAACATCAGTACTTGAAAAACATATTTATTAACTATAAATTTATACATATCTGCCTAGAAAATAGTCATCACGATTTAAATACTTCAGTTTCTCCCAAGAGTTGAAAAATAGTTCAATATAATAACACCAATGAATAAATAAAACAAAATAAAATTGAAAAACATTCACAAAATTTTTATTACATGCTGTAATTTACAGTTTCAATCAAAATGAATAATAGTTTAGAGGATAAAAAAACTAATGAAGAATGCTGGACAGCTTTCGCTTCGAAACACAACTTACACAATTCGTGCATTTGAAGTATATATATATATATAAGTTTATATATTTGAAATTTAACTACTTATCTCAAATTAAATATTCCAGTTTCGTCCCAGAATCGAAAAGCAGAGAATCCAAGTAGAGCAGCAGTTTATAAATAAATAACACATAATACAATTGAAAAATATTTTAAAAATTATAATACACCTTGCATTTTGCAGTTTTATTCGATATAAATTGCAGTTTCTTTATGAAATGAAAAAAAAGTGATGGAGGATAAAGCCAATTCTCATTTTGACACAGATAAGATATGATGCAGTTTACACAATTCGAGCAAATGGAAAATATACAAAAATTTACATATATTTGAAATTTAAATGTTCATCTCAAAATAAATATTTCAGTTTCGTCCGATAATCGAAAAGCAGAGGTGAAGGAATCCAAGTAGAACAACGGTTTACAAATATATAACACATAATACAATTGAAAAATATTTTAAAAATTATAATACACATGGCACTTTGCATTTTCATTTGATATAAATTGCAGTTTCTTTATGGAATGAAAAAAAAAATTGATGGAGGATGAAGCCAATTGTCATTTTGGCACAGATAAGATACAATGCAATTTACACAATTAATTTCAATTATATAAAATAATAAATATTATATTATAATAATAATTATTAAATTACATATTAATGTTTCTTTTTATACTTTTACATTTATATAATATGTATAGTATAAATAATAATAATAATAATAAATAATGTAAATTAAATATAAAAAATTAAAAGTAAATGTATAAATAAATAAATATTAAAAATTATATTTATTAACAGAAATCTATTTAAAAATGATAATAATTCTATTAACTCTAGTAAATTAATTAAAATGAATGTATAAAAAAATATAAAAAAAATAGTTTCATTAACAAGAATTGTTTAAAAATTGATAATATTTTATTAACTCATAATGAATCAATCATTATAAATGTACAAATAAATAAAATTAAATATTCGAAATTAGTTTCATAAACAAGAATTGATTTTAAAGATGATAATATTTCATTAAGTGATAGGAAATTAATAAAAATATTTTAAAATTAAATTAAATATTAAAAATTAGACTCACTAACAAGGATTTATTTAAAAAATTAATATTTTAATATCTGCCATTACTGACACTATTGTAATGATTTATAGCGAGTCTGACGGAGGTACTCGACAATAGTGTAATAAAATATTATCATTTTGTAAATGAATTTTTGATAATTAGTATAATTTTTTATATTTAATTATATTTGTTTATACATTTATTTATAATTGTATTTACATTTATGTATTATTAATTCAGTATTAACTTATTTATTATTTGATAATAATTATTATTTTTTTAATTTACTTATTAATATTATTATTTATTTATAATTATTATATTAATATATTAATTAATATATATAAAAATACACTATATGGCCATTGATTATTGGACACTTGCGATTTTAGACATTTTACTAAATATCTAGAAAAATACATAAGGAATCATCTCGAAACTCTTAGTGTATAAATATAATAGTATACGTCATACATTTCCGTGAAGATTTTTTACCGAAACTCCATAGGGGACCGTCAACAAATTAAAAAATAATGAATATCTTTTGAATAACCCTGTCAAAACTAAAGGCTACTGCTAAATGCTTTAGAAAGAGTTTTACCACAAATCCCGATATTTTTCAGGGAATTTTGTTCTAAATCAATCAGGATGATGAAAGATGTATGTTCTATGAATGCAACAACTACCCTCAACTTTCTTCTATTAAAGCTAGTGATGATTTTGAGAAAGTCAAAGATTTGGCAATAGAATGGTACCAATGAAAAAAAAGATACATTAGACTCCCTCAAATCCGCACAGCTTGGCACCAGGGGTTTTGCAGATTTTAGAATTTTGTGGATTTCTGATCATTGCTTTGTTTACATTTAAAAAAAAAAAAAATTGAATGTAATTAATAATGACATCAAAAGTATAATAAATGCATACAATATAATAAAATATTAAAAAAAGTAATAAACTAAAATAATAAAAATTTAAATATTTTTTTAAATGATTAAAATACTAAAAGGAAAGGTAAAGTTAATAATCAATAATGTACAATTAAATATTCATTATAAAAGAGGAAATGTGTTTTTCCTAAATTATTCAATGAAACTTGCCTCATAAAGGTACATTACTAATTCACATCAGGATCATAAAATAATGAATATTTCAGGTTTAGCCAGACTTAATAACTAAAAAAGCTTGATTAACACATAAATATATTTGGTAAGATTGTGATTACCAATGATATTAGCAATATCTTTATTTTTTCAGAAATAAATTATTCTTTCTTCATGAAAAAACATGAATTCAATAACCTTAACAAAAATTATAAATTAAAAAATGTATGGAATTTATATAAAACTGAAAAAATGAATTTTTGCACCTACATCTGAACTGAATATTTCATTGTTTACATCTGTAAAATATGTGCGGATTTTAGAGAGTTGTGGATTTTAGGAGTGCGGATTTGAGGGAGTCTACTGTAATACCAAAGTGCTTAAAATTGTTGAAAATGGGACTGTAAAGAGGTACTTTGCTGAATTAGAAGAACAAATTCCAAATTTTCTGCGTCACACGTACATAAAGAGGAAACAGGCTGAATCTTTCCAATTTCAAAAATTAGATGTCCAACAGAATAGTTCAAAAGTAGTAATCCAAGTTGATTTTGCATAGAATTATACAACAATGAACCAAAATGAAATTCAATCATCTTATTGGTCATACAAACAAATTGGGAAGGTGAAAACGTACATTCCATGGTTATTTTATCTGATTATATGTCACATGATAAATACGCAGTAATAACATTTTTTAAATTAATAATTCAGGAACTAGAAAATAGATATAAACAATATGATGAGGTAGTATTTTTTTCTAATGGAGCATCTAGCCAATTTAAACAAAAATATTTGTTGTATGCTCTCACTCATCTGAAAAAAAAAATCACTTGGGAATTTTTTGCCACAAGCCATGGTAAGGGTGCCGTAGATGGGATTGGTGGGCTGGTGAAAAGAATTGTGTCTGCAGCAGTATTGTCCAGGGAAGAGCAAGTACAAAATGCTGCAGATTTTTTTCATGTGCCTAAATCAACATGTGAAAATATTGAGGTATTATACTGTGGAACACAAGAAATTGAAAATAATATGCAAGAGTATAATAAAATTTGGGAAAACATTGTGCCAATTCCTAATGTTTGTAGTTTACATTTTGCTAAAGTTGTCAGTGAATATGTGCTGGAACTAAAAAAAATGTCATTTTCAAGTATTTTTTCATGCCACAACTTTAATCCCGGACCTTTCTGTAAGCCTAGGAATTAACTTAATCTGCCAGTTTGTTGTGGACAGTGGGTTTTGGTAAAATATATACCTGCTACTTCAAGCGAGAAAATAGAAATTGCACGCCTTTACATAAGGCAGGTACGTTAAAAACAATCCTCTCACTTACACGTAAAGTTTTTAAAACGGAATGGGGAGGCTTTTATCTGGCCTTCTCAAGATGACTTTCATTATGTTGAACAGGAAGATGTTTTGATGAACCTTTCTGAACCACAAGTGCATCGTAGGGATCATTTAGTCTTTGAAGATGATCAGTTTGTAAAAAAGTATAATGTGAAATAAAATCGTATCAACATTTGTATTATATCTTGTCCTAGAAATAAAATTTTGAATTTAAGAAGCTTGATTTTCAGAAGATGTAATTCCGTTACCACTGATGTAATTCCGTTACTTCTAATTAAACTGCAATTAAAAATATTCACTGATGAGTATATTCTGAACAACAAATGTTTCTTAGAATATAACATGTAGTTAATTTAACCACAAACCAAGCATTGTTACTCCGCAAATTGATTTTAATATTTTTTGTATAAAGGTTTCCACATATTAAGTATAAGGAAAATAAAAAATGATGTACAAATCTATTTTTTAAATATTTGTAACACTTGTGATTTTTTCCCCCATAACTAGCTGATAAAAATTGCAACTTTTCTTTAAGGAACGACTGATTAAATTTGTAATTTTATTCATTTTGCAGTTGACAGACAAATGTTTCACTTTTATTCTGCAATAGATTAATGAAATTTTAAAATTAATTTCCCAAGAGTGATTTAAGTGATACAAAATTTGTTTTCTGTACAATAACAAGGAAATTAAGAGTTATTTTTTGCAGGGAAAATCAATATGCAGTTATGAAAATCAATATTTCCGACCCGCACTAGTTTCCTTTTTCTTATTTTGTTTTCACAAAATGTAGCATGAAGGGGATTGTAAATAAAAAAATAAAAAAAATAAATACCCAATTCATTGGGAAGAGATGAAAATTAAGCTGAAGTTTACATGAAGTAAAAAACATCAAGGTTTCAAATTTTGTTTAACTGATTAACACTCACACAGTTTATGTTAATATTACCTTGTTCTTGTTCATCAACAAACTTTCGAGAGTGTTGAATCACAGCTTTAACTCTTTCTCCAAGGTACATTAATGTCAGCTTTTACTAAACTGTGTTTCTGTAGAAGATTTTCAACACCCATGAGATGTTTACCAGAGTCTTCAGACAGCAATCTGGCCTAAAAATACATTTCTTATGTTAGTGTTCAGAAGTACTCTAAGCAAATTTTATTAACAGTTTTCTTTTTATGTAATTAGTATAGTTTCATATGTAATTATGCATTAAACATGAATTTATATATACACTCCCAAAACATTTGTATGTAGAAATATACTTTTTGCATATGCAAATTGTAAGTATGCATACATAAATTGTTACAATGTATGCAATCTGATATTAAAAGTTCCTTGTTCCTTGAAGTTCCTTAAAGTTCAGAAAATAGGCTAATATGACTGTTTAGAAATACATTTAGACACTACTTAGGGATATATTTTCATATTTTTAAAACATGAGAAGCACAAAATAATGAATTTTATTTTGCTTAATATATATAAATGCTATGCTATTAAAATTTTATTGCTCCCCAGACTTTTTTCTCTCCTAATCTTAGAGAAATTGTATTGCATAAACCAATCTTCTATAAAAATATGCAGTAGACTCCCTCAAATCCACAATCCTAAAATCCGCACATAATTTGCAGATGTAAACAATGAAACATTCAATTTAAATACAGGGACAAAATTTGACTTTTTTAGTTTCATATCACTTCCATATGAATTTTAATTTGTAATTTTTGTAAATATTACTGAATCCATGTTTTCACAAAGGAAGAATAAATTTATTTCTAGAAAAAATTCAAGATATCACTGGTAATCACAATCTTCTTACCAAATATATTTATGAATTAATCAAGCTTTTTTGATTATTAAGTCTGGCTAAACCTGAAATTAAACGTCTTATTTTATGATTTTTATGTAAATTAATAATGTACCTTTATGAGGTATGTTTCATTGAATAAATTAGAAAAAATATATTTAATCTTTACAATGAATATTTAATCACACAAGATTGATTACTAACTTAGACCTTTGTATTTAATATTTTAATCATTCTAAAAATTATCTAAATTTTAATTATTTTAGTTTATTACTTATTTTAATACTTTATTATATTGTAAGCATTCATTACAACTTCGATTGCACTATTAATTACATTCAAATTACTGTTTAAAAAATGCAAACAAAGCAATGAACAGAAATCTGCGAAATTCTAAAATCTGCACAACTTCTGGTCCCAAGCTGTGCAGATTTGAGGGAGTCTACTGTAATTCATATTGAACATTTCCCTTACATCTAATTACTTTAAAATTTTGAAAGATGGTATAAACATAAAGAAAATATTTAAAATACACACACAAACAAAACTTAAGTACACTTGGACTAGCTATGCTAAAATTTAATATCCCCCTCCCCTTTTCTCCCAAGAATACAATAACATGAAAATACTTACAAGTTATTTAAAATGGAAGAAAATAGAAGAAAATAAGTATAACATAAGATCCTAACAACTAAAAATATGAGTGAAAGAAAATGATCTTTAAATATTTTTTATTTCTTTACATTAAAAAAATTATATAATAAGTTTTTTTTTTTTTTTTTTTTGTTTTTTTTTTTTTTTTGGGGGGGGGGGGGGGCTTATGAAATGGAAAGGCAAGAAATTTCAAGAACCACTCTTTGTCAAAAAAGTTAATTCATGAAAAAAAATTTTTTAAATCACTGTAAGTGAAAAAAAAAAAAAAAACTGTCAAACATAAAAAATAAACTTTATTGAGGAAACATTTATTGAAGCAAATCTTATATTAATTTATTCATAATTTACATAACAGCTTCTTTTAATTTTGAATCTTTTCATTTTGATAAATGCTGTAAAGTACTGAAAGTAAGCCCCCCTTTAGCAAACACAAAATTCTAATAATTTTAAGGGTTATTTATAACAAACTTTTGGTAAATAGATAAGTAAAATTAGGAAAATGTGGAGACATATTTGGATTTTATAGATTTTCAAAGATTTATACTGCTTGCAAAATATATAATGGGGACTTACATTTGGAGGAGGCTTACTTTTGGTATTTTACGGTACATCTTTGCAAAACATAAAACCAAAATAAAAACTAAAATTACTTAAAGGCAGGCACGTAGCCAGGGAGGGGGCTAAGGGGGCTGAAGCCCCTCCCGAAAGTTTAAAAAGATTTATGTAAGTTAATGAGAATAAATATAATAATTATTTATCTAATGATAATAAAATTTGATTATTTTTTTAAATCTTCAATCGCATTAGAGCCGCATATTTTTAGTTGTAAAAATATAAATTTCTTCAATTAAAGTTATAGCAATTCCGCATTATACGCCCATTCGAAAATATTGTTCTTTATTTGTATCTACCATATAAAATATCAGTTCTTAAAACGCTATTTTTACTTTATGCACAATAATTTCGATAAGTGTAGTTACCTATCATCAATTTCACCAAGAAAAAGTAAATATAATACGCATATGACGTATAATTTGACTTCAGGAGTCAAATATAAAACATTTACATGTGTGTTACGATGTTCTTTATTTTTGTTCTCTATCCTGTTTATATTACAATATAATGAAAACTTATAGTGATCAATTTTAAAATGTTTTGTGGAGAAATAAGCCAAAAACTTTAATAGCTCCTTGTAATGTAAAATCATATGAAAAATAATGATTTTAAAGAAAATATATTTGAAAATAATTTTATAACTGTTAAAAAAATAATAATAAGTAAATAAATAAAAATAAAAAAATAGTTGTAATAAGAAGTTTTGAAAAGGGGTGGTGCGAAGAAAGACGATAAGGTATCGACAAACTTTCAAAATCGCCATGGCTGGATAACTTTGCTTTAATTTTTTGTATATGAATCTTTAATAGAAAGAAAATGTGCAGAGAGTAGTCTGCTTATCTGAGAAGACTTCTTTGCCTTTTGTAGAACTATCAACTTCAAGAATGGATACCCTCGTTTAAGAGATTTTTTGGCAGTTTTTCATAGCGCTCCTCAAAGAGTTTTCAAGAAGGTGAACATATAGCATTCTAACAATCTTATTTTGAGCAGAGCAAGAAATGCTATTCAGAGATTATTATAATAGCTGTTCTATAACATTGGAGAACCAATAAAGAAGAAGATAAGCTAAGAGCTCTTTAGAGCAAAGTCTGGAGTTGATGAATTGAAATGTTATAAACACTCGTAGAAATGTTACTTACTCAGCCCAGACATTCAGATATGTTCACATATAGTTAAAGAAAAACAGATTACCAAATTAAATAACGCGATCTGTTTTGAGTTGATTGCTGTTGAAACTGTGGCTATTTCAAACACAAAATGGCTTTCCTTTTAAGTTAAATATGTGGACAATTTATAAAATTCAAAAACCTAAATGATTAAGGAAGATATTTTGGGTTTAATTCAAGTAATTAACTTGTCCACCGAAAATAGAGCAGAATAAATAGTACAACGTTGTGATGAACTATATATTGATTTGCCTAAATGCATTACATTAGGCGTATGACGGAGCAGCTAATATGGCTAGTTATGTTAGTGGGATCTAGTCTTGAATTCACCAGAAGTATTTCAATTGTGCCAAACGTCCATTGTGCAAGCCACCGGTTAAATCTTCCATTATCCAAACACATGCTGTTTCGTACCATCCGGAACTGTTTGATGAAGAGACAATTATTTTTAGAAATCACAACAAAACAAATTTAGTCCTTGAAGAAGCAATTTATCATATGCCTCAGAAAATGAAAGAGAACGACTAATGGAAGAGACTCTTAATGCTTTTGCATTTATGGACAAGATTTATTGAGACGCATGAAAGCATATTACCTTTTATTGAGCTGTTTAAATGCATTTATAATAGCTTATAAAATAATTCAGAAAACACATGGACCATTTCTTCAACAGCTAGAGCTTTATCGGCAGTTATGGAGATAAGAGATTTTATTATAAGCCTATTTGTTTGTGAAAATTAATTCAATCTGACAACACCATTGTCAATTCTTATTCGATAAAAATCTCGTGATATAATTCGGGTAACTGATCGGCTGTAACTCATGCTAAGGACGTCCAAATTATCATACAGAAAATGTACTGGAAACTTTTCGCCAGATATTTATTTCTGCATCAAAACTTAGAAAAGACGTCTTCTAAACTGAAGTAAAGATCCCGACTTACATTTAGACAGACAACACGTGCAATCCCTCAAATTCCATCCACTGAAATACATTACACGATCGTGGTCTTTATTCCGTGATTAGAAAGTCTTATTAAAAATTTGAATGATGGATGAATTCCGCATTAAGACATTGAAACAGAGTTCCATATACTTCTTCCAGGATTAATTTCTCCAGAGTAAAGCAAGAAAGTTAGAGAATCTCTATTAATATTTTGACGATGAAGTGTTAATATCGAAAATGAAAGCTGAATATGAATTATGGTGTGAGAGAATTGTTAAAGTTAACACAAACTCAGAGGTCCTAACAGGTTTAGAATACTGTAGTAGTACAGTACGATTAAGTACTTGCCGACAGTCTTGGCTACAACCCCGATAACAACAGCGAACACTGAAAAGTCTTTTTCGACAGTGAAATAAATTAAATTTTTGCCTCCAAGCTTTATGGCCAATGAGAGATTAAATAGTTTAGCAATAATTTGCATTCATTGGAACATTCCAGTAGATTCTGTTAAGGTAATTAGCCTCATCGTTGAAAAGCAGTCACGAAAATTGCTTCTGCAGCACTAATAAATTTGTTGTACCAAGAGTATTGAATTTATAATTAATGTAATTAAAGAATGCGAAATATATAATTTTTATTATTACATATAAATGCAACAATTATTTTTTTTTATTTGAAAAATAATCTGTATAATTAATTTCATGCATGGATTTATCCTTTTAAGGTCCCGCCCCGTATTGTGAAACACGAGCACATTAATATTAATCCTTTGCTTTAAATCTATTCAAATTAATTGTTTGCATTTCAATATTTTTTTAACGTTTTTCTGGTAGAATACTCTGGTAGAATACTCAAACATTTTTAGTTTGTGCTATTTTAATTTAATTTAAATTTTTTTCCTCTAAAAATACTCCCGGTTTAATAATCAAGGAAACTGGAAGTTTTCTTGAAAATCATAAAAGAACTATAAAAATATAAACTAATAGTTTTTGAAATGGACATAAAATATCCTATGCAGGAACATATCTTAAATTACGCCTTGTTTACTTTTTTTAAATAAGACTTAAATTATGCAAATTACTGCTGTCAGATAATTTTTTTTTTTTTTTTTTTTTTTTAAGATTCAGCCCCCTCCGAAGGGAAATCCTGGCTACGGGCCTGCTTAAAAGGTGTTTTTTTATTTAAAACCTAGTACTTTCGAGCATGTCATGCTCATCATTAGGGTTAAGACAACAAAAGAGTAAAAGTCGAAGGCTGAGTTCTTTTATACAAAATGGACTGATCCAAAGACAACGTAAAAAAGAGGGAAGATGTCTGAATGTTCCAAATTCGATAGAAAAGGGGTTTCAAATTATTTTGAGTAGATTTTACCATGTTCTTGGGATGTCGTATGACAAAGTATCGTTACAAGTATTGTTAGCTCAACATGGGATCAATTGAAATTTTATGTCCAGCTAACAATACTTGTAACGATACGTTGTCGTACAACATCCAAAGAATATGGTACAATCTACTCAAAATAACTTGAAACCGCTTTTCTATCGAATTTGGAACATTCCGACATCTTCCCCTTTTTACATTGTCTTTAGATCAGTCCATTTTGTATAAAAGAACTCAGCCTTCGACTTTTACTCTTTTGTTGTTTTAACCCTGATGATGAGCATGACATGCTCAAAAGTACTAGGTTTTAAATAATAAAAAAAACACCTTTAAGTAATTTTAGTTTTTATTTTGGTTTTATGTACATAAATAAGGTGAATTAAAGGATTCAACATATGTGATATGTTATATCATTTAATCTTACATTTTTGCAAGCTTTTCGAAACTAAAAGCAGGGGTAGGAGTGAACAATTCATAAAATATAGGTCATTTTTCGTAAAAATATAGGACAAATATAGGACATTTTGAAAATAATGTTATTGAAAATATTTTACTATATAATACTTTTTTAGCACATAATCCATGTTAATTTAAAAATTTTCACTAATTAGTGATATTAAATCAAGATGCAATATTAAAAAACAAATATAAAATGAATCTTTCCATTGTTTTTCTTAAGTCCCCTGCTTGAAATCATTGCTAATTTCCTTTAAAAAATGAACCAAGATCATGAGATATGGCATATGATACTTTCTTTGACCTTAACTGTGTACCTTGTGGCAAAAAAAAATCTTAAAATTTCACAATTTTTTTTTTTTTTTTTTTTTTTTTTTTTGTTCCATCTGATGGCTGAAATTAATAATTAGAGCCATACGAATTATCCATAAAATCTTGGAATGACAAATCCCTTCTTCATTTAAAATCTAAGTACTCAATCAACTTTTTTTAAATTTGATATTAAAACTTTAGCTTTTTCTATCAGTAGAATCCACGAAGAGAAATTAAAACTATTCACTTTGTTTTTCTGAATTATATTTCTCCTTCGTTGATTTGACATGATGCATTAACTGTGAATAATCACTGTTGCTGATGGGAACCAGATATGGTAATCATTTTTATCCTTCACACATAAGTTGGCATTTTTTTCTTCTTTTACTCCCCATCAATCTGATCTATCCAAGCATCAGAGAATTTCATCAATCTATATTCACATTGTGTCATTGCGTTAATGTAATGAAATAAATATACTTTTTCTAGATTAAAATAAAAACCATATATTGCAGCTGAATACAGGATAAGGATAAGAAAAACTAAAATAACTGCAATGAAATAGAAGCGTGCAAAGAGAAAACTGAGCCCGGGGCAAAGTGTCAGTTTGGCGCTTCCCTCCCCCTCCATCTTTTTCTTGCGACAGGCCAAAAATTACATTTGTGTATAAATTTGACGCCCCGTAAATTTCTGCACCCAGGGCAACTGCCCCTTTCGCACAGGACTGCAGTGAAACACAAAAACACATTGAACATTTGAGCTAACTCAGCGAGCAAACTGATGCACATGAAAACATGAAGTCATTCAAAAACATTTCTTTACTGATGTCACAGCCAAAAGAGAAAAAAAATGGACACCAAAGCCTAGGAAATTAAGCAGAGACATCAATGTTTAATCTCCCTGGGTACAAAGTCATGTTTAAAAATTCAGCAATCTATGCCACAGCCTCCTCCTCATTTGTACTTTGTGTACTGACTGAAAGTATGAGCAATGTGTGCAGGATTGAACTATTGCTGTTGCATAGAGGTACAGGAAAAGAAATAAAAAACAGAAGCAATTGTAAATGCTAGCAGGCAATATTAATACGAAATATATGAAAAAGTAAATAAATATAGGAAATATAGGACAGTTAAAGAAATATAGGACAATATAGGACATTTTTGAAGATTTTATAAATATAGGATATATAGGACAACTCTGGCCCCTGTCCATGTCATATCTCAGCTTGTAGTCAAATCTCCTTGAAATTTATTGTACATAACACTACTACACAATACTATCAAAGGCCGGAATTTCAGATTTTTAAGAATATTTTATAAATATAGGATATATAGGAAATATAGGACAACTCTGACCAGGGTTGTTAAATACCCGGGTTTTTTCAGAAAAAACCCAACCCACTGGGTTTTTTCAGGGTTTTTGGGGTTTTTTCAGGGTTTTTGGGGTTTTTTCAGGGTTTTTCGGGTTTTATCAGGGTTTTTGGGGTTTTTTCAGGGTTTTTCGGGTTTTTTCAGGTTTTGGGGGGTTATGGGAGGTGGTTCAGAATGCTTGAAAAAGAAAATTTACTTATTACTAAATTTAAAGTACCTAATTGATTACAAATATATTATAAATCAATGACAGTAATCAAAATTATGCTTTGCTTTTAGATAAATTGATTATTAGTAATAATTTATAAAGTATTTTTTATTATTAAATAATAGAATAAGCCAAGTAATGCTACATGTCTACATAATTAAATTAGGATTTTAAGCATATATGGTATTTTGTTGTGAGTTTCTATTGTATAACATAGAACAGATTACACACCAAAGTATTTTTTTAATGGGAAAAAATTTGTTTGTGTTACTTACCCATGCTACAGAGATTAACTAACAATTATTTCTTTTAAAAATTGTAATGGTATAATTAGGAAATTTCTTTTCTTTGAGGTGGGGGGTGATGGTTATAAACTTTATGAGTGGTGTACTGATATTAAGAAATATATTACAATATATTATATATGTAATATAAATACATTATATATGTAATTTAAAGTTGAAATTTTGAAAAAACCCACTTGGGTTTTTTCCTGGGTTTTTTCAAGTGGGTTTTTTCAGAAAAAACCCACCCGGGTTTTTTGGGCTGGGCAAAATCATAACAACCCTGACTCTGACCCCTGTAAAAGGAAAAAAAAAAAAAAAAAAAAAAAAAAAAAAAAAAAAGATTACAAAAGGTAATGGGATATATTGCTTTATAAATTCATGAGTTTATTACATAATACTAGCTGAATGTTCTTTTGAAAGGGTTATTTTTATTGATAATTGACTAACTTTTAATAAAACAAAAATCCCAACTTTAGGAGCTACTGAAGTTTTAAATTTAATGATACTGGAAAATTTTACTGTTTAGTAGTTTTTACCTTCAACTGCTTTGCAACAAAAGCATTTTGCTTAATTTTTAATCTGTTATCACTGCTTTTTCAAAACAGAAAATTTTTTGCTCTTGAGTCGTGAAAATGCTTTGATCAAATAAGGTAAACTTTACACTATAAAATTACTTACAAGAATAATAAAAGATTCTGAGCATCAGTTGCTTGTCCCTAACAGCTTAAAAACTAACAAGCACTTTTTAAAATTGTAATAGTCAGTTGAAGGATTAAAGCATTCTTCCTGCATTTGCAGTAATTTTCAGACCACATTTTGGATCAAAATATGCAAACTGCACCAAATAATATTGACCATTAACATGTAAAATCTTTAAATGAGTGGTATGATACAGCAATTTTATTAGGGAGCTGGCAAACTAACTACTGGAATTAGTCTGGTAATAAAATATCTGCATAAGCTATAGATAAAATCTAAAGTACATCACATATGTACATTATAAAAAGCTACAATGAAAAAACTAAATTATTTGCATTCAAAAATTGACTAGATAGTTGGAGTTTTGATGTATTTACAATACATCATTTTCAGATTTAGCTGTGATGAAAAATGTTTAAGTATGTAAAAAAGGTTGAAGTTACCTTGATTTCTTCCATTGAGTCTAAAATGAATATCATTTCCTGGAATGTCTGTTGCAAAGCTATGGACTTCTCGAGACAACTATGGCAAGCTCTTAGAAGTTCAAGCAAATAGTTCCATAATTGCAATACATTATCTTTCCTAAAAATTCAAAGTGTTTATGAATTCAACTGATAATCAAAAAATTTTATTAGTGGGATAACAACATTTTTAATTCAAATGATTTTTTTGCAATTTCAGGGCTCCTAACACATTTTAGTCCTCAGAAAGGGGGAAAGGGGACCATTTTTATTAACAACAGAAACCAAATAAAGGATCATCTGTGTAAAAATATAGCACAAATTTTCCTAAATAAGGAGCTATATAGATAAATAGATAATAATATCCCTTTTAAAACATTCTAACCTTTAATTAATAAACCAAAGTTGTTAATAATTAAATTCGTTAAAAATTAATAGTTTATAACTAGGACTTCCCTCAGAGGGATTAGTCTGAGCGATATGGCTGAGAACATATTTAAAAATAATTTGCAAAAAAAAAAAAAAAAAAAAAAATGCACATAAAAAAAATTGCAATTGAAAACAAATTACAATAAATATTTGGAAAATAATATTTTCAAATACTATAATTTTTGGCCAATAAATAATTTCTATAAAAAAAAAAAAATTAGGATGATCAAAAGTAGCTTATGTAATAACAGAGTTATATTAATATTCCTGGACATTTAGAGTCACGTTAATATTCCTGAGCCAATGCTAAACAAATATTAAATGAAATTTCAGTTTAACAATATTCGGTACTGTAAATTTCTAAACATTGCACATTTTCAATTTTTACGTCGTCGTATAAAGAAAAAAAGTTTACTTTTAAATGCAACTTGCTGTATCTAAATTTGATATTGTTTTTTATTAGTTTTTAATACTTTTTTTTTTGTTATCATGACAACAGAAGTATCCCATCCACATTAAACATAGATCAATCAGAAAATGAATAACATGAAATAAGTTACCAATTCAACCAATAAAAACATTCCGATATACTTCAGATTTCCCAATTCTCTATCAAGAACAACTATCTTCCAAACAGTTAATAAAACAGTGAGATGTTACTTTTAATTGATTATATAGTGCCAAAAATTTAAATGACAAAGATGAGCAAAGTAAATGGTAGAAATGCAAAATATTACATAAGATATATAAGGGTGAATATGTTAGGGATTTGTATATATAAAACATATGCTAAAATTTTGTTCGCTTAACACAGTTGAAAATATTACAGCAAAACACTGAAATGTTTTTGAATTATTTTCCACAGACCTGTACATGATCTATATAATTGTACACCAAGTAAAACATAAAAAATTTTTATAATTGAAAATGCATATCACAATTGGAAATGTACTTTCAGCAATTATTGCTTATAAACAATTCTGTAATCAGACACTTTTATGTGTATATCTGTATGAAAGATAAATGCTATGCACACCATATATAACATTAAACATCATGTTGTGCACCTCAGTAATATCAGTTAATTTCAATTTGTTTGAAATAATACAAGATTAAAATACACTGCATTTTTTTTTTTTTTCTGTAACTAAATATTTCTGAATATTTCTATAAGCAAATCATAAATCTCAATAGGGTAAAGCCATTAGAAAGCAATCCAAATATATTTGCATGAATTACAGATCAGACAGAATTCATAAACACTTTCAACCAGGACTCGTTGATATGGATATATATCTGATATATACCAATATTTATTTTCAAAATATCAATATTTGATATTTTTAACTTTTTTTTTTTTTTCAAAATATCAAGGTGCTTAATACTTTCAATATTTTCATAAACTTTACATTTATTTTTAAAATATCAAGATTTTTAATGTTTTCTACATTTGATATTTATTTTAAAAATATCATTGTGCAAGATATTTTTTATTTTCAATCTAAGCAAGTTTAAACAAAATTTTCAATTTGACTGTGTCATAATGTAGATACCAAACTTGTCTTGGAAAGACAATGTTTCTAGTCATAAAAGAAAAGGTACAACTAGGACATCCCATCAGCCAAAAAATTATCTCCAGAATATAAGATTAAATGCCAATAATGGATGATTGTCAATGTCACATTCAATGACATTAAATACGATTCACGTGTTTAAAATGTCATTAAACGATTTTTATTTCAACATTTTATTTGTATTTTTATTAATATTCCACTAATTATTTGTTTTTACGTTATTTAAGATAAAAATTATGTCAATATGAATAATTTGGCTATTAGTTTGGCGATTTGTATAATTTGGCGAAATTGGTCGACAGGATAACAGAGTAGTACTGAAAAAAAATATATTTTCCAATCCATATTTTGTAGTTTTCATTTTTTAAATATAGAACTAATATGTGGAGCATAATTAATTCAGAACAACCTTTGTAATATAAATTGTCTAAATAATCAGCTATGTACAGTTTTATTAGAAAATAATTCTTTCTGGTTTTAGTTGAGTTGAATTTAAACTGTACAACATGTTAGGAAATACAAAATAAGATAAGGGTCATTCCATGTCAAATCAACGAGGCTCACAACCTGACCATCTCCAATTTTTGTGAAATTCATAGGATTGAATCTACTCATGTAATAACGCAATAAAATATTTTTTTCAGCTTTTTTTTCGGGGGAGAAGTCCATGAAAAAACGAAAAACACTTAAAAAATGGGGTGTTGATAGTTACAAAAATGCAATTTTCTCAACTCCTACGAGAGGTATAGAGTTTATCTTGGCGTTGTTTTGAAGGTCTTTGTATGGGCTTTCATATGATGTATCACTCGACAAGATTTACAAAAATTAATATTTGAAGGTCACCGAATGTTATCTTTGACCTTGAAAATTTTAAAAAGTCCATTTTTGAAAAATCTGGAAAAAATATATATTTTTCTTACTAATGTAACATACCGATTGTAAAAATTTCATGTTGGCTATGGGATCACATTAAAAAAAATATCTTTAGATCTACAATCCACAACTTCGTAATCTATTTCAATGATTCAAAAACAAAAACATTGATGAATATTTCATTTGTTATAATTTCTGATTGCCTCCTGCATAATACAATAGCAGTTCACTTTTTTCAAAGGCATCTTATTGGTTTTCTGCAATCTTATTTTACTGCAAAACCAAATGTTATATATTACTTTAGTGATGGTGCTGGCGATCAATATAAAAACAAACTCAATTTTTTAAACCTCTGTTTGCATGAATCAGACTTCGGGATCAGAGCAGAATGGCATTTTTTTGCTACATCACACGGCAAAAGTGCAAATGCGATGGTGTTGGCGGGACTATTAAAAGACTTGCAGCAAAAGCCAGTCTCCAAATGACAAATAATAATTAAATAATGACTCCACAGCATTTGTATGATTGGGCAAATGAAAACATTAAATCAATTCATTTTCAGTATAGTACAATTGCTGAACATAAAACAGAAGAAGAAACATTAAAACACAGAGTAACTGCAGCAAGGCCAATTCCAGGAATGCAAAAACTACACTCTTTTGTTCCACTTGATAGGAATTTTGTGCAAGTAAAAATATTTTCGTTTTCTAATAGCTCAAGAACAGAAAGCACAACAACTTCAGAGAGTGAACTTGAATTCTCAGAAATGGTTGGATTCCTGATTTGCAAATATGATGAACATTGGTGGTTAGGGTGTGTTATAGACTCTGATGATGAAAATCAAACCATCAAGATGAAGTTTTTACACCCGCATGGACCATCACCATCCTTCCATTATCCTGATGTTGATGATATTTTGAATGTAAACAGCAAACATATTATATCAAAAGTTGACCCTACAGTAAATCCAACAGGTAGAGTTTACAACCTTTCAAAAGAAGAAGTGGACAATGCAAATCAAAAGCTGTTAAGAATCAGAAATTAAGTATTTTTCTAGGCCAAAGCCCCGATCTTCGTTAATCCTTCACTGCATGGTGTACCACATCTGGCACAAACACTATAGTTCTCATTATATGCCATGAATTTGGCCAATAGGATCACTGTAACTGATCAAGAACAGTCCAAAGAACAGAATAACCCTAATTTTTCCATGTCAAATGGCTGCATTTGACAAAATAACAATAATATTTTTTGTTATTGAGGAAAAAAAATCAACCTATTAAGCATTTTACTTTTATTATTTTTACTTTTATTACTATTTTACTTTTATTATTTTTACTGAATACTTAATAATATAAATATTACGAAAGTTCCAGGATGTTAAGCTGATAAAATTTAAGCCCATTTAATTGCAAAATATTGTAATAGAATATTTAAAAACCCTAACTGTGTTTACAGGGTACACTCCATAAAATATCAAATTTTACCTAAAAATTTTTAAATTGATTTTTCTTACTATTTTTCCCATTTATTAAATCAATATATAGATTTCAAATCTTAAAAAATCTCACATTTAAAATTTTAAATTTCAATTTCTTAATTTTTTTCTTATAAAAGTAGAAAAAATCATGCAGTGAAGGGTTAAATGTATTAAACAGTAATATGAATTAAAACAATAACTTGTTTATTTCCTTTTGTACAATGCTATATTATGTATATATGCTTCAATTCATAATATATATTTTAAACTGTAGAAATTAAAAACACATAATGAGGATAAATGTTTATTTTTTGGTGTACATCAAGATCCTTATTTCAATATTATTTTAAATGAAAGGTATTAAAATAACATTTGCCTATAACTTTTTTAAAAACACTCCTGTTGCTGAAAGATAGAGAAACAGTGATTTTTGTAGTTTGTCTGGATAACTTCAATCAAATAGCAAGGATTAGAATGACCACAACACAAGACTACAAATGACAGTTACCTATAGTGTAAGTTACTTCTGATTTAATTTTTATGTGATCCCATTGCCATCCCAATATGAAATTTTTACAGAATGTCTGTCACATTAGGAAGTAAAAAATATATTTTTTTTTCAGATTTTTCAAAAATGGACTTTTTAAAATTTTCAAGGTTAAAGACAATTTTCGATGACCTTGAAATATTAAGTTTAATAAATCCTGTCAAGTGATATGTCATATAAAAGCCCACACAAAGACCTTCAAAACAACACCAAGATAAACTCCATATCTATCATAGGAGTTGAGAAAATTGTATTTTTGTAACTACCAGAATGTCATTTTTTACGTGTTTTCCACTTTTTCATAAAGCCCTCCCCTCCCAAAAAAGGCTGCGAAAAATCTACAAAAAATATTTTATTTCATCTTTTCATGAGCAGAACCAAACCTGCAAATTTCATTAAAATTGCTTGATGTCAATCTCAAAAGTATATTTTTTTTCGTTGATTTGACATGGAATAAAGCCATCTTTTATGATAAAATTTTTTATTTAAAAAAAAAAATCATTTTCTATTTAAAATTGTTTTATAAATTTCTGATTTTTTATATTTAAAACAGAATTCTACAGTTTATATATATATATATGTATATATATATGTTAGAGTTATTTGTAATTTACCTTTGAAATGTGGCATCACATAAGTTCGCAAGTAAGCTAAGTTAGTATGTAACTATAGAAATGCAAATCGTCTGTTTTTAGTTGTTATTTTGATTTGCTAAGAGTAAGCAATGCTTTCGCTATGTCTTAAAATAAAGTATGTTACAGTCTACTAAAGCATGTGAGTTTATTAATTACGTTAATACGCATCGCCGCAACATACATTTGGTTACGGCTGCCGGAGTCTAGTATATATCTTTATTTTTCACTTCGAAAAGAAAAGTTTGGCAATAATGAACTGGTTTCGTCATTGAATTTTATTCGAACATTATTGATCGGTTCTGAAGCCAGAACCGTTCTAAAATTAAATAAAACTTAAGCAGAGATAGAGAAATTAAAAATGGTGACCTGAAATAAGTATTGGCAATCTGTGGTAGTGTAATAAAGTCAGTAAAGAAGCATTTAATTAAAAGATAAACTAACGTTTATTTTTCAAAAAAACATATTCAAAATAAAAATATATGTATATATGAAATAATAAACAAAGAGAAATTATATCTGGTAAAATCAACCAAAAAAGGTAATTTCTGAAATTATATTACCAAAAAAAATTAAAGTCATACTTTAACACAATAAGAATACTTAATTAAACCAACAGCATGACGTAAGGTAAAGAAAAATTGACATGTACAGGTTGCAAAACGAACTACTCACCACAGCATAACTTGAAGAAAAACAGATTTTTCAAATCGGATGATGACGAAAAAATAAAGTCCAGCAAATGTCCAAAAGAAATAGAAACCTTAGATATCATAGCAACTCATAAGATTTTTCAAATCGGATGATGACGAAAAAATAAAGTCCAGCAAATGTCCAAAAGAAATAGAAGCCTTGGATATCATAGCAACTCATCACAACAAATGTTCAGCAAAGATATTTTCCACTATCTATAGACTGGATTCATCTTTAAAAAACAACATCATCTTTCAGAACATAAACAAACTACAAATATAAACTTCCATAACTGGAATTTAAAATAATGTACGGCCTTTACTAGACCAAAACATCGTCAGACCACCGGCAGTCAAAACAAACCGACTGATTTAAATACCCCTCGCGATTCCAGACATTGCCAGAGTGCAACGCCCCCTTTGCGTCTGCAGAGTTGAGCGAATGCGTTCCTGCTTTGCGAAAGAGAGATACGGCTACTCGTAAGTTGCGATTTGCGAAGATCGCAAATCACGATCAGACGGAAGAAAACGATCATGAACGCACATGTAAGTGTTCAAATCGAAAGTAAACAAAAAAATAACCGATTTAAAAATGGAATATGCCATGGAACCAGGAATACAAAATAAAGAGATTGGAAATAAGATAAGATTGGAATAAAATAAAAACCTGTAAGTCATGCTATATTATCCTATTACAATATGTATATATATGCTTATAGAGTGTTAAGGGTAGTGAGTATGCTGACAATCGCCCCCCCCCCCTTAACACTCGTACTACAAAGAAACTAATTACCAAGTATTACTAAATAATATCAAAGGTCATATCGAACAACATAAGATATAAGTATACCTACTATCATACTTTGACATGTGGGGAAAAGTTTTTCCCATCCATTTCTATTTTTATTTAATTTAAATATCGTTTTGTAAAGCCAAATGGAACTTGCAATTCTTGCTTACTTTTTCCCCGCCGAATCGGCGTTTGTTTACGTTTTTCAACGGCACGGTTGAGTTGTTTCGTGTCGTGCTCAGTCATGGAGCGTATTCAGTAATTACTACTTGCGATCGCATTCGCCTGTATTAAAGTTTCTTTTAAGTTACAAATATTATTTTGATTTAATTAAGTAACAAAAGCATTTTTAAAGTAATTTTCATCTTTAAAGTAATTTTTCTAAATGTATTTAATAAATTTAATGAATGAAAAAAAAAATTGTTTAATGTAAAATGTTAATTATCGTCTGACTTATGCAAATTGCATAGTCGCTTGTGATTGGCTAGTAGGTTTTCGTTCCAATTTAAAGGGACAGTTTTCATGTTTTGGTCGTGTATGAAGTGTGTAAGCAGTTCGAACGGCGTTTTAAAGATGGTTTTCAATTCAACACTCTATTTAAAGCCTTTTCCGATACGTTGAAGTTAATTTAACAATATTTTGAAGTGCAATTTTGAAGTCCGCGTTACTTACAAAAGATATGTTTCAGTGGCGCAGCCAAAATTCGGCTCTGGGGGGGGATAGAGTTGCTTCAGGAGTGATTCTGGTAGAAATTTTTTTTTCGGAAATCGGCGGGGGGGGGGGATTCCGCGAGTTACCCCCCCCCCCCTGCGAAGAAGGTTTACCCGCGATCTTCAGACGAAATAAGCGTTTTCCCGCGACCTTCAGACGAAATCAGCGATTTATTTGCTGTATTTTAGCAAAATCGGCGATTTATTGCGATCTTTCGTCAAAATCGGCGGTTTTCCGCGATTTTTTTACGAAATCGGCGTTTTTCCGCGACCTCTAGACGAAATCAGCGATTTATCTGCGATATTTTAGCAATATCGGCAATTTATTGCGATATTTTGACGAAATCGGCGGTTTTTCCGCGATCTTATGACGAAATCGCTGTTTCTCAGTGTTTTTTTTATGAAATCGGCGTTTTTTTCGACGGTCTTTAGACAAAATTTGCAATTTTACGCGATCTTTTCTAGAAAACGGCGTTTTATCCCCGCGGTCTTTCGACGAAATCGGCGTTTTTTCCGTGATCTTTTGATGAAAGCGGCCTTTTTTTTTTCAATGATCTTTTGACAAAATATTTCTAAGCAATCTTTTATCGAAAACGACGTTTCCCCCCCCCCCCCGATTTTTTAACGAAATTGGCATTATATCAGAAATCTTTAGACGAAATCGACGTTTTCCCCGCGGTCTTCAGACGAATTCAGCGTTTTATCTGAGATATTTGGTGAAATTGCCGTTTTTTTCCGCGATCCGCACAGGAAATTCGCGTTTTTCGGCAATCTTTTGACAAAGTTCGTTGGCAAAAACATTGACAAAATTGTCGTTTTTTCACGAAATTTGCATTTTTCCGCGATTGTTTTATCCGCGCGCAAAACCATACAAGTTGGCAACTGTGAGAAGCATCTTCTGAAAGATCTTATCAAAGAATGAAGAACATTTCTCAGTTACATAGATTTTTAATCATGATATCTACTTGCCTGAATCTAGGAAAAAGTGTTATCGGGAAAAAAGTTACCGGAAAAAAGGTACAAGATAAAAATGTTACCGGAAAAAAAGTATCAAGGAATTGATTTTGGGAATTTATTGGCTAAGTATGAAGGGGGGGGGAGGTCGGCTCTTAATTTAAGGAATGGTTTTTTCATGCTGAATTAACTGCTTTGATTCAATTTTTGGATATACATTCATACTGAAAAAATGCTTGCCTGATTAGTTTGGGGAACGGATGATCCCCCCCCCTCTCCGCCCTAAATAAGAGGAATGGTTTTTAAGCAGAATTATCCAACGTTTGTCAAATTTTGGATATAGGTTATTTCTGATGAGGCTTATATATAGTATTATGGTTTCGCTCACTGAGTTTCTCTTTACTAAGTTGGTTTATTTGTTAAGTTCATCAATAACACATTTTTAATTCCTCAAGTTCTTTATTAGAACCATAGATCAATTATTAAAAGAATAAATAAAACGACATTACAACTACATAGGAGCCACACTCCAATATTACATTTCGCTTAGCACGTATAAGCCATCTTACATCAATGTACTTTCTTGTACATTACCAGCACATGGCTCTCTTCCAACTACTTTCCTTCCCTCTCGATGCTCAAGAATCCCAGTGTCCCCCTCAGCTCATTGCCACTAGACCAGTGCAATTATTTTCTAGGCATGTCCCTTGAGATCAATAGCACATGTTCTTAACAGCTTTTGAATGAAGATACTTTCAACTCTGCACACCTTTTCACAATAAGACTTCGCTATCTATCTTCTGTCACGATTAAAGTTGTCAGTACGTCGTCACAGTATATAATGCCTGAAGAATTTTAGGAGTTTAATGGTTAAGTATAGAGGATACATGGGGGGATAACCTCTCTTAAATTAAATAAATGGCTTTTTATGCAGAATTATCCGATTAGCTTCAAATTTTGAATATAGGTTCATTATGAAAAAGGCTCCCTAATTATTCATGGGGTTCTTTTGCTAATTGAAAAGGGATGCCGCGATTATTCCCCTCCCCCTTAAATTAGATAAATTGTTTTTTATGCACAATTATCTGATGTATTTCAAATTTTGGCTATAGGTATTTTCTCATAAAGTGAATCCCTGAATAGTTTTAAGTGTTTGTTTATGTATGCTCAATGGCTGTTTGCATTTAAAACTGTGATTTATGTTGGTGCATAGCATTTTTCAGTATTCTATAAATATCGTAACAAAGGAAAAAATATCCTGTTTTTCTTAAAATCTTTTTTTTTTTTTTTTTTGTAATTTTTTAAGCGTTCAAAGCTGAAGATCTATCAAGAACTACAGGTTTTGAAACAATTAATTTTCTAATTACTAACATAAGCTAGTAATAAAAAAAAATTATTTTTATTACTACAAATTAATGAATTCACTAGTTCATTCGTTCGTGACATATAATATAGTTTGTACATTAAAATTTTCTAACATATATATTTTTAATGTTTTATATCATATTTTGTGATGGGACGTAATATGGGACATTAATTAGTAAAAATCCAGTTTTAAATGATAAATATTTGGTGTAAATTAAAATGACAATTACAACAAATGATTTAGTATATTACTTTTTTCACAAATAAAAAAAATAAATAAATAAACCATAAAAGTTAAAGATGCAAAATTAATGGAAATTAATCATTATAAGAAAAAAGGTAAAATATGTTATAATGTTTTCTGACATAATAGTTTTCAATCATTAAATTAAGACTTAAAGAAGAAATTTTTTCATTTGTTATTTGCGCTTAGTTGCATTCAACTCGCTTTTTATGTTACTTGAATATTTTTGCGGCAAACCTTTACCGGGAAATCCCCTGATCAACAAATTTCCTAAGAGACTAGTCGCCCGCGATATCTACTGGACATCCCTCTCCGTCAAATGGGGAAAGCAAGCTTCTTTCCCCGAAAGAGTTTCCTGAATGGACTGCTGCATTCCTCCCTATTTTAACTATATCCACTAGCTTATACGACTTACCATAATGAAACTACATCCAAAAATTGAAACAAATCAGGTAATTCTACGTAAAAAGCCATTTATGTAATTTAAGTGGGGTTATCCCCAGTTCCCCCACTCTATACTTAGCCATTAAGCCCTTAAAACTATCTAGGGATCCACTTTATGAGAAAAAACCTATATCAAAAATTTGAAATACATCGGATAATTATGCATAAAAAACAATTTATCTAATTTAAAAGGGGGAAAATCGTCCGTTTCCCTATTTATAATAGCAAAAGAACCTCATGACTAATTGGGAATACGCCTTATCATAAAGAAGCTACATCCAAAATTTGAAGCAAATCGGATAATTCTGCATAAAAGCTATTTATTTAATTTAAGGGGAGTTATCCTCTGTTTTTGCCTTTATACTTAGCCATTAAACCCTTAAAACTATTCAGGGATTCACCTTACCAGAAAGAACCTATATTTAAAATTTGAAATACACTTGATATTTCTGCATAAAACCCTTGATTTATCTAATTTGAGGGGGAAATAATTGCTTGCCACCCCCTTTATAATAAGGAAAAGAACCCCCTAACTAATCAGAGATATGTTTTATCATAATGAACCTATGTCCAAAATTCGAAGCAAATCGGATAATTCTGTGTGAAAAGCCATTTATTTAATTTAAGAGGGATTATCCCCCGTCCCCCTCCCCTTTATACTTAGTCATTAAATTCTTAAAACTATTCAGGGATTCACCTTATCAGAAAGAATCTATATCTAAAATTTGAAATATATTGGATAATTTTGCATAAAAACCAATCTATCTAATTTGTGGGGAGAGGGGGTAATTGACCATCCTCCCTTTATAATAAGCAAAAGAACCCTATAACTAATCAGAGATACGTCTTATCATAATGAACGTATGTCCGAAATTCCAAGTGAATTGGATAAATCTGCATCAAAAAACTGTTAATTTAATTTGAGAGGTTACTGATTGGGGGTGGGGGGGGGGGGGTATCATATGTCCAAAAACTGAACCAAAACAGTTAATTCAGCACGAAAAACCCATTTACCTAAATTAAGAGCCTCCTATTGATCCCCCCCCCCCCTAAATACTTAACCAATGAATCCTCAAAATCAATAACGAATTCCCGAAATCAATAATAAATTCCCAAAATCAATTCTATGTCCTTTTTTTTCCGCTTTTGTAGCTTATGTCACTTTTTTTCCGGTTACTGTTTTTCCGGTAACCTTTTTTTCCGTTTACCCACTTGCCTATTTCGGGTGTTTTTTAAATAAGAATTAATATTAATTGAAAAAATTGTCTGAAAGTAGTCCTTTTAAGGGTGTATTTCGATTCAAACTGCTTATTTTCCGATTTATTTTTAAATTCATTTTTGCTCGCATATGCATCAAACTGGCAAATTGTCTTATTTAGAAAGTACACAAGGTGCCGTGATTGTCGATTCTTTGATAAATGCAGAAAATATTGCAAAAAATGCAATCAAAAACGGCATTTTGAACAGATTTTTCCGAAGCGGGAGAATTGGAAACGAATAAAAGTGTCATACTGAGAAGATAATTGTTCATAAATCAAATTCTAATGAATGGAGTGTAAAATGACATCACACGGCCCCTTGTATGTCTCTTCGAAACCCCCCCCAGCAAGTTTCATGTTTCTACTTTTAAAAATGTGTCTGAAATTGTATCGGAAAATTTTGAGGTGTCGAAGGTGAAAAAGCATTTTTTCGGATACACCCTTAAAGTAGTAGTAAGTAGAAAGTAGTTAGAAATTTGGCGCCCCCTAAATCTCTGCGCCCGGGGCGACCTCCCTCCCCCCCTTTCGTACGGTGCTGTTAATATCTTTCAGAAACATAAATATAAACGAATTATATGTTTTCCAAACATACCTGGATTTCAAGAATGATTGAAGGAATTCGAAAGATTAAAAAAAAAATGATCTCTTATATCCATCTTTTTCATAATTTTCTTCTCTGAAGAGGATTTAATATCCATAGCGAAACGCACAATAAAGGAAACCTTAGCACCACAGCAACTAACAACATAATGTTTGTGGAATTAAGTCTATCCTTCAAAGCATGCGAGCATGTGTTTTTGTTTTTCCTGGAATTTGCGAGTCCAGTCCCGTTTCCAAAAACAGAGCAAGGAACAGATGCAACTGATTAAGACCCCCCCCCCTCCCAGGGGTGCAGTATTGAAAAACCCGAGACGGTTTGGCAGCGACAGGAAATGACCATTCCTTTTAGCCTTCGGCTAATTTCCAATAGTATAAATGAATGCCGGCCTTTTCCGAAATGAGTGACCAGTTTTCAATACTGATACTGTTACTATGCGCTTTCCCCATTTTTCAAAGTAAATACATTACTGCCGCTTAAACGAGTCAAATTTTTAAATAAAATTTGATTCAATAAAGCGGCAGATTTCGAGAACAAAACAAATAAAATTTTAACTTTAGTTTTGTTTTTTATGATTCGGTTCATAAAAATGGAAATTTCTGTATTTTTGTCATGGCTCTGGGGGGGGTTTTAACCCCCAAAACCCCCCCCCTCGCTGCGCCACTGTATGTTTAAAAGGTTAAGTTACTCTAAAGTCAAGAGCAAGTTCCATTTTTGGCCCCTGTTATGAGTTTCATCTGTGATATAATCAAGTATGTTTTTCAAGATGTCTAATATCTTCAATAAATATATTGGAAAGAATTTTGAGTTGTCGTTTACTGTAAGTATTTTGCATTTATTTTATTTACAAGAAGTTAAGTTGATAGAAGTTTTGTCTAATTATGAAAAATAACTTGAAAGTACACATTTTCTCTACTACATTTTCTACAACTCTGCTAAATTTCTCTAGTAATAAGTAAGGGGCTTCATAACCCCGCACAGAGGTTATGGGCCCAGAAGCTCTTGCAACTGCGCAAATTTATTATATATGTAAGAGAAAATGGTTTTGAAAAAAAAATTTCTTGTTGAAAATATATATTATTGAAGTATCTGAATGTGTAATTTATGTGTATGAATTCTAATATATATATTTATTGTTTGAAATTAAATGAATAATGGCCACTGCACCTGATACAGTAATATTAACTAAAGATAACTATCAAACATGGATAAGATTTATTAAATGTATATTGCAAACTGAAGGGTTATTTACATGGGTAAAGAAAAGTGAATGGCCAGAATTTACTGATTTAAAACCTCTTGACAAGTTTAAACTTAACCAATCAAAACAGAGAGCAGTAGGAATTCTGAAAACGTATGTTAGTCCAGAAATTGCATTAACAATAGGGCATTTAGATGATCCCTCTGAAATTTGGGAAACTTTGAAATTAACCCTAGAAATTCCTGGTAGAGCATTAAAATCCTTTCATGTAAATGAATTTAGAAATTTAAAAATAAATCCGGACGAAGATATTCCCTCATATATTGCTAGATTTGAAGAAGCATATCGCCGTGTAATTGATTCCGGAGAAGAGATTTCCGAAAAGCACAGGTGTTATCAGCTCATAGAAAGTTTACCAGAAAATTATGATTATTTAATTAGGGAATTAGACCGTCTTTCTGAAGATAAATTTAAATTTAACGATGTTAAAGATGAAATTTTAAAGGAATGTTCAAGACGAGATCTAAGAGAAAGATTGCGTAATGAAACCCTTATGGCTGATAGAAGCGCTCATATGTCAGGAAAAACTTCTCCCGAATCTCATTTTCAAAGTAGAAATAATTTAAAATGTGAAAACTGCGGGAAAAATGGTCATTTAGGTAGAAACTGTAGAAATCAAAAGATAAGTAAAAGGGTTCAAGAAGTAGATTTAGATTCATATGTTACTGAATTAAAGTATAAAAGTAATGATTGCTGCAAAATTTCCCCCCCTTGTTGGGAATGGACCTTGGATTCAGCGTCTACCTCCCATGTCTGTCAGAATAAGAATTTCTCTACTCATCTAAGAGAACCACCAGAGGGTGCAGTAGTTAGAATGGGAACCACACCTCATAAGGTTAAAGGGATTGGTAAAGTTAGTTTTAAAATTAAAGAAAAAGATAAAGTGTCAATTGTAAATTTACATAATGTTTTGTATGTTCCAAACATACATAAAAATTTAATCTCCATGTCAAAAATGGATAAAGCTGGTCTTCATGCTACTATGGACCGTGGGTTTAAAGTGTTTGATAAGAATTGGAAATATTTATACACAGCCACTCTAAAAGAAAATTTTTATGTTTTAAAGGCAATTAGAAATTATGATGACACTGAGGTTAAACCTAATGTTAAAAATCCATGTTTACAACCTTCTAGTAAACCTTCTTCTCTAAGTTCAGATAAAGTGAAAGTTTTTGCACGTACTGAATCTTGTAACACTAATCCTAAAAGAGTTTATACTCAAAATAAAGCCAATACACAAGAGTCAAATTATCTTTACAATAGTACATATGCCAATGATCGTAATAATATAATGCTATGGCATGAAAGGCTGGGACATTGTAATGTTAACTTGATTAAGAAAATGTTTCGAGAAAACTTGATTCAAGGCTGTAGTCCATTACAGGGGAAGGAATCTCCTTGTGAACCTTGTATTCTTGCCAAAAATACTAGATCAACTCATCCTAGGTTACAAACCATTCGATCTAAAGAAATTTGTGAGTTGATTCATAGTGACATATGGGGGCCAGCCCCAGTCACTTCAAGGAACGGGCAACGTTACATACTTACTTTTATTGACGACTATAGCAGAAGAGCATTTTGCTATCCGCTACGCTCTAAAGATGAAGTTTTCATTAAATTAAAACAATTTATAACTTTTGTAGAACGCCAAACTAATAAGAAAGTTAAAGTGATAAGAACGGATAACGGCTTAGAGTATTGCAATCAACAGGTCAAAGATATGCTAAATAAATTAGGAATTAAACATGAACGAACCACGATATACAGTCCGCAGATGAACGGAACAGCGGAACGTTACAATAGAGTATTGTTCGATGGAATGAGAACTGTTATGAAAGCAGCAAATATGCCAGATAATTTATGGGTTGAAGCTGTTATGACCATAAACTACATAAGAAACAGGGTTTTTCATACTGGTATTGAAGCTATACCTTTTCAAAGATGGTATGGAACTAAACCATCCATTCGACACTTAAAGCGTTATGGTTGTATCGCTTATGTACATCAACCAAAAGCGAAAAGGAACAAGTTCCAGTCTCGAGCGAAGAAAGGAATATTTGTAGGATATGGCTTAGGATCATGTGGTTATCGAATTTATTTCCCAAGAGAAAACACTATAGTAGAGTCAAAACATGTAACGTTTGATGAGGCCCAATTACATGGCTATCCTGAGCAGAAAGTAACACATCATTCTTTTGTTGATTTTACAAGTGATGATGACTTCTTTACAGGTCTAGATAATCTACCCACAACTGACGAATCTGTTAAACAGTTACCCTCTACTTCAAAAACTTCCACTCAAGAAGAGAATTTGATGGAACCAGGCTCTCTGGAAAAGTTGGAGGATGATGTGTCATCTGAGGATGAAGTTCCAGAAATTTCAGAAGAAAAGGAAGAAGGAAAAGTCACATTTTACAGGTATTTTAAGACAAGAAAGAAAGGGATAACTAAAGGTAAATTAGATGTTTATTTATTGTCTCCTACTGGTTCAACACTTAGGTCAACGCCTGAACTTTTAGAATATTGTAAAGCAAATAAAATTATTTTAGATGACACCTTGGCAAATTTTAGTTCAGCAAATACTTATGAAGGTCCTATTAAGTTAGAAAAAGAACCTGAAAGCGAATTGGCTGAAGAAGCACTATTAACCGAAATAATTATACCTCAAAGTCCTTTACAAGCAAAACAACTTCCAGAAGCTGAGAAATGGAAAGAAGCAATGGATCAAGAGATCCAAACTATGTTAGATAGAAAGGTTTGGACACCTGTCCCAAAACTTAATCAAAAGGTGATCGGAACCAAATGGGTTTATACAGTAAAAGAAAATAGTGAGGGAAAAAGAGATGTATTTAAAGCACGTCTAGTTGCATTAGGAAATAATCAAAGAGAAGGCTTGGATTACAACGACACATTCAGTCCTGTTGTAAATTTCACACTTATTTGTCTTTTCATAGCCCTTTTCATTAAAATTTTTAATTGGGTACATTGTCTACTTGATGTAAAGTGTGCCTATTTATATGGTGAAATTGACAAAGATATTTGCATAAAACAACCCCAAGATTACACTATTCCAGGGAAAGAACATTTTGTCTTAAAGTTAAAGAAGGCAATATATGGCCTTCATCAGGCTGGAAAATGTTGGTACAATGACTTGCATAATAAATTAATTTCAAATGGTTTTACTGAAGTTCCAGGGTTAACATGTGTATATTCTTACAAAAGTCAAGCAATTGTGATAGTTTATGTGGATGACTTACCAATATTCGCTAAAAATGATGAAGTTTTAAAAGAAGTAGTAGAATTAATCAAATCAATTTATGAAGTTAGAATTTTAGGTCCTATCACAATGTTATTAGGCATAAACTTTAAAGTAGAAGATAATGAAGTTTTTAATATCAATTGCCAACATTATATAGAAAAGTGTTTAAAGAAATTTGATGTTCCTGATTGTACTAATGTTTCTCTTCCTTCTCCACCTGGGTATAATCCTGCTCCAGCTGCGGAAGAAGATGAATTTCCTGAGAATCTGCCTTACAGAAGTTTGCTTGGCTGTCTACAATATATTGCTCATCGATGCCATCCTGATATCTCATGGCCAGTTGCTGCACTTTCACAATTTGCTGAAAAGCCAAATCTTTCGCATTACAGAGCACTTCTTCGAATCCTGATGTACCTGTCTTCAACGAAATCTCTTGGATTGAAACTTGCAAGGTCTGACTCTCCAATCCAGTTAGCTGTCTATGTGGATGCTTCTTGGGCAAGTAACACCACTGACCGAAAGTCATGGACTGGATACACCGCCTTCGTAAACAATATGCCAGTAACTTGGAGAGTTGCAAAACAAAGCTGTGTCGCCTTAAGCCCCATGGAAGCTGAATTCATCGCTGCAACAGAGGCTGTCAAAGACTTAAAATTTTTACAGATGTCTATTACTGAACTAGAAAAGTGTCTACAACTGAATGACATTATTATTCAACGTCCCCTTCTTTTCTGTGATAACACTGCGGCCATTTCTTTTATGAAGCACAAAACGGATACGATAAAGAATCGTTACATTGATTTGTAGTACAAATTTATCAGAGACTGGTACAGTCAAGGTCTTTTCGATGTAAAACATGTCCTTTCCAAAGAAAACATCGCTGATCTTTTGACCAAATCCTTAGTCAAAGACTCGTTTAAAATGTTTCGTGATGCCTACTTATGGTGATGAACTTTGCCACCAACAACAGAGAAAAAAAAAAACTCTTTTTTGATCCTGCATTTGCATAAACTGTTGCAAAGAACTATTTGCAGTGAAAAATCAAAATGAATGGGAAAGGGGGGCATTCTGTGGGGAAAAGTTTTTCCCATCCATTTCTATTTTTATTTAATTTAAATATCGTTTTGTAAAGCCAAATGGAACTTGCAATTCTTGCTTACTTTTTCCCCGCCGAATCGGCGTTTGTTTACGTTTTTCAACGGCGCGGTTGAGTTGTTTCGTGTCGTGCTCAGTCATGGAGCGTATTCAGTAATTACTACTTGCGATCGCATTCGCCTGTATTAAAGTTTCTTTTAAGTTACAAATATTATTTTGATTTAATTAAGTAACAAAAGCATTTTTAAAGTAATTTTCATCTTTAAAGTAATCTTTCTAAATGTATTTAATAAATTTAATGAATGAAAAAAAAAAAATTGTTTAATGTAAAATGTTAATTATCGTCTGACTTATGCAAATTGCATAGTCGCTTGTGATTGGCTAGTAGGTTTTTGTTCCAATTTAAAGGGACAGTTTTCATGTTTTGGTCGTGTATGAAGTGTGTAAGCAGTTCGAACAGCGTTTTAAAGATGGTTTTCAATTCAACACTCTATTTAAAGCCTTTTCCGATACGTTGAAGCTAATTTAACAATATTTTGAAGTGCAATTTTGAAGTCCGCGTTACTTACAAAAGATATGTTTAAAAGGTTAAGTTACTCTAAAGTCAAGAGCAAGTTCCATTTTTGGCCCCTGTTATGAGTTTCATCTGTGATATAATCAAGTATGTTTTTCAAGATGTCTAATATCTTCAATAAATATATTGGAAAGAATTTTGAGTCGTCGTTTACTGTAAGTATTTTGCATTTATTTTATTTACAAGAAGTTAAGTTGATAGAAGTTTTGTCTAATTATGAAAAATAACTTGAAAGTACACATTTTCTCTACTACATTTTCTACAACTCTGCTAAATTTCTCTAGTAATAAGTAAGGGGCTTCATAACCCCGCACATGACAGTTACTAGTGAAGAATAAATCAACATTATTGTGCGTAAATGTAACAATTCACAATATCTTATAACAAGGTTAATTTCCAAAAATGAACAACTTTTTAACAATTTTAATAACCACACAATATGAATAACAATTTGATAACTATACAACAACAAGATTAACTATTTTTTTTTCATAGCACAAAAGTCTTTAGTTACCATAGTAACTTAAAAATTTGAAAGTCTTTCAGGTACACAAATATTTCAAAAGTTCACGAAAATTCGTTAACATGTTACCTCGTCACATGCAAGTGACTACGATTACCAGTACATACCGTAATATTCTTTAGTATGTCGATTCTTGATCTTGGCCTTGACAATACACGATTATATTTACATACATTTGCATAATTACACTAGAGTAAATGATAACCATACGATAAATTCATAAACATTACGAATATGAAGAATAGCAAAACATGAATTACAATGCAAAAACACTTTGATAATGTATGGAAATTCATGATATGCAAAATAGACACATTCAATGATAATTACACAAACGATCATGATCATGATAATGACTGTGAATATTATAATGATAGGGACGGTGAGCGCTCACATAAAAACAAACAACAACAATAACAACAACATGCATGCTTAAGCTTTTGAAATAATACACATTTGCAAATGTTTTAACAAAGATTTAAAAAGTGAAGGACACTTGTTATGCAATTTCTTAAAAGTAAAACAACCCTTTTCATATTTATATATGCAAAAAATACAGCCCAATTTTCAACACCACGGACGGGACCTATGTGACATTTCCATTTTCCAAAAAATAGGGACTTACAAAACTTAAAAGAAACGATGCCCGCGACAGGCCTTCCTGTGATCAGAACACTCAAGAAGGCCACTACCCCCTGCAGGCCACTCTGGCTATTTACAATTGCACCCCTGCGAGCCGCTTCCTGGGGCTGCTCGGGTCCTGGAGGATGAACCATCCTGAGGTCTGATCACATTCCAGCGGGAGTTAAATTGTCCGCAATGTTGGAAATGAGGGTATTGAAAAACTTATTTATGACATTAGAACATATGCATATGAGACAAAAATATGAAATAAGAAGAAAACAAGTGCATAATCACATATTCAAACATTATAAAAAAACACTGAAATATACAAAAATTTCAGATTTGAAAAAATGAAACGTGTTAAACTTCAGAGTTTAACTTAAAAAAAACTAAACAAGTATTTTAATACTTGACCCAAGTCCAAAGGAGGGAGTTTTTTTTCACTTTATACATTTTACGTTTTACTTTTAAATAATACTTAACATTATATATTACTTATAACTAAAGATTACATCAATGAACCTTTTAAGATCAAACTTCGTTAAGGGTTTTGTAAAAATGTCTGAGAGATTAGCTTTACTAGTTACGTGTTTTACATTAAATATCTCTTGGTTTAAAAGGTCTCTAACAAAAAATAATTTAACGTCAATGTGTTTTGTTCTATAGTTTTCTATGGGAGACTTAAGGAAATCAATGGAGGCCATATTGTCTACTAACAAAGTTGGCTTAGTTTGCGGGCCTGTAAAAATGTGTTTATCATAACATTCATTTATGATTCTACTGAACCAAAGAAGCTCTTTAGTTGCCTCTGTTAAAGCCACAAACTCTGATTCCATGGTAGACAAGCAGACAGATTTTTGTTTGAAAGCCCTCCACATGATAGGAGATTTGTCCAACATTAAAAGTTGCCCCCATTGACGTCCTGTCATCGCGATTGGCGGCGAAATCAGCATCAGTGTATGTTATTAGATTTATGTGATGACAAGGTAGCCTCAGTTTGTAGTGTTTGGTGCTTTGTACATATCCTAGTAATTTTAAGAGACCATTCCAGTGGATGATACCTGGATTACTCTGGAATTGACTGAAGATATTTACAGCATAGGATATGTCGGGGCGAGTCCTGCTTGTAAGAAAAGATAAGCATCCCAAAACACTTCTGTACGGATATTTTGACATCTCCTGGGTTTCAGTATCTGTTTGAGGGCACTGTGCTTTGGAGTACACTACGCCTTTACTTATGGGAAGTGATGTGATGGGAAAGTTAAATTCCTTAAAACGTGTGCAGATATCATCAATATATTGCATTTGATGAATTGACACTACCCCTTCCCTATCCTCCTCAAACTCAACCCCAAGAAGTTTACATGTTTTCCCCAGGATTTTGATGTCAAAATGTTCAGCTAATAATTTTAAAATTTCATTTATGTGTTTCTGATGGTTACTTAAAACAACAAAGTCATCAACATATAATAATAAAACAACATAGTTAGAAAATGTATAGACGCAATTACACCAATCCAATTTGTTAAAACCAAGAGAAATTAAAACTTTATGTAACTCATAAAACCACACCCGGCCACTCTGATGGAGGCCATACAGTGCCCTCTGGAGTTTACAGACCAAATGCTCTTTCCCTTTTATTTCAAAACCTGGAGGCTGTTTCATGTATATGTTATTGTTGATGCGGTCATTTTACTGATGTTAAATATACCAGCTCTTATATTAGCAGAGTATGATGACAGGTATAATCAAATGAAATAGTGATAATGAAATATAGTGTACTCACAATAAGTAGGCATGTAGTTTCCTTGGAGAACAGCTTTATTGCAGACCTTTGAAATTCTTGAAACAATAAATTTAATATTTCCAGCAATATACCATGTCATCTTTAGCAAAACAAAAAAACTTCATTCTTAGTAATATTTTGACCTCAACTTAACGCTAACAAAAATCATTACATAAGCTTTCACTATCACATATCTAAAAAAATTATCCTACTAAACCGAGGAAAACTTGTAGTATTCATAATTATTCCCACTCAAGTGACACATAACACACATATCACCTACCAAAAAGTAAATACTATTTAAATGCCCACTGAAACCTTCCAGCCAATCACGGCAAATAATCACGAATCATTCACGAAAAAACTCTTGACATATGCAAAACAGATGTTTTGCATAAAATAAATTTGCCTACAAAAAGATTTTATTATAATTTACTTTTAAAAATAGTTAGAATAATTTAATTTAAACATTTAAAACTTAAATCAATCCAAAAATAAACTTAATAAATTAATACCTACAAAAACTCATTTCACAACTTGTGAAAACTAGATGAATCGCGATGTCTTACGAAGTGAAGTGAAGCGATCAAATGTTTTGATCTAAAAACATGGCTGCTCTCACAAAGTTAGCGGTGTATTGCTATTGTAAACTAAGTAAGAAAGAGAAATAAAAGGAAAAAAAAAATAGATGACATGGAACATCCCTAGAAATAAATAAGAAATGGGCAGGAAACAACAAAAAACAGGCTCTACAAATCGCCCCCCTTTCCTGCACATTTCTTAAAACAAAAATTTGCATACAAAATAAATTCAAAAACAATATTTCGCCTCTGGCGACACAGATGTATTCTTTTAAGGCTGGAGAGCTCACAGTCCTCAAAATTCAAAGTCTAAAGTTCTAGTCAAAGTTTTTTTTTTTTTTTTTGAAGTCACAGTTCAAGTTGAACATAAATATGCTGACCGAAATTTCAAAAATAAGTCTTTTTGCAACGCCTTTGTCAACCTATCAGCAAGATTGTCCTTTGTGGAAATATGAAGTACATCTAAGACATCAGTTTCAACTAGATCACGTACAAATTTGTACTTCAGATCAATATATCTATTTCTGATCGTTTCACTTTTATTCTTCATAAAATGAATTGCTGCAGTATTGTCACACAATAAAATTGGTTTTTGGAAACCAAGCGTTGAATGTGCAAGATGATTCTGCAGTTCTTGAAGACAGGAGCTGACATATTTAATTTCTTTGCTGGCTTCACATGCAGAAATTAGTTCTGCTTCCATGGGTGACAGGGCAACACATCGTTGTTTCACCACGCGCCAGGTAACAGGGAGACCATTCAAAAACATGGCATAAGCTGACCACGATTTTCTGTCGTTTGGATCACTCGCCCATGAGGCATCGGCATAAGTTGTGAGCTGGAGAGGAAGACTTTCAGGAGCTAGTCGAAGACCCCAATTCTTTGTTGAAGAGAGATACATCAGTATTTGTACCAATCCTTTCCAGTGTTCTGGTCCAGGCTTCTCAGCGAATTGAGACAGTACAGCTACGTTGTAAGCTATGTCTGGGCGACATCGGCTGGCAACATATTGTAGGCATCCCAGAAGACTCCGGTAAGGCATATCCTTCACTGGTGATTCTGCAAGCTCTTCGTCTGTCAGTTGGGATGGTGATGGCACATATCCAGGTGGAGAAGGGAGAGAAATATTAGCTTTCGGAATCAAATTAAACTTTTTCATACATTTTTCTATATACTTAGTACAATTAATATTCACAAAATTTCCATTATCTTCACTTTTAAAATCGATTCCTAATAAAGTTTTTATTTCTCCAAGATTTCTTACTTCATATATATTTTCAATTAAATTTATAACTTCTGACAACATTTCTTTATTTTCTGCAAAGATCGGTAAGTCTACATACACTAGTATAACTGCTTTTTGCTTATAAGTATAAACACATGTCATGCCTTCAACTTCTGAAAACCCATTATCTATTAATTTTGAATGAAGATCAGTATACCAGCAACGACCGGCTTGATGAAGCCCATATATGGCTTTGTTTAATTTCAATACAAAATTTTCTTTTCCAGGAATGACATAACCTTCAGGTTGTCTAATATAAATTTCTCTATCTATATCCCCATATAAATATGCAGCTTTTACATCTAAAAGGCTATGCGCCCAACCTAAGATGCATACAAAAATGATAATGAACAGGCGAATAAGCAAGAAATTTATAACAGGAGAAAAAGTTTCTTCATAATCAAGTCCTTCACGTTGATTATTTCCTAAAGCCACTAACCTGGCCTTATAAGTGCTTAATTTCCCTTCAGCATCTCTTTTCACTGTATAGACCCATTTTGAGCCAATTAATTTCTGATCAGGTGATTTGGGGACTGCAGTCCAAACTTTCCTTTCTAACATTGTATTTATTTCTTGATCCATAGCTTGGATCCAATGAACTGACTCGGGTAATTCCTTTGCTTGTTTTGGTGATTTCGGTATGATTAACTCAGTTACCATGGCTTCATTACCTAATGATGCCTCAACTTCTGACATTAATTTTAACTCTATAGGTCCCTGATAGTCATTTTCATTTGAAAAATTAGCTTTAGAATTGTCATAAATTATGTTATTTTCTCTACAATATTCTTTTAGATCTGCTGCGCTTCTCAGCCTCTTACCACAAGGAGCAATAATATAAATATCAATTTTACCTTTACTTGCACCTGTTTTCCTTACTGCAATATACCTCACAAATATGACAGTCTTCTCATCTTTCTTTTCATGCTCTTCTGCTTTTGTAGAGTCACTCTTTATGTCCACTTGTAGTTTCTCTGCCTCAGTGGGTACTGCAGATGTCGTTGGCATTATCAATTGATCTCTATGAGTGAGGACAGAACCTGAAAAACCAAAATCATCATCAAGATTAGTTATCTTATGTTGGGGATTCTCGAGCCGTCTAGCCATCAAAGATTCATCAAAGGTCACGTGCTTAGATTCAACAATACTATCATCTTCCGGAAACCAAACGCGGTATCCGCTTGAGCCATATCCATAGCCAACAAAAACACCTCTCCTTGCTCGAGCTTGAAATTTATTTCTCTTGGGTTTTGGCACATGCACATATGCTACACAACCATAGCGTTTTAAATGTTTAATGCTAGGCTTCTTACTGTACCACCTTTCAAAAGGTATAGCATCAATGGTAGTATGCAGTATCCTATTTCGGATATAATTGGTGGCCATTACTGCTTCGATCCAAAGACTGTTTGGCAGGTTTGCTGCTAAAGAAAAAGTTCTCATCCCCTCAAATAAAACACGATTATAACGTTCAGCGCACCCATTCATTTGTGGACTAAATGTTGAAGTTCTTTCATGCTTGATACCTCGTTTGTGAAGCATATTTTCTATTTGACGGTTACAGAACTCAAGTCCGTTGTCCGTGCGAATACATTTTATCTTTTTGCCAGATTGTCTTTCGACCATCGTTATGAAATCTCTTAATTTATAACATACTTCGTCTTTAGTTTTTAATGGGTAGCAGAAAGCACGTCGGCTAAAATCATCTACAAAAGTTAAAACATACCGATAACCTCCTTTAGAAGGTACTGGGGCTGGACCCCAAACATCGGAATGAATCAATTCTAAAATTTCTTTGGAACGGATATTTTTCAGTTTAGGATGAGTAGCACGCGTATTCTTTGCCAGAATACAAACTTCACAGTGAGTTTCTTTACCCTGTAGAGTCCCACAATTTTCTAGCAAGTTTTCTCTGAACATCCTTTTAATTATGTTTGTATTACAATGCCCCAAACGCTCATGCCATAACATAATGTTATTTCTTTCAGTTGCATACGTACTATTATACAGGCTTTCATTACTGGTATTTTTACTTTTCGGTTCATCACAAGATGAAAATTTCTTCGGTTTTATCGCTTTTAATACATAAAAATTATTCTTTAATCTTGCAGTATACAAATATCTCCATTCTGGAGAAAAAACTTTGAACCCCTTATCCATTTTAGCATGCATTCCCACTTTATCCATTTTGCACATTGCAATTAGATTTCTATGTATACTCGGGACATACAGAACATCATGTAGATTTACTGTACTAATTTTTCCCCCATCCAAAATCTCAAAACTTACATTTCCAATACCTTTTACTACATGAGGGGTTGTACCCATTCGTACTACTGCACCAGGAGGAGGGTCTCTGAGTGAAGTAAAAAATTGTTTGTTTTGACAAACGTGAGAAGTGGATGCAGAATCCAATATCCAGTCCCAACTTAAAGGTAAGGTTTCATTAAAATAACATTGTTCTCTATCTATAAATTCAGTTACAAAAGAACCCATATTGTTACTGTTTTCATTTTTACAAGTTTTCATTCTTTCTTTACAACTACATGCTTTTGAATTATAATCCTGCTTTCTACCCAAAGCACAGTTTTCTGTGTTAGAACCATGGGTAGCAACAACTGTATAGGTTATTAAACTTTCTGGTTTCTGTCTTTCCCTAAGATTACGTCGAGCAGTTTCTTTTAATATTTCAGACTTGACATAGTCAAAAGTAAAATCATCCTCTTTCAAATTATCAAATTCACGAATGAGATAATCAAATTCATCGGGTAGACATTTTATTAGCTGATAACAGCGATGTGCCTCAGAAACAGCTTCCCCAGAATCTACTACTTTCCTATAAGACTCTTCAAAGCGAGCAATAAATGTGGGGAAATCTTCATCAGGGTATGGTTTTATATTACTAAATTCATTTATATAAAACGATTTCAATCCCCTCCCTGGAATTTCCAAGGCTTTCTTTAAGCTTTCCCATATTTCAGCTGGGTCAGATAAATGACCTACAGTTAATTCAATATCTGGACTACAGTAACTTTTAATTAAACCTGCAGCCTTTTCTTTACTTTGTTCTAGTTTGAATATATCAATCTCTGACAATTTATCAGTTTTAGGCCATTTAGATTTATCTATCCAAACTTTTAAACCCTCACATTGTAAAACTCTAGTTATCTGATGTACCCATGCTCTATAGTTATCTCTGGTCAACATCATAGGGGAATTTACTAAGATAGCCATTTTCAAAATTTAACACAAAATCTTCAATATTTCAAACACACTATACTTATTTAATATTCAAAATATAAATACAACAATTTGTAGCATGCAACTTATTCCTAAAATCATTATATTCAAATATATATATATATATATCATGCAAGTATATAAAACAACATCTTCATAAAATTAATTATATTCAAAATTTCAAACACCATAGTATTGCGCAGTGGACAAGCTTGTCTGGGTTTCATAACCCTCTGTTGATGCGGTCATTTTACTGATGTTAAATATACCAGCTCTTATATTAGCAGAGTATGATGACAGGTATAATCAAATGAAATAGTGATAATGAAATATAGTGTACTCACAATAAGTAGGCATGTAGTTTCCTTGGAGAACAGCTTTATTGCAGACCTTTGAAATTCTTGAAACAATAAATTTAATATTTCCAGCAATATACCATGTCATCTTTAGCAAAACAAAAAAACTTCATTCTTAGTAATATTTTGACCTCAACTTAACGCTAACAAAAATCATTACATAAGCTTTCACTATCACATATCTAAAAAAATTATCCTACTAAACCGAGGAAAACTTGTAGTATTCATAATTATTCCCACTCAAGTGACACATAACACACATATCACCTACCAAAAAGTAAATACTATTTAAATGCCCACTGAAACCTTCCAGCCAATCACGGCAAAGAATCACGAATCATTCACGAAAAAACTCTTGACATATGCAAAACAGATGTTTTGCATAAAATAAATTTGCCTACAAAAAGATTTTATTATAATTTACTTTTAAAAATAGTTAGAATAATTTAATTTAAACATTTAAAACTTAAATCAATCCAAAAATAAACTTAATAAATTAATACCTACAAAAACTCATTTCACAACTTGTGAAAACTAGATGAATCGCGATGTCTTACGAAGTGAAGTGAAGCGATCAAATGTTTTGATCTAAAAACATGGCTGCTCTCACAAAGTTAGCGGTGTATTGCTATTGTAAACTAAGTAAGAAAGAGAAATAAAAGGAAAAAAAAAATAGATGACATGGAACATCCCTAGAAATAAATAAGAAATGGGCAGGAAACAACAAAAAACAGGCTCTACAGTTATCTGAGAGAGGGGCGTACAGATAGGCTCCTTTCACATCGCATTGCGTGTGAATCCATCCGAGACATGAGACAAGGGCGGCAAAGAAAAAGCAGATTAGACTAAAGTTTACAACTGGTGAAAATGTCTCGTCATAAGTTTCACCCCTGACCTGTTTGTAGCCTTGGGCTACTAGTCTCGCTTTGTATCTTGCCACCTGCCCTTTATCGTCTTGTTTGATGGTGAAGACCCATCTGCAGCCTAGAGGTTCAGTGTTGGGTGGTAATGATGTTAATTCCCATACATGTCTTTTATTTATTACGTCCATTTCCTCCTGCATTGCCTGTCTCCAGAGTTTCCACTGAGGGGATTTTAAGGCTTGCTTATATGTGTTTGGTATGGAGTCTTCTAGTCATATATTGTTTTTACGTGTTTCTGATAAAGATGTGTGTGGAGGTGTGTAACTAGGACTTGAACTAGCACTGGAAGTAGATTTTACAATACCCTGGTATTTATTTTCCCCTTTGAAACTGAACATGGTTGGATCAAATTTTATACCATTAGACTGACAGTATTCCCGCACTTCTCTGAGTGATCTTAAACGTTGCGTTTCACCCATCTCATAATAATAGATGTCGGTCCTCGACTTATCAGGCCTAGTTATGGCCTTACGGAACCATACAGCATCCCTCAGTGTTCTCGAGAGTTCCTCGCCCTCCTCGTCACTTTCATCTTCAGATGAGTTAACGGAGGCGGGTTCAACGGTTTTTGAGGTGCCTGGCTTAGGTGATGGAGATGGTGATCTTTCTAAAGGAAATCTGTCAGGTTGAAGGTCGGTCAAAGGGTCAATTTCTGGTTGTTCTGAACTTAAAATGTATGTGGGTCCCAGGTCGCTTCCGTTGTGCTGCTCTGAAGTTGTAAAAGGGTTTGTGCCTATTGAATAACTTGGGCCTTGCTCACTATGTCTATGAACATTTCTTGGTACGGATTCATCCCCAAATCTAACATTTATGGTTTCTATTATTTTATTTGTATCGGGAACCCATACTCTGTAGCCTTTGGTTGACATCGTGTAACCCACTAAAACCCCCCTTTTTGGCTTTAGGATCAAACTTTGAATTTCTTAATTGTTTGGGCACCCCTACGTATGCCACAGTACCAAAAGGTCGTAAATGTCTTATTGAGGGTTTGTTACCACAGTAATACTCGAAAGGTGTCTTTTTCTGTGTTTTATGACATATCTTGTTTAGTGTGTACGCGATGTATAGAACTGCTTCTGGCCAGAATTTTAAACTGAGTTTGCTTTCGTTAAGTATTGAGCGTGCCCCGTCCATTATAGTCTGATTTAAACGTTCCGAGACCCCATTCTGTTCCGGAGAGTACACGTTGGTAAACTCATGGTGTATCCCGTTCTCTACAAAGTATCTTGTAAAGACTTCATTGTCAAACTCCTGCCCATTGTCACTACGGACCTCTTTTACCTTAGTGCCTAAAAATCTTTCAGCTCTTTTTACATGATTAGTAAATACCTTGAATACTTGTGATTTGTTACATAAGGGGTAGACTGATACTTTTCGTGAGAAGTCGTCAGTTATAGTTAAAAAGTACTTCTCACCGTTTCTACCTGTTATTTGTGTCGGTCCCCACAAGTCAGTATGAAGTAATTCAAGGGGTCGTTTGGATCTTATTTGATTTATAGGACGGAAGGAAGTTCACCTGTATTTGTTAATTTTACATGTCTCACATTCAAAGTCTTTACCTTTAATAGGCGGTAAGCCCCTTACACCATTACATTTTACGGTATGTTTGATTAAAGTGGAACTAATGTGTCCGAAACGTCTATGCCATAACTTAAAGTCGTCCTTCTGGACAGTAGAGGCTTGAAAACGCACCTTCTTAGGACTTTGACTATTTTGAGTTTTATTTTTATTTTTAGGGCTAGGATCTGGGTACAGGCAGTAAATGCCATCTTTAAGAAAAGCTCGAAATAGGGTACCACTGTCACGATATGCTCTAACCCTACCCTCACCTCCTCTGAACTTGGCACCAGTTTTATCAAGCCTAGGGCCAGATATCAAATTGTGCCTTAAACTTGGGCAATACATAACATCGCCGAAGCGAACCATCTCCCCATTTATTTTTAAGTCCACTAGACCAGTTCCTTCAATAGGAAAAGTTGCTCCGTCAACGGCAACAGCCAACTCCTCATTTTGCAAAGGTTTAAATTTTACATATAGGTTTTTATCTTTGCAAAAGTGGTGGGAGGCACCTGTGTCAAAAACCCAGGCGTCTCCACCACATTTAATATTACTAAGATTAGATTGAATGAGGTAATTTACCTGGCTTGTTGGCTTATGTTGACGTTGGTTTCTGGTTCTATTGCGAGGCACATCTCTGCTAGGTCTGGAATTACTGGGTTGGACTCGAACTGGACTGGACACCGATGATCCTCTGGATACCGAGGAGTTCTGGAATGAGGAGTCTGAGGAGTCTCTCAAAGTAGTATGGAGGCAGGATTCGGGACTGGAAGCTTGTTGAGGCAATTTACACTGACGAAGCACATGGCCGGCTTGACCACACCTGTGGCATCTTCCCTTGAACTTAGGCTTATATGCGGACCTCTTGGGTGTGCGAGCTCGGGAAAAATGGGATTGGACCAGGTTACCTCTGTCCTCTTCTCGTAATTTAATGTGGGATTCTTCAGCTACCAACTCGGTCAGGACATCTTTAAACTTGAACTGCTGTTCGGGCCATCGCAAAATTCCCTGGACGAGATTATCAAATTTCTTAGGGAGCCATCTCAGCAACTGGAATGTCAGATAGATTTCCTTTATCGGCTCATTCATGGCAGCCAGTTGATCAGCTAGTCTCTGTAGGCGTGCAGCAAACATGTCGACCGGCTCATCAGGCTGTATTCTGCAGGATAGGATCTCGCCGAATAACTGCATATGGCGTGCACGGTTATCAGGTTGAAAGTGGGTCTTAAACTTTGTCCATGCCTCATGAGGGTCGTCGATGTTTTCTATGATTCTCCGGAACTCAGTTTCGACGTTTAAGTATTCTATGGACAGTGCTGACCTGAGCCGTGCCTGATATTCTTTTGTTGCCACTGCATCACTGGTATTCGGAGCCTCTTCAGTACCATTCACGATGACCCAAGCATTTTTATCGAGCAGCAGGTATTTTACGTCCGCTGCCCAGGTTGCATAGTTGTGAGAATTTAGTTTGTTTATGCTAACCTGTACATTGGTCATCGCCATGCTCTTAACTAGACTTTATTAAAATTTAAACAGTAAGGAAAAAAAAAAAAAAAAAAAAAAAAAAACGTACTCTAAAACAGTCAGATAGTACAACAAAAAAATTTTTTACAAAAAAACCCTTTCTATTTCATACCAGAATAATTAAAAGTTTAGCAAAAATAAAAAATGCTATTGCGCCCCCCCCCCCACTAGAAATCACTTGGAGGTCTAATGGCCGCATGCTACCACCAGTTTACGATATTGCCAACGAAGGTTATGGCCACCATAACAGGTTAAAAAGCGTAGTAGCTTTGGCCCATAACCCGTGATCGGTTCTGAAGCCAGAACCGTTCTAAAATTAAATAAAACTTAAGCAGAGATAGAGAAATTAAAAATGGTGACCTGAAATAAGTATTGGCAATCTGTGGTAGTGTAATAAAGTCAGTAAAGAAGCATTTAATTAAAAGATAAACTAACGTTTATTTTTCAAAAAAACATATTCAAAATAAAAATATATGTATATATGAAATAATAAACAAAGAGAAATTATATCTGGTAAAATCAACGAAAAAAGGTAATTTCTGAAATTATATTATCTACAAAAATTAAAGTCATACTTTAACACAATAAGAATACTTAATTAAACCAACAGCATGACGTAAGGTAAAGAAAAATTGACATGTACAGGTTGCAAAACGAACTACTCACCACAGCATAACTTGAAGAAAAACAGATTTTTCAAATCGGATGATGACAAAAAAATAAAGTCCAGCAAATGTCCAAAAGAAATAGAAACCTTAGATATCATAGCAACTCATAAGATTTTTCAAATCGGATGATGACGAAAAAATAAAGTCCAGCAAATGTCCAAAAGAAATAGAAGCCTTGGATATCATAGCAACTCATCACAACAAATGTTCAGCAAAGATATTTTCCACTATTTATAGACTGGATTCATCTTTAAAAGACAACATCATCTTTCAGAACATAAACAAACTACAAATATAAACTTCCATAACTGGAATTTAAAATAATGTACGGCCTTTACTAGACCAAAACATCGTCAGACCACCGGCAGTCAAAACAAACCGACTGATTTAAATACCCCTCGCGATTCCAGACATTGCCAGAGTGCAACGCCCCCTTTGCGTCTGCCGAGTTGAGCGAATGCGTTCCTGCTTTGCGAAAGAGAGATACGGCTACTCGTAAGTTGCGATTTGCGAAGATCGCAAATCGCGATCAGACGGAAGAAAACGATCATGAACGCACATGTAAGTGTTCAAATCGAAAGTAAACAAAAAAATAACCGATTTAAAAATGGAATATGCCATAGAACCAGGAAAACAAAATAAAGAGATTGGAAATAAGATAAGATTGGAATAAAATAAAAACCTGTAAGTCATGCTATATTATCCTATTACAATATGTATATATATGCTTATAGAGTGTTAAGGGTAGTGAGTATGCTGACAATTATTCCACAAGCTGGCCTGATGAAAAAAGAAAGAAAGAAAATCGTCTGCTCGCATCAATCAAGGTAATGAATAATTTATTATTCCTTTTGCTATTATTATAAGTTTTTGAACATGGAAAATATTGATAAATTAAAAAAGAAGCGTTCAATATTACACACTTCAATTACGAAATTAATTAGTAAATTAGAAGCATTAATAAAAGATAAAAATATTGATATTGATAGTTATTTAGAAATTTCGGAACAATTAAATGACAGAGAACAAACTCTAAAAAACCTAAATGAAGAAATAGAATCTGGTATTAGTTTAGAAAAAAAATATGAAATTGACATTAGTGCTAGCGAAGAATACCAGGAAAAAATTATAAAGGCCAAACTTCAAATTAAAAAGCAACTTAAACATTTAGAACAAAGTAAAGTGTCCAATGAAATTCAACCAAATTCTACTCAAATAAACAACGCGATAAATATTAAATTACCTGATATATCTCTTCCGAAATTCTCCGAAAATCCAGATGAATGGGGTCTATTTAAATTACAATTTAACAATTTAATAACTTCAAATGAGCAACTATCAGATGCGCAAAAGTTGCATTATTTATCAGCAGCAATAATAAGTGATGCAAGAGCTTTGATTAGCACAGAAGACACCTTTTCATTTTTATTTCAAGCATTAAAAGACAGATACGAAAATGATAGAGTAGTAACAGAAATACACATCAATTCAGTCTTAAACGCAGATAAACTTACACAGCCTTCTGCTAAAGATCTTCGAAATCTAGTCGATAATGTAAAAAAAAGCATTTGCGCCTTGAAGATTTTGAATTATAATAGAAATAATCTTTCAGATGTTTTAATATTGAACATCATTCTCCAACAGTTAGATAGAGATACTCGAAAAAATTATGAAATGACGATAAGTTCAAAAGAAGTTCCGAAGTTAGATGAATTACTTTTATTTTTAGAAAAATGATCTCAATATTTGGAAAAAATTCATACAGTCACGTCTGTTAAACCTTTCAGTAAGGATCAGAAACGTTCATTTAATTCTAAGTCATTGACTTTGTTAGCAGAAAGTCTACACATTTGTTCAAAGTGTAAGGGCAATCACATTTTAATGAGATGTTCCCAATTCTTAAATTTACCTGCAAAAAAAAGGTTTAATATTGTTAAAATGAAAAAATTATGCTTCAACTGTTTATCATCAGTTCATAACATTAGCCAGCGCAAAAGTTCAAGCACGTGCAGAAAATACAACAAACGTCATCACACATTGATCCACCTGGAACGCGGTGAGGAAAATATTGATACTAATCAGACTATAGCAAACCAAGATGAAAATAATATTAGTAGTAATTTATCGCCAACCACAAATGCATTTACTCTTCATAGTTACACAAATAATCAGATGTCTGTTACTGCTTTGGGTGAAAACACACATTCATTTGATAACACGCATTCAACTATTAACAATACTGTAATGAGTATGACGTCTTCTTCTAGTAAACAAGTACTGCTTTCAACTGCGATACTATAAGTACAAAATGCTAGACGAGAATTAGTTCCTCTTAGAGCATTGTTAGATTCAGGATCACAAAATAACTTTATAACGAAGGAATGTTCTGAGTTATTGTTCTTGAAAGGAAGGAAAATAAACGCATCAGTTTCAGGGCTAAATGGTTCAGTTATGAATATAAAGGAAAGTATTATAACAACCATAGCAAATAAAAACAGGAGTTTTAATGAAACATTGCAATTTTTTGTTGTTCCTATCCTAAAATTATGCGCATAACACCAGCTACATATCTAAACATCATGCCTATTAAGCATTTACAAACTTTTCAGTTAGCTGATCCACAATTTGATAAACCAGGTCCAATACATGTTTTATTATCAAACGAAGTATTTTTTAAATTACTTGGACAAAATAAAATAAATATGCAAAATTTGGTTTTTCAAGAAACTGTTTTTGGCTATGTTGCCAGTGGTTCTACATCTATGCCACAACAGAATTTTAATAATTATTGTGGTCTTGTTCGATCTGTGGATGATTTATCCAACACTATGCAAAAATTTTGGAAAATTGAAGCGTTCCATGATAAAAACCCAATAAAAAGTAAAGAAGAGCAGTATTGTGAGGAACATTTCTTGCGTACACATACTAGAAGAGCAGATGGTAGGTATATTGTGGAAATGCCAATTAAAACTGGTGGGCTTGCATGTTTAGGAGAATCAAAGGAAAAAGTACTTAAACATTTGAATCACTTACTTCAGCTATTTGCGCACAATCTATCTATGAAACTGTTATACGAAGAATTTATTAACGAATATAACGATTTGGGACACTTAGAAGAAATCTTGCTGGAAAATAAGCCCGAATTTTCATATTATTTGCCGCATCATGGGGTATACAAACCTGAGAAACGAAGCACGAAATTAAGGGTTGTCTTCGATGCTAGTGCAGCTACTACCAGTGGTGTTTGTTTAAATGATATTTTATTAAACGGAGGATTAGTCCAAGATGAGCTCTTCGATATCATTTGTCGATTTCGAACTCATAAATATGTCTTTACTGCTGACATCATAAAGATGTATCATCAAATATTAATTTCGGAAAATCAGAGAGATTTGCTTCGAATTTTGTGGAAAACTGATGAAGAAAAACCAGTCAAAATATTTAAGTTAAGGACAATTACATATGGTACATCGAATGCGCCTTATCTTGCCACGCGGACTTTGAATCAGCTTGCAATTGATGAAAAGGACAATTTTCCGCTAGCATCACATGTAGTTCGTCAAGATTTCTACGTGGATGACGTATTAACAGGAGCTGACACTTTAAATAAGGCTCAACAAGTGCAAGCACAATTAATTGCATTGCTTGAACGTGGTGGCATGAAGTTGCACCGATGGTGTGCTAATCACTCCCAACTCTTGAAAATCGCAACTAGCAACCAAGAGTATACATTCAATGATCGTAATGCGGACCAGAGCACTAAAACTCTAGGATTGTTATGGAATCTAGTTCGTGACTGCCTTTTGTTTAATTCCTCAGTTAAGGAACCAGTTGTATACTCAAAAAGAACTGTTTTATCTGACATAGCGCGTATCTACGATCCATTGGGATTACTCGGCCCTGGAATAGCTAAGGCTAAGATTTTCATAGAAAGACTGGCTGTTGAAGCTAGATTGGAAAGATCCACTTCTAGATGACATTAAGGATGAATGAAGACGCTTTATCAGAATGCTTCAGAATATAAACAGTTTAAAAATCAATCGTTTTGTTTTAAACAAAGGACATTCGGAAGTTGAACTGCACGGCTTCTCCGACGCATCCGAGCTTGCATATGGAGCAGCCATTTATCTATGCTGTTTCACAACATTTAATACATCTTTAAATTTACTGTGCAGCAAGTCTAGAGTTGCACCATTGAAACCTGACAATCCCACGATTGGAATTGTCCGCAGCTGCCTTATTGTTTCAACTCGTATCTAAGATAGTGAATGTGCTACATTTGAACATCAGTAAAATAATATTATGGTGCGATTCAACCATCGTCTTAGCGTGGATTCAGACTTCTCCTCATCTACTTAAAACTTTTGTGGCCAACAGAGTTTACAAAATTCGAGAGTTGACCCAGACTTTTCAATGGAGACATGTACGCTCAGAGGACAATCCAGCAGATTTTGTGTCTTGAGGTCTAACCTTCGGCAAATTAATTGATTGTGAACTTTGGTGGCATGGCCCTCTCTTCTTGAGAGAAAGAGACAATGAATCCAAACAGAACATTGATTTAGAACAAGTGAAAAACAATATAGACTTTTCATCAGAATTAAAATTGAAAAACAGTACAGCATTAATAAGTTTAAATTCTAGTGAATTTGTAAATGAAATTTTAAGTATCAGCAATAATTATACTAAAATATTACGTGTTTTAAGTTATATTTTCAGGTTCTTAGATAACACAAGAAAATTAGCTGAAAAAAGAAAGGGACACGTAAGTATAGAAGAATTATCACGATCAGAAATATTTTTAATTCGGGAAATCCAAAAACTTAAATTTAAGGCAGAATATACTGCATTGTTAGAAGGTAAGCAAATTTCTAAGAAAAGTAAATTGCGATTGTTAAACCCCTTTTTAGATGCCGATAAGGTGTTAAGAGTAGGAGGGCGTTTAGATAATGCAGACCTAAAGTTTGCTCAAAAACATCAATATATTCTGCCAGCTAAGGGTAAATTGTGTAGCCTAATTGCAATTTACTATCATAAAAAATATCTTCTAATAGGTGCACAAGCATTGTTATGCTACTTGAGGCAAAAATACTGGCCGCTACGGGGAAGAAATTTAGCTAGAAAAATAACGCATGAGTGTGTAACTTGTAGTAAAAGCAACCCCATAACCATACAACAAATCATGGGTTCCCTACCCAGAGAGAGAGTACGTCCTAGCGCACCATTTAATTACGTGGGAACAGATTTTGGTGGCCCCTTTTTCATTAAATATAAGGGACAGAGAAAGGGAATTCTTAATAAGGTGTATTTGGCAATCTTTGTTTGCTTTGTAACTAAAGCAGTGCATCTCGAACTAGTGTCAGAATTGACTACAGATGCATTCATTGCCACCTTAAAAAGGTTCATTGTTAGGCGCGGAAGGTGCGCAGTAATCTTTTCAGATAATGCAAAAAATTTTGTTGATGCTAACGCCGAGTTACAGAGACTCCATAATTTACTAAGACATCCTGAGGAGAAGTTAGCGAATTATTTGTCAGAAGAGAATATTATTTGGAAATTTATTCCACCAGAGAGCACCTTATTTTGGCAGGTTATGGGAGGCAGGAATAAAATTGGTAAAATATCATCTAAAGCGAACGGTAGGTAATGCAAGGCTAACGTTCAAAGAGTTATTAACTGTAATTGCTCAAATAGAGTCTGTATTAAATTCACGACCAATCACTCCATTGTCTTCAGACGTGAATGACTTGGAGGCCTTAACACCAGGCCATTTCTTAATCGGAAGGCCTATGACAGCCATCGTTGAACCAGAATTAATTAATGTTAACGAAAATAGACTATCTAGATGGCATAGAATTTCAAAATACATTCAATTGATATGGAATCGTTGGAATAAAGAATATTTAAACATGCTCCAACAACGCTCCAAGTGGCAATTTAAAAAGAATAATGTTAACATAGGAACCCTAGTGTTGATAAAGGAAGATGACCTCCCTACAAATAAATACTTACTAGGACGCATTATAAATATTTTCCCCAGGTGCAGATGGTAAGATTAGGGTGGTAGAAGTTAAAACCGCTAGGGGAATACTTAAAAGAAGTATTTCAAAAATTGCGTTATTGCCACAACAAGTCTCAGAAAATTAATTATGAAATGTAAAAAAAAAAAGGGGGTTTTGTTATGAATTTTTATTTTTAGTTTTCCTATTATTGTATGTTCATAATTGTATTTTTCATCGTTAAAAGAAAATTGGTGTATTGTATCATATTACTTAAGCATTTGTAATGTTAATATTTTGTATTGTATAATTTATTGAAGTTGACCCTTCAATGTTGGGGGGTATGTTAGACTTATTTGTAATTTATCTTTGAAATGTGGCATCACATAAGTTTGCTAGTAAGCTAAGTTAGTATGTAACTATAGAAACGCAAATCGGCTGTGTTTTTTCTTAGTTGTTGTTTTGATTTGCTTGAAGAGTAAGCAACGCTTTCGCAGTATCTTAAAATAAAGTATGTTACAGTCTACTAAAGCATGTGAGTTTATTAATTATGTTAATACGCATCGCCGCAACATACAATATATATATATATATACACTTGTATATATAACTATATCATACCTGCCAACGTGTCAATTTTGAAATCCTTACAATTTTCTCGATGTATTCTTACATGCTTAAAAATGCATAACATATGCAATGCAAAAAGTAATATAATTTCTTAACAATATTTTTAATGCTATCTTTATATTTAAAATAAAAACATGAGGTTACACAAGAAAATGTTTTTCTAATTTCATACATTCAGAACATGCTTCCAAAAAACTGTTCTGCATGATGATCTGTAATAGATAAGGGCAGATTAAATTCACAGCAAATTTTCTGAAATGTTACAGCAGTTGAGGGGGTGAAGGAAGAGCATATCTACCGGCATTAATTATGCATTTTTACTGGGTATCTTTGATGAAATGCATTTTTTCAGCAATCCTTGCACAAAATTCACAATTTTTATGAGATATTTTGTTGAAATCAGCGTTTTTTCAATGATCTTTTCACAAAATCTGCATTTTGCCCGCAATTCTTTGACAAAATTCACTGTTTTCTGCAACCCTTTCATGAAATTTGTGCAATCTTGTCATGAAATTGGCGTTTAATCTGCGATCTTCAGACGAAATCGGCGATTTATCTGTGATATTTTAGTAAAACCGGTGATTTATTGCAATTTTTTCTCGAAATCAGCAGTTTTTCCTCAATCTTTTGTGAAATTTGCGGTTTTACCACAAACGTTTGATGAAATCTGCCTTTTCCATGATTTTTTGATAAAATTGACAATCTTTTGACAAAATTTGCATTTTTACGTGATCTTTTCTCGAAAACAGCGTTTAATCCCCAAGATCTTTTGATGAAATTGACTTTTTTTCCATGATCTTTTGATGAAATTAGCATTTTTTTCAATGATTTTTTGAAAAAATACTTTCAAGCAATCTTTAGCCGCGAATTTTTCAGCGATTTTTTGACAAAAATGTCAACGAAATTGTCATTTTTTCATGAAATATTGATGAAATATGCGCATTTTCAGCGACCTTTTCACAAAATTTGCATTTCTCCACGATTGTTTTTACCGTGTGCAAAACCGTACAATTGTACTTGTTAGTTTACATTACGAAGACGTAATGTATTGGGGTTTAAATTATATAGCAGAGTGCTAAATTACAGTGGAAAAGCGTTATTGCTGTTTTTATCAAACCCCCCAAAATTAAATTATGTTAACTATGTTAAATACAGATATTGTTAATTCAAATTAATGTTTAAATTAAATGTAATTACTTTAAACAAATAAAGATAACATATTTAAAAATAAATATCTATTTATTAAATTTCAATATATATTCAACAGAAACATATTTAATCCATATCATAATAAAACAATTAAATCCATTAAAATCTTTAAATCACATAACATTTACCCATAAGATTAATTTATTTATAGAGGAAAATATTTGAAAAAAATAGATTAGACTCACGACATGATTGCTTTTTATGCATACTAACAACCAACAATCCAGGACATTGATGCAGAGATTTAATCCATTCCAAAGAAGATCCTACTACTTCATTAAATGGAAGTGCTTTACCTTGAAATGGTCTGACACAAGAAAAATACACTTGCCCCTATCATCGGCAAACTTCAGCCTCTATGGAAATTACTTAACAGCAAGTCTCTACTTGAGAATATGACGATTACCAGTTCAAGCAGGGAAAGAGGTTTACATAAACTCCAATGTTACTCCTTCCAATAAACTCTTGAAATCGCCTTCAGGGCTTCAGAGCATTTAAAATCAAAAACATGGCTCGTCAATTCACCTCAGGAGACATCATCCAAAGTTCTTTATAACAATCAAGATGACTCACACTAAAAGTCCTTTAATAAGGAAGACGAACTTAAAAGCAGGAACTCAACTAAACTATATCATCTTTAAATGTTTTCCATACTGACCAGACAGCTGATAAAACTTTACTCAAAACATTAGAATGGCCAAACAAACAACGACGGATAGAAAGTGTGAATGAACTGATAAGAACTTGCCTGCTATTCTATTTATATCTTACCGGCAGTCTAAAACGAAACTCTACGCATGACAGTCCATCCTTCTACCAGTTTCCAGAACGTCATATGCAAAACTAAAGATGACGTGAATTGCGATACGATCTACGATCGCGACGCCACCTGTTATTGCTTTCATGAATTACTCAGTTAAACAACTGGGATTAGGTCAGGAATTACGTACGGAAGTTTAATATGTTGCCGGTGTTTATAAAGAACAGACAGGTGATTTTAGAAACAAGTTTCTTTTAAATTTATTAACTATAGAATTATACTTTATGAGAAAATGACTATGTTTGGAAAAGGTAAGTTAAATTTATTTAGTTACTTTAATAAAGTTATTTTAAATAAACTATTGAAATGACTTGTATCTTTAAAAAGGTTTTTATAATAGCTATGGTAAGTTAAAATAGAAGTAATTAACATATGGAGATAATTAATATAGGTACTTAAGAAATGAATTAATAAAGATATTCAATTTGAAAAGTATTATAAATTAGTGCAAGGGTGATAAGAAAAAGGTCCTAATATATCTGACAGTACTGTTCATCCGTACAACTGTACACTTAGAACAAAATCCGTACATTGTACGGCAAAACCATACAAGTTGGCAAGTATGCTATATGAAAATTTTTTTTTTTCTGTTTTCAATTAATTGTTTTTCAATTTTGTTCTAAGTAAAGAAAAAAAAAAAAACTGAAAGAAAAGAAAAAAAATAGAATAATGTTTAAGTTTTCATGTTAAGTGCAATATATTTTAGTTTCTAATTTATATTATTCTTGAAAACTTTCCACTATCAACAGCAACTTGGCTATTTTGAAAATATCAAATATATATATCAAAATACGAGATATTTTTAATATTTTTGAAAATATATTTACAAACACTGTTTCAACTGCTAAAAATCATTAATTTAACTGTAGTTCTATACTAAAGTTTGGATGAAAATGAAAAATACTTATTATTTATGTAATTTTTCTATTATACAAACAATTTTGATCATTTAAAAAAATTTCTAATAATAAAAATAAAATTCTGAAGTATACTGTACATTTTTCTAGCTTTTTTTAATTTTACATTTTATGTTTTTAAATTCAGTATTTGATCACAATTTAAAGTGCGTTAGTTTTTTTTTTTTTTTTTTTTTTTTTTTTTTGAATTTTGCAAAGATATGTAAGTAAATGTTTTGTAAATGTATGTCAATTCTTGCTAAAATTCAAAAATTAAAAAAAAAAAGATACATAAAAGTTGAGACATTGTAATTTTTATACAAATATTTGTGGTTCAATAATTACGTAATGTCAATTTAAAATTTCAGATTTAAGTTTTCTGAAAGCATTTATAATTATAAATCTCTCCCTTCCCCCCCCCCCCCCCACACACACACACAAAGCTTACAGATATTGCTTAAAACTAAAATACTCTTAAATATTTTCCACAGATGGAAGGAGAAAAACAGTTTAGTAATAAAATTTAAATAATGAAATTTACATAAACAAAATTTAAGGTGACAGTGGACGTTATTTTTTTTTTCATCATAGCAATATGAAATTTTGTGCATATATACATTTCACCAAAAGCATATAGAATACCTCTAAAAAAAATTTCCAATCTTATTAAAATTTTTAAAACAAAATTTAAATTTTTAAACGAAATTTTTTAATTCTCCTCAAGTTTTAATTTTTTAGATTTTTTTTTTTTTTTTTTTTTGTTTGCATGTTTATCACTTAAAACTCTATTATAAACAAATTTGCGTAAGATTTTTTTTACCTCTTGAATAGTTAATATTTTCAGATTTTTTCTAAATTCCATATTGATTTTCAATTTTTTTTCTTTTAATAAGTAAAAAATCAAATTTGACTATCTTAATGAAGACGAATTTTAAAAAGCTTACACAATTTCTTTCTAAACAACATCAGGATACTTCCTGATCAATTTCATAAATATTGATAAAAAATTATGTCACAAGAAGCATTTCAAAAATCTAAAAATGCTGAAAAATTAGTTTTGGGAAAGCAGATTTAAAGTATATAAATACACTTGCCTTTATTATTTACTTCTTAAAACCTTCACAAATGATATTTTAATAAGAAAAAACTGTTTTGGTTTTGTTGTTTTACTAATTTATATTTATATACTTGACTTCTTTTTATCCATTTTTTATAAACTTTATTGAAACTTAATGCTTTCAAGAAAGGTGGTCCACAGCCTAATTTTAATTCTGAAACTGATAAACGGCATCAAGAACATTTTAATAAAATTTAGCTTTTGTAATGAAAATGTAGAAAAGCAGGTTTTTATTTTTTGAAAAATTCGTTTGTAAATACTGGTATGAATTATATTACACCATATTACGAACAGGATTTTCCTGTTCCTAAAAGGGTTAAATTACACACAGTTGATTCTTTGCTTTTCCCATAATTTTGACTCCCCTCCCCTACCCCCTTTGTGACAAAGTGTCACATTTCACTTTACCTCCTCCTTCCCTCTCTTATCACATGTCACGCTACATTAAGTAAACATATTTTACATCTGCTAAGTAAACACGTACTTGCAGTTCAGAAAAAAACACTACATTTTTAGACAACAATAATTTTTTTTTTTTTTTTCAGAGAGATTCACAAATTTTGATTCACAAATTTTCTTTATGAGCTTTCACTTTTTGAAACAGGTTCTGAAAATGAAAATGTCTTCATTAACACTAGAACCGCGGAGCGGGTCAATTTGACCCAAATCGATATTTAATTTCTCGCCGTGCGAAAAGTATTCATCGAAAAAACGATTCCTTTTCTGACTTTTAATATTTTAAGGTAAGCAACATAGTTTTGTATTTAATAGCGAATAGCATAAATAATTTTTGAGTTATAACCATGTATACCTAGAACCGCGAAGCGGGTCAATTTGACCCGTAATAAGTTTTTACTCATAAATGACAAAATAGAGATGCATTTTTACAGAAGTAATAATAAATAATATCTGTCGCACTTGTAATAACGTTAAGGTGCCACTCACGCGCCAGCGCGTGATGTGGGGTAACGTCCAATAGCCAGTCACGCGCTGGCGCGGGAAAATCTGTCACTGATTCTTTGCTATAAAAAGTAAACCGGCTTCTGGGAAAAACCCACTTCTACAGTGCGGCATTAACTATAATCACATCTTCACGTAAGCGGCAGCGAACGTGTTAATAGGCAGAATCGGAAGGGGGAGAATGTGAAAATTTTTAATCAAGATTTTATATTCTTGATGTGAAGAGTGGGTGATTGCAGAAAAAAAAATACAACAAATATTTAGAAGTAGCATTGAATTTGCTTTTATAAAGCATTTATTAAATGTTAAAATAAGATTTCGATGTTTTTATATTATCGCCAAAGAAGCTTTGGAATGTTAGCAACTATTATCTGAAAATTACTGAGAATGCAAATTATTGAGGATGAATATCTGCCTATAAAAGAAGAAAAATAAATTCTAGTGACGAAAATGAAAGTGACGATGATTCTGCTTATACTATTAACATTGTTGGACTTTTTCATTGGAGTATAAATGAAAATTTATCAGTATTGAACGAAAGTTTGTGATATTTATCAGAAAAAAATCGGATATAAAAAACAGAATTAAGGATTTGAACAAAGTTGACAAAATTTAAATTTTATACTCATGAAAATTTGAAAAATAAATAAACAATAACTTGCACATTCACACCTGTAAATAAAGAAGATGACAAAAAAACTGCAAGACTAACTATTTAAAAGGGCCTAACATAAGCGTAGACGAGCACTTATTTCTTTCAAAATCTGCTAGTAGGTTTATTCATTATATGTATATCAAAACCAGATAAATTGCAAATAACACAGAAACTGTAAATCGTCCAAGACGAGAAATACAAAATGTCAAAATCGAAATTGCATACGACGAAATTGCATATCTCATTTACACATCAGCATAAATATTTACCAAAGAGAAAAGTGTAAAATTGTTTTGTTGCTTTGCAGTCTACATCTAACTGTTGAAATTTTAAATAATTGTAAAAAATACTTAAGGCACTTTTTTACAACAATGCAATTAAATTCAATGTAACTGTATGATTACCCCGATGACAGGAAGTCTCCTTATGTCAAGATTATTTCTTACAGGAAGCCAATGAATGCAATTTATAATATTTTGTATTTTGCTGTTATCAATGCTTGGATTTTACGCAAACCTGTAACCTCAAGATCTATTAGTATACGTCAATTTCTTCAAAATTTAGTTGAAGACGTACAAAAATAGTTTGTTACTTCTTGCGAACTTCTCCCCTCTACATACCCCCACCCCCCCAAAAAATAATAAATAAAATAAATAAATAAATCATATGCGTAAGAAGAAAAACTAAAAACTGTGAAAAACACAAACTAAGCATAAAAGGGTTTGTTATCATAACTATAAAAATAATGAAAATTAAATTAAATATAATTGTTCAAAGTATAATGCACCCACACGTTTTTGGTAAACGTGCGAAATCTTTAACCATGTTTTTCAAGCAATGCATTCAATAAATTGGATTAGATAAATCAGTAAGTAACTTGTATTTTTTATATTTTTAAAAATTGTTCTTAGATTTTATATCTAAACTCATTTAAATGGAATAGTCTATTTTTAATATTTACTAAGTCCAAGTTTATTCATGTTAAAAATATATGTTCAATATTTATTCAATATATTTTCATCATACTAAATGAAATGTAATCTTGAATAATAGCATTTACTGAAATGTAGGATATTTCTGCTGACTTTGTGTAAAATACAATGTAAATATTAAAGAATATTGATTATTGTAATAAAATATAATCTTTTAACTAATCAAATTAACTATTTGGGCATATTTATAAATCCTTTTCCATCCCGGGTCAAATTGACCCGCTCCGCGGTTCTAGGTATACCGAAAGTCCCGCGGTTCTAGTGTTAAATCAAATCATTGGAAATCAAATAAAATAGGAAAAACTAAACATATTCTTTATACAGACCAATATCAGCTATCCAATGAAAAAAATAAAATTATTGAAGTATAACCAAGATAGCTTTAAATTTTCTCTCATACGATTAGCACCAGCGAACATGTCTTTTTGCTAGACTGAAGTATCCTCTTAATATAAAGGTGTAAACAGAAAGCAATATATCATGATAAATGCTATATAAATAAACCAACACTAAGATTGTAACAATTTGTAATTACCTGAAACCTTAAAATAAAAGTCCATATAAGGCCTAATATTAATCGGGGATTTTCATCAACAATATCATGGGATCCTAAGTTTTCAAGATGGACACTTTGGCCTTTAAGAAACTACAAAGGTTTGTCCACATTTTCTAGGCAGTGTATTCACATTTTTCCTTTTGTTGGTTTAGGTTTAGGCTGAAAACAAATGTATGAGAAATTTATAAGCAAACAATTTAAAGATTAGAAAATCTGTATATTGACATAATTGTATTGGTCACTTTAAAAATACACAATTTCATTCTTTTCAGACATGCATTTGTTTTCTTGCAAATGACTCTTCACATGTATGCACAAAAATTATATCTGCTACCATTCAAAAAACATAAAAAATGTTTATTACCAAAAATATTATTAGTAAAAGATATAATCACAATATGTTCCAATAGCCAACAAAAAACAAGAATATAACATGATCAAACATGCTGGTAGGATTATATATATTTTTAATATGCCTATTTTCAAGAACTAATTTTCATGTTATTTATTTGCATGGTTCTGAAATTTAATAAAATAAATATTATTACTCAGAAATAGTGGTATTTAAAAATTAATAATGTATCAAACATTAAGTTGCAGGGTTCGTTGATTTAAATCGGCTTGATTTTAATCATGATTTAAATCAGTTTTTCTTTTAAGTTATTTTTTAATAAATTTCAGATAAAACAAACATAATAATGTGCTTTAGTATAATTTAGTTTTATATACCATATATAATCAAACAACTTTCAGAAAGATAAAGCTTAAGCTTAGAGTAAAAAAGTAAAATTAATGTAAAATTTAGAAAAAAAAAATGCTTTCAAATTTCATTTGAATCAAATTATAAAATAATCTTGCAACGGTAAAGAAATCTAAACAGAAATATACTAAATATTTGAATATTTACTCATTAGTATTTAGAAAAACTTTTGCAAATTGAGGTAAAATAAAATTGTATGACTTTATGTGCTGTACTTTAGTGAAGCCTTCTGTATAAGGATTTGAGCAAAATCTGAATCAGCAATTGATTTATTTATTTAATTTAATATAATTGATCTCAGCCCTTTAGAATGGTGGAAGGTATTTTTGTTACAGTTATCGAAAAAGCTCATACTAAAAAGAGAATTAATGATCAACTAGCTTTTTACTGCAATAGATTTATCAGCTTCAATCGAACAAATGTTTTTTGCCTTTGGTTTGATACTTTCTGAAATTAGAAATCAACAGATATAAAACTGTTAAACCGCTGCCATCGAAATGCTCAAGGCCAGAGGACACAAACTGTGAGGTATTCACTAATTGACTTACTTCTCAATTATGTTGGAATTCACACTAGAAAATTTTGAATAACAATTTACTTTTATTTTATTTGTGGAATATCAATCATCGTATAAAACACTGAAGATACTGATTAACTTATGATTAATTGCTTCTTAAACTTAAACATACACATGAGAATTTGGAATCCCCCAATACAAAAATATCCAGATGCGGCAACACTGTAGCATTCCTTCTCTAGCTGAATTTTTATTTAGGGATTCCAAGTTCTTATTAGTGAGTTTAAATAAGTTTGTTTAAGTGAGTTTGTTTTATAAGATGATAAATATTCCACAAGTAAAATAAAATTGCTATTCAAAATTTTCTTGTGTAAATTCCAACACTACTGAGAAGTCAGTCGATTAGTGATGACATCTCAATTTGTGTCCTCTGGCCTTAAGTATTTTGATGGCAGCAATTGAACTCATTTTTCTCAGTCAACACTTAAAAAAAAAAAATTTAAAACTTATTTAAAAACTTCCAATTATCTGATTTGTAGTTTTTCATGCATTTTGTGTAATCAAGATTTTTTTCATAGCCTAAAATTTTACCTTGAAATAATATGAATCATTTATGTAAATTGTGTAATATTAGTAATAGATAATACTTATAATATGCATGTCTATGTATGTAAACTTTATATTATTTAAATTAAACAAAAAGTCATAAAATAATAATAATGTGTGGCAATTTTTAAAAAAATCAAAAAAATCTGATTTAAATAAAAAAAATCCGATTTAAATAAAAAAAATCAGATTGTTTTGATTTTTATTAAAAAAATCAAAAAAATCACGAACCCTGTTAAGTTGCAGAATGTTGATTAATTTTTTCTATTTACTTGAATCTAAGATGCATATTGTTTTTCAGTCACAAAAATAAAGATTTTTCTTTTATATTCACAAAAAAAAATTTAAGAGACAAAAAAATTATGAAACTTAAAGAAATATAATAAATCCTTATTTTAGTCATTTTCCATGTTTATTGCAATTAATATTCAATGCTACAAGACATTTCTTTGCCAAAATTAGAAGATATTTAAATTTAAGTGTCTTATTATTGTTTTAGGATGTAATGAAAATAAGGAATTGCAAAGTTATCCAGTATAGAAATGTGATGTAGGGGAGAATGAAAGTTAGCATTTCTTACATAATCTAACTAAAATATCAAAAGTTTAGTTACCACTATTTTCAAACAGTAATTTCACCAAATGGTACTACTTGGTTATCTCATAGACCGATTTCGCCAAACTATTAACCAAATTACACAAATTGACATAATTTATCTTTTAAATAATTAAATAACCAATATATTAGCAAAATATTAATAAAAATATAAATTAAAAGTCAAATTAAAAATCATTTACTGATATAAAAACATGTGTATCATATTTAATATCAAGTGAATGTGACATCTGCGATCAACCATTATTGTATAGGTGAAAACTGGGAAATTCGATTAATAGCCAGTGGCCGGTAGACCCAGTTTCATTAGTGGCCACTTTTTAAAAGTTAGTAGCCACTTTTTAAAAATAGGTCAAAATGGCTTTTTTTTTAATTTATTTAACGGCTAGTGAGTTACAAAGTTACACATATTTGGTTAAAAATAAAACCGTCATTCCACTGAATGGAAAAATATGAATTGGTGATTAATACTGCAGATAAAATTATAAGTGATAAACTATATTTAAATATATATTAATGCATTGTATAAAACAAACAAGGAAATTGTATTTTTAAATTTTAAATTCAAAAGTAATTTCCCATTTTTCTTGGATATTTTATTCTTAGTTAAAATTGGTGGTAATTATTAAGTTTGATGAATGTACAGATAAATATAAATATTCTTTGCTTTGGCTGAGATTTCAAAACTACGGATGTCTTATAAAGGCAAAATCAGAGAATGCCAATGTGTTGGTAATGTGGAGGAAGTCCACTTGGTAGCAGTAAAGTCAGATGCTAAATTTGCAGTATTACTCACCTAAGTGGCGAGTGCTAATTTTGTCCTACATTTTTAAAGTAATTGGCTATAATGTTTCAATCTTTCTTGGCACCTACATAAACTTCAATCATAAATTTAAAAAAAAATTGTACCAGCCAACTATTACTGGTACAATTAATGAGCATATGGCAAAAGTGAAAGATTTAAGGCACAGCAATGTCCTTAAAATCTTCTTGCACTCAGAGGTAAAATTGGTATAATTTATTTGAAATGCATGTGGAATTAAAATTAATGACTATATTTTGTAGGAAAAAAACTATTTCTTGCAAATATAATCCAAATAAAGAATTCATGGTAAAAAGCCAAAATATAGAAAATACAACAAAGTTGCTAAATATGCTTGCATCCGACAGAAAGAAAGAATTAACCAATTCACTAATTAGATGCAAAGTAAGTAGAGATGCATATATTCATGAAAAAAAGCTGCATTTCACAAAGCAAATTAATAAGATTTTTTAATCGCCGAGTGGCGACTAGGGTGGCGATCAGTGGCCGATTTTTAATTTAAAGAATTAGCCAATTCACTAATTAGATGCAAACAAAGTAGAGTTGAATATATCCATGAAAAAATCTGTATTTTCCAAAGCAAATTAATAAGATTTTTCAATCGCCGAGTGGCGACTAGGGTGGCGATCGATGATCAATTTTGAATTTAAAGAATTAACCTATTCACTAATTAGATGCAAACAAAGTAGAGATGAATATATCCATGAAAAAATCTGTATTTCACAAAGCAAATTAATAAAATTTTTCAATCGCCGAGTGGCGACCATGGGTGCAAGTTTGAAATTTTGCCAGGACTGAAAATATTTTGAATCACCCCCCCCCCCCAACGTTTTTTTTTTCTTATTATTTTTTTAATTCATGTTTTTTTCCATCAACCTTTGAAAAAATTCGCTTTTTCCCCCAATCTTTTGACAGAAATCGCATCTATTTAGCGATTCTTTGACAAAAATCGCGTCTCTATCGCGATCCTATGACCAAAAAGACTCGTTTTTGCGATCCTTTGACGAAAATTCGTGACTTTCCGCGATCCTTTTACAAAAAATCGCGACTTTTTCGCGATCTTTTGACAAAAATTCACAACTTTTTCGCGATCCTTAGACAAAAATTCGCGTCTTTTCCACGATCTTTTGACAAAACTCGCGTCTTTTCTTTGCTCTTTTGACAAAAAATCGCGTTTTCTCCGCAATTCTGACAAAAATAACGTTTTTTCGGCTATAATTTCACGAAAATCGCGTATTTTTCGCGATTCTTTGAAAGAGACTGCGTCATTTTCGCGATCCTTCGACAGGAATCGCGTTTATTTTGCTATTCTTTGACGAAAAACGCGTCTTTTTTGCGATCTTTCGACAGAAATAGCGATTTTTCTGCGATCTTTTGACAAAAATCCTGTATTATCACCAATCTTTTTTTTAAAAAACCGTGTCTTTTTTCGCGATCTGTTGACGAAAAACGTCTTTTCCTCGATTTTTTGACAAAAATCGCATCTTTTCCGCGATTCCTCGACAGAGACAGCATCATTTCCGCGATTCTACGACAGAAATGGCGTTTTTCTTGAGATACGTCGACAAGAATCGCTTTATTTCACAATTTTTTTTTACGAAAAACGCGTCCTTTTGCGATTTTTTATACGAAATAGCGCTGTTTTCTGTGATTTTTTTGACAGAAATAACGTTTTTTTCCGCGATCATTTGACAAAAATCTCTTTTATTCATAATCTTTTGACGAAAAATCGTGTCTTTTTCCGCGATCTTTTGGCGAAAAACGCGTCATTTTCGCAAACATTTTTCGTCGTCGGAGATTTTTCCGTCCCGCTTCCGTCCTCGGGAACTTTTAAAAGACGGAATTCCGTCTGTGGACGGAAAACTTGCACCCATGGTGGCGACTAGCGTGGCGATCGATGGCCAATTTTGAATTTAAAGAATTAACCAAGTCACTAATTAGATGCAAACAAAGTAGAGATGAATATATCCATGAAAAAATCTGTATTTCACAAAGCAAATTAATAAGATTTTTCAATCGCCGAGTGGCGACTAGGGTGGCGATCGATGGCCGATTTTTAATCGCCACTTTTACAACTTTAATCGCCATGTGGCGAGTGGCGACCGTTAATTTACACCTATACATTATTGGCATTTAATCCTAGAATTTGGCGACAGTAATTTCGACGGGATAACCAAGCTGTACCCATCAAATAGCTTAAGTTCTTGCTTATGATCGCCACCCTCTCAAGTAATATATTTATTGATAGGTTGCTTAACGGAGTTTCGTTCAGCTACAGTTTTGTTAAGAAACAAAATTAAGAAATACAACAAGATAATCTGTTTGAAACTTTAAATAACACAAAATAAAAGCTTTAAAAATTAGGGCATGGCAAAAATTGGGGAGGGGGGGGGGGGAGGAGCAGGTTTTCACCAAATAGGATTTAAAAGTTGAGTGCATAGAAAATAAGGAATCTCAAAGTATGGAAATGCAAAACAATTACATATCGCATTGGCTAGAAAATAGGGATTGCTTCACGAACATGCTGTTGATATACTCATTATTAATATTACAAAGTAGAACCCGTCAAATTTTGACGAAAGAAAATGTTTAAGAAGGAACTGTTTCATTAACTTATAATAAACCTACAAAATTAGTTATAGTAAAAAATGCATTTTATATTGCTACGTCTAACTCTTAAACAAACGGTATTTATCATCAAATTAACAAAATACTATTTCTATAAAACACAGTTGTAGAAATTGTTAAAATTAAACCTTAATTAAAATATTTATGTAAGCAGTAAAAAATAATAAAGATATGTAGTTATGATAAAGTTATCAATTAAGGTTCTTATGCTAGTATTTCAAAATGATAAAAAGCAAAACTTATTCAAATTTTACTCAATCATAAAAAAAAATTTCCCCTTGAGATCTAAACCCGACATCAGTTTTACCATATCAAAATTTACAAATACGCATTTCACATCTGTATTCACATTTCAGAAAAATTGGCATTTTAATTTGATAATTTTGATTCAAAACTTGAAGTCTATTAGAAGCTAGAAGCTATTAGATGAAATAGATATTAAACTGTTGATATTCTTTTACATGTAAATCAACTTTTGTAAATGAAGTCAAAATTCACCGGGTTTAATAACACAAGATATTTAAATTTTTATTATTTTTCATTTTAATGAGAAAATGGCAACATAAAGATACAACACTCATTTTTTCCATTTTTCCTTTGCTTTAAATAGAAATGGAGTCTCCTGTTGCCACAATTAGAAAAGTGGTATTAAAAGCTACAGAAAAATTATTGCCACCGCAGCTACAGATATGGTGGTTTTTAAATATCGCCAATCTACACCTAAAATGTTTGCGACAAAATTGCGCTAAAATCAAACACTTTATTTAAAATTAAAACGCTTTCAAAATTCAAAACACTTTATTTAAAAATAAAGTAGTCAATTGGATTTTGGTGGAAAATGAGTTGATACATTTAACATAAATTCAAAACAGTGTCTTTTTTTTTGGCAAATCCCAAATACGCATTTTCGTAGCACTAACAAATGGCGTCAAAAGTCAGCAAACAACAAGGCAACAAAGAATCCAAAAGATAACTGCGTGCGTGTGTCAACAACAAAATTTCGCTTTATTGGCGCATTAGCGCAACTTCTGCTGCGGTGGCGTTAATACGTAAGTACCCAAATTTCATTTAAAAGTACATTTTTTTCCCTACACGGAGGTGTAAAAATTGAAAATGTGCGACACTAAGAAGTTTAAAAACTTTTAGTAGCGAAAATTGCAAAACTGAAATTTATTTAAAATTTGAGTGTTGCCATGCGCAAAATGACGTATGCGTTATGCACAGATATGTTTGGCCTTTATAATATAGATATTTCATATTGTGTAATAAAACCACAAAAGATTGAAATCTTTTCACACACTGCTTGATAGTGCAATCAATTTTTGAACTGAAAATGTTGTACAGACAAAGCTCATTTTCATACAAATTTTTCAAATTTATTTTGAAGTAGCATATAATTGTGATTTTAAAAACATCCTTACCTCATTTTTTTTTTTTTTTTTTTTGCAATCTGAATATGTTGCTCTTACTCGCGTACCGACATATCGGCGTTTGTTTACAATGGTGCTGTTTACGTACTTCACTGGTGCAGTTGAGTTGTTTCTGTCGTGCTCATTATTCAATAATTGTTACTTGCGATCGCATTCACTCGTATTCCTCGTTCTAGACGGAATCTTTCACCGAGATGAACGAGTTATTCAGAGTCGTTCCTACTGGAATCATTCCAAGAAGGGAAAAAAAAAAAAAGAGTAAGGAGTCCAGGAAAAAAAAGTAACAAATCCAAGAAAAAACGGAATGAATCCGATAAAAAAGGAAAGATTAATTAAAAAAAAAAGGATTCCAATTGAAAAAAACACGTCCGAGAACCATTTTAAGAAAAAAGGATGAATCCAGATTCATAAATGAAAGGTCACCGAGGGACATGCAATCTCTAATATTTTTTACTAATATTTTATTACTAATTTTTTTTTCCTTACATATCCATCTTTTTTCATACCATTTCTTACCGTTCGTCTTGATATTTTGGATAGAAGGTACTTTCTTCTGAGATTAAGCATAATTACCCTTGAAAATTTACATTTGGTTGACCTTTCATTTATTGCTATAGTTTATCCATGAAATTTTGCTTTAGCTTTGGATTTGGTCATCAGGCTTGTTGTGGCGGTGTAACGTATTAAAAGTATGCGAAACAATTATAACCTTTATAACAAAAACATAGGCTTTAATCAACATTAAACAACACATACAAATTCTGGCAATCTAAGGAATTTGAAAAGCATATAGCCATGTTGCCAAAACGTTATTCATAAAAACCATACAATAACACATTTATCATTTACACCAACCAAAAAGTTAGCTTACAACATAATTTGACAGATATGTAGGTTTACGTCTCAGTCTACTGGAACGCAATCGTTCATTATCAGTTTTCTGTTCAGGTTGCTCATGTGAAACATTTTCATCAGGCATTGCACCTTCTTTTGTATTTCTTTCGGTCCCCTCCAAAATCTCTGTTGATTGTTTCGAATGATCATCAAGCTCTGAGCATTCGTTCTGGTTAATGGATGGCTCCACTTCACTTTTACTCATAGGTATTTTCGATGATTTCCTCTCTTGGAGCTAAATGTCTAATAGACACAGTAGTCTCACATCCATCTGGTAACTTTACATAAGCATATTTGGATTAGCTTCCAGAAGTTAAATTTGTTGTACAATGGGCTCATACTTATTAGTACATAAATAATTTTTCATCAACACTGGTCCTGCTGAGTAAGCCAAATAAGTACTGAACTTCCATTATGTGACCTTCTAAGGTGAGAGAACACGCATTCATGTGGTGTTTCATTAGTTGCTATGCATAATATTGAACGAATAGAATGGAGTGCTGATTGTAGGACTTCTTCCCACAGTTCAATTTTCTTGTTCTGAGTTTTCAATACCAACTGAATTGTTTTCCAAATGATACCATTGTAGCGTTCGACCTGTCTGTTACCTCGTGGATTACAGGCAGTTGTACGACTAGTTGCTATACGAAGCGCAGTAAGAAACATTTTTAATTCTCTAGACATGAGAGATGTCTAGAGATCCCTGTCTGTATGGATGTATGCTGGCATACCAAATGTTGAAAAGATGTTACTCAAATACTTAACCACTGTAGCTGAGGAGACATCAGAGTGCAGGGAATGGCAAAAGGGAACCTTGAGTACTCGTCAATCACAGTGAGGAGGAAGAAATTTCTTGAATTTGATGATAAAAGGCCTTAAAAAGAAACATGTGGAATTTCCTTCTAAATGGCGAACAACACACTTTTTTGTAATTTGCTGGCTTAATTATCTTTTCAACTGCTTTTCTTCACGGACATGTAGAGCAATCTCTCTATAAAAATTGTTTTGTTTTAAAATATTAGAGGTGTCCATATTGGGTACAAGTATCTTAGGTAGTTGATAGTATGCACTTCTCAAATCAATTTATTGCTGAATATTTCATATCTCGATATTTTTGAGTTGTTTTTAATGTTAAAGTAAATTTTAATGTTGATTAAATTGTAATGTAATAAAAATATGCGAATCAATAATAACTTTTATAACAAAACGTAGGCTTTAATCAACATTAAACAACATATACAAATTCCAGCAATCTAAAGAATTTGAAAAGCATATAGCCATGTTGCCAAAACATTATTCATAAAAACAATACAATAATACATATATCAGGCAGTCTATTAGATTTTCAACGTAATCATTGCTTTCCCCTTCAAAACATCGTCAAATGACCATGTTATTATTTTATGTAGGAAATATAAAGTTATGATTCATGTTATTATTTTATGTAGGAAATTTCATTACTGATCTTATACTTGACATCAGGGCCTACAATTTTTTTCCTTTTCAAAATCCCCCCCTACATAGTCTTCAGCTAATATATCGGTTCTCGCAACCGGCTGTTTTCTGAGTTGGTCCATTTTGGTACTATTCCTTAAAACTCGGTAATTTTGGCGCCTGCACATTTCGAAAAAATTCCTAGGATTCTGTCTATTTAGGAATAAGTTCAAGTGTGAATTTTTTGGGCCGCTGAATCTGAATTTGTAATTTCACATCAAAATTTCTCTCCTCCCAAATTTGGGTAAAATGCACCTCAAAAGAAATTTTTAAAAATTTGATTTTTTATTATTTTAGTGTAAAAGTATCTAAAAATTTAGAAAGACGACAAAATCTGCAACAAATAAGATGCATAACATTATAAATGGGGAGGGGGGTGCCTGCCTCTCAACATACATCACAAGATATGCAATTCGGCTAACCACTTGCATTGTTTGTGTTTGCTCTCCCATTACCCTTCTGAACTTTCAACAATTCTTATTTTATGTTTTTGGGCCACTGAATCCAAGTTTTTAACTTCTCATCAAAGTGCCCCTCCCCCACCCCAAAAATTTTAGTAAAAGGATCGCCAATATAGTTAATTTATTTTTTTTCTTTAGAGAAAAATTATCTAAAAATTCAGAAAGTAGAAAAAATTTGCAAAAAATGCTATACATGACATTTGGGAACATCCATAAATTATGTCATGCTTGAAGGGAGGGAAGGGGGTTAATAAAACTGTTCTAGTTTGTGACAAGGGGGTTGGGATGGGATAAGAAAAAATGTGACACACATTTTGATTAAAAAAAAAAAAAAAAAAAACAAACATTAAAATATGTTTAATTTTATTTTAAATTCCAAAATACTGCTGTTTTCAATTGCTTTTTCATATTAATGAATCTATATTGAATAACTTTGGATGTATTTATAAAAGTATTTATATATATATATACATTGATTAACCTTATTTCATGCAAAATATGAACTCTTTTTATTATTCAGCTCACAAATGTCATTAAAGCAGGTAGTTAAAAGTTTGAAAATAAAATTTGAAATATGATCTAAAATGTAATGCTTTGTTTCTGAATTGCAAGTATATGTTTATATAATATAGCACGACATGTGACAAAAGGGGGGAGGGGTTGAAATGAAACGTAATACTTTGTGACAAAGGAAGGGAGCAGAATCAAACATATAGAAAAAACATGTGACATCATTTTTGGCCGGCTCCTTACAATTTAGGATGAATGGGGTGGGGGGGAGCCTGCCTCTTAACATGCACTGTGGTGCTGCGAGCACTAAGTTATGCAATTCTGCTTTTACCAAAATTTGTGTGTGTGTGTGTGGGGGGGGGGGGGGGGAGAATTGCTGGGAGAAATTTGGGTGAAAAAATAAAACTTCGGATTCAGCAACCCCAAAAAAAAGTACACCTTTTCCCAGAACGACCTTGAATTTTGCTAGGTAGCTACCACAATATGGTCTCGATTGCCTGGACTATTGCTCAAATAGATTTTCATTTTTGTAATAAACCTCAATGTAAGTCAATTAAAACAATCTTTGAGAGTTTCAAGATTTTTTTTTTAATCATCTTCTTCAGGAGAGAAAACAGTGGAAATAAAGTGGTACTCAATCACTCACCAGCAACATGCTAGTCATATTTTTCTTTTGACAAAGAGGATTCTCAAATTCAAATTATGCTTGATAGGAAAAAAAAAAAAAAAACAAAAAAAAAAAAAAAAAAAAAACATAAAACTGAAATATGCATGAAAGTGCTATGATATAATGATGTATTTCTTATATTATTCAAAACCACTTTAAATCAGATTTTTTTTTTTTTTAAAAAACCTTGTTTTACTTTGTTTTTCTTAAAAATTCATTTAGAAAAAAAAAATCATTTTGTATGATATATTTACCACATTATTAGTGTGCCTAATAGGAAGTATTAGTGCCCATTACCCTCTTACAGTGATCCAGATATGCAATTGATAAAGCATGTCAAGGTTCTTGGTCAAAATAACAGCTGGGGCATTTTTTCACTCACAAGGGGACCACCAAACATGGTGCTCACAGATTTTGATGAATTCAAAGTATATTGTAGGGGTCATACAATTAATTATTCGGCTGAAAGGGTTCTTTCAAATGGGCCTTTGTTTTTGAGAAATTGGGGGTCAAAGTTCAGCGTATATTTTAAGTACTTATTAGTAAAGCTGTCTGTCAACAACTTCGTGGCTCCGCGGTAAAGCACGAGATTCCAGACCCGGAGGTGGCGGGTTCAACTCCAAGTTGGCGCTTTTTTTTTTTCTCCTTTTTTATATGTTTCGTATATGTTAAATTTTTTAAGCAGAATTGGAAATTCTACAGCTTTCAACTTATTAATATTTTCTTATGGGGATAGTTTACTTTTTTCATTTTTTTTTTCTTATTTAAAAAAATATGATTCAAAAATAAAAACTAAAATGATAAACTAATGATAAACTAATTACATTTCAAAATTCATGAAATAAATAAAAATAAATAAAAAATGCATATATAATTAAAATTTTCAAAAGTATAAAAATTTTGAATGTTTTAAAATCCCTTCTACTTTAAATATTAATAATTTTGCTCAATTACATTTATATATATTGCTAAGTTAAAAAAAAAAAAAAACCAAGTTGGCTCTTTTTTTTTTCTTTCTTTATATATTTTTTACATGCTACATATTTTAAGCACAATTGGGAATTCTACAGCTTTGAACTTTTTGATATTTTCTTAATAAAGTAAATTTATATTTTCGAATGTATTTCATGAAAATGTCTTTTTATCTGTAATTTTTAAACTAATATTTTTATTGACAAAACTGCATAACGAATTTATGTCTTTAACCTTTTTTATTAATTATTATGTAATTTCTTTTCTAAGCACAATTCTGAAATAATATTTTTTCTTTTTTCTATCGCTTTTTTGTGGAGCATTTTAAATGAAAATTTATCCTTTTTTCTATAAATTATACAAAATAATTTTCAGGTGCAATTTCTCAAACATTTATAGGATTAGTTAATTCAAATAATGCATACCTTCGAATGTGTAATAAAATATAAATGCAGTAGTGCTAAAATATTATCCAAATTTTTACTGATCTTAAATACATTTATCGCTAACGTTTAATAAAAAAATCAACTAGATTCGAAAGTCGTCTGCTAATTAAATTAGAATTTACGATACATAAAATGATATATATTTATTTTATTCGTCTGCTTTTATTTTCTCGGTAAAATCAAGCAAAAATAGAAATTGTTTTTTCTGTTGTCATTTTGTTTCTTTTGCAGACAAATAAAATGTTTGAAATATTGGTATGTATATGTATAGCTAAAATTATGGTATGAAAATTGAGTATGCAATTGGTAGATTTGTATCGAATGCTAAAAATGGGTTGAATGCTAAAAATACTGTAATAGATGGAAGCAGCACTAGTGCAGAAAACTTTCGTTTGGAAAAGGAACAAAAAGGCGAAATTACGAATGCATTAAAATATTGCGAGATGTTGTTACGAAATGATAATCTGCTTACAAATTCCCAACCGGATGATATTTCCTTTTGTTCTATTGCTATAGCTGAAGAATTTCATAATTCAATATTAGAAATATGAGATAATCGACAATTTATCGAGGCAGATGAACGAATATTGAATGAAGAATGTGAATTTAATGAATTTACAAAGGTATGATTTTTTTTTTTTTTTACTTAGCAATATATATAAATGTAATTGAGCAAAATTATTAATATTTAAAGTAGAAGGGATTTTAAAACATTCAAAATTTTTATACTTTTGAAAATTTCAATTATATATGCATTTTTTATTTATTTTTATTTATTTCATGAATTTTGAAGTGTAATTAGTTTATCATTTGAACCATATTTTTTTAAATAAGAAAAAAAAATGAAAAAAGTAAACTATCCCCATAAGAAAATATTAATAAGTTGAAAGCTACAGAATTTCCAATTCTGCTTAAAAAATTTAACATATACGAAACATATAAAGAAGAAGAAAAAAAAAAGCTCCAACTTGGAGTTGAACCCGCCACCTCCGGGTCTGGAATCTCGTGCTTTACCGCGGAGCCACGAAGCTGTTGACAGCCAGTTTTACTTATAAGTACTTAAAATATACGCTGAACTTTGACCCCCAATTTCTCAAAAACCAAGGCCCATTTGAAAGAACCCTTTCAGCCGAATAATTAATGGTATGACCCCTACAATATACTTTGAATTCATCAAAATCTGTGAGCACCATGTTTGGTGGTCCCCTTGTCAGGTGGAAAAAATTCCAATTCGTATAATTTTTTATTAGGATGAGCGAAGCGAATCTTCTACTAGTCCACTCAAATGACACTTTGTCGTACACTTTACAAAAAAACTATACAGTATTTTCACTTGAAATTAAACACAAATATAAATTATGATCTGTAGATTTGCAGAATATTATTTTTTTTACAGAAATACTTTTCAAAAAATTATTATTTTAATTAATTCATTTTACATGCATTTCCAATGCGGACGCATTTTAGCAAATAAATAAAAAATGAAACGCGTATATTTTCAGAAAAAAAAAATATATAAATCATGGAGTAAATAATTATAGATAGAATCATGATTAATTTAATAAATGAAATATGTTTTCATCACTCCGCAAAATCGTTTGCACAGATGACACTTAAACATTTTAAAAGAATTGTATTATGGATTTTTTTTTTTTTAGTAAAGTGGCAACAAAAGAATTGTAAGCAAATAAAATTAATTTTTAAATTTGCCATATAAATGAAAAATTAAAAGAACTGCTTAAAGTTGTTGCCTCGATTCAAGCTCTTTATAAATGTACTAAAGCAAAGTTGGCCGATTCAGAAACTATAAATGGACTTTAATAATTTCTTACTTTATCATTTGGATTTAAAGTAATGTTACGTTCTTATTTGTGGACCGAAAAAGGTTTAGTGAATGGTACTTTAGACTTTGTTGCGCGTATTAAAGAAAATCACAAGCCATCAGACCAGATACCGCAAATAATCATGGATAAATTTGAATACTGCAGTAATTTAACTTATATGAATTGGTGCGTACCAATTCCCCCAATAATTAAATTCTGGAAAAATGGAAGCATAAATTGCTCAATAAAACAATTTCCTTTGCAATCAATTTTTGCAGTTATAATTCATAAATCTCAAGGTTTGACATCAGATAAAGCAGTAGTAGATATTGGGGATAAAGAGACATCAATTTGCTTAACGCACGTAGCGTTGTCGAGAGTGAAATTCCTTCAAGGTTTATCATTTAATAGAAAATTCCCTTACAAGAGATTCTACAATATAAAAAATTTTCATATGCTGGTATGCAGAAAAAAAGAAGAAATTAGAATTTAAAAAAAATTACATTTAATAGTTCTTAGTATCAACGAGAGTAGATTTTAATGTTTTTCCAAATATTTTGTTTGAATGTATTATTCTAAGATTGCTATCAAAGATTATTTGATGTGAATTACAAAGATTGAAAACATACCTATTTCAAATCATTTCAGATAACTCCAGAGGCTATTGGGAAATGTAAAAACATCTTTAAAACTTTTGATTAAAAATTAAAAAAATATTTTGTAAAATTTTGCTTTGAAAATATTTTTATTTATACCAGTCTTATATCACAGATAAAAAATTCCGAGGAAATTCTTAATTATTTGGCTGAACTTACATTTCTAAAATTTAACCAAAACATAAGATAAAGTTTTTGCTTAATAAAGATGCAAAAATAATATAAAATAATAATGTTATTTTCAAATATTTATCTTATGAAATAATGCTTCGCGAATCCAAACAAAGCACGGCTTTTGCTAGTTTAAATTATTTCTTTTAGATAAATTTAACACAAAAAAGTCAAATAGTAATGTAATTAAGTCAAAGATGACAGTAAATAATTTGTAACAGGCAATATCTTAATTGAAGTGAAATAATATACTTCTAAACATAAAATTTAAAAGGATATAATGTGCAGTTATAGTTTATTAAAACCCTCCCCCTCCCACAACATCAATTTTTTTTCATACATCTACAAAGGGTATTTGGGCAATACACTCTGCTTTAATGAAATCAAAATATGTTATTTTAAAATAAATAGCATTTTTTTATTTATTAAAACCAACCAATCTATATCCAATTCAAAGGATTTGTTTCTTTTCGGAATAGTTCCGAAAGGACCGATTCCTCAGAGTCGGTAGATTTCGGAATGATTCTGAGGATTCGATAATTTTTGGAACCATTCCGAAAAGGACCAATGCCTTTTTATAGACTGGAATCGTTCCTTCAGTTCCACTGCCGGAATAGTCCCTTTGGAATCGTTCTTCAACAAATGACACATCTTTACTATATATATAAAAGAAACTCTGGATTTTGTATTAGTCAACGCATAGAAAAATTACTGAACCTATAATTTTTTTAATTGGGGTAAAAATACTGCTTATATCATCGAGTGCCACTAAGAAAGGATTTTACAAAATTCCACCACAATTTTTTATGAATTTTAAAAATAATTTACACATTTTTTATTTTCATATTTTATAGTATGCATATTCATGATGGGTAAGTTTTGTGGTCCCCCAACCACTAGTTTACAGAGTCGTCATTGGATACGTACTTTTTATTTTCCAATTGCTATCACTGATTATGCTGCTACGCTCCTAAAAAAACTAGTTGTTAGGAGCCACTATAATACTTACACATCATGGATATGCATAATATATCATATGAAAATAAAACATGTCTAAACTATTTATAAAACGCATTGCAATTCCAAAACAAAAAATAAAGACATATTTAAATATTTTTAATATACATAGTAAGGCTCTACAAATGAATTGCTGATGAACTCATTTCGACAAATTACATAAAACAGCAAACTACTCAAGTAGTACCGCACTGAATGAAAAAAAAAACATCCTTATAACTCGAAAAATGATAATCATACTCACTAACAGTTTACTGCATCAAATTAAGTGTTTCATTTCCAATTAAAATATTTCTTTGAATTAAATACATGGTCATGAAAAATTGAAGAATGTGGAAAACAGGATCACCAATATTTCGAGAACTCATTATCCCATTGACTTCGTTCTTTATGCAAAATTTGTGTTTTTTTATTGTCTTTTATGTTCACTCCTTAAACTAAAAAAAATTGAAAATTTTAATATACCTTTCATCAGAACAAATTTTTTGAGAGTCTGAAAAAATAGTTCCAGATAATCGAGGTTACTGATATTAAATAGGCTTTGGTCACATTCTTACATACTAAGTGCATACAAAATTTTAAGTCACTATCTGAATTTGTTTGGGAGATAGAGAGCTTACAGACAAACAAACGGATGGACAACAAAATTTTATTTTTTGCTAAAAATATGTTTTTCGGAATATCCAGTGTCTGAAAGGTGTCATTCCGTCAAAAAAAATTTCTGATGTGTTCAAAATGATTGCAAGACTTACCCTATACTATGCATGATGGGTAAGTAAAAAAAATATCCAGACGAGAGAACAAACAAACCTACCCGTGCTGATGAGTCGGACACTTTAATGATGGATTCATTTTTTCGGAGGTCGCAGACAACATAGTGTGCTGGAAATGTAGAAGCCAGGATGTGTTGGACCTGGCAGTTCAAGGCCACACACGTCACATCTTCTGGAGGCTACAGGAAAAAGAAAAAAAAAATATTGAATGCCAAGTCAATGACATTTAACATCATAAAACAGTTTAAAAAAAAAACCAGGTAGATAGAAATTAAGAAAATAACAGTGAAAATTTAAAATACTAATTCCATTCTAATCTTTGAAAGCATGCAAATGAAAGTATGTCGTTTTGTAGGCAGATGAGCACAAAAGTGGGGTATCTTCCATCTCAACTTTTTCCAACAATCTTAAAGTATTTAGGAATTGGATCTTTCTGCCTGTCTATACTTTGTCCACCATATTGCCATGCCACTTTTTTTATTACTACAAAATGTATTCAAGTTATTAAGAATTTTAATATTGAAAATATAGTGATATAAAGGAAAACAGAAAGTGAAAATAAAACATTTACAGTTTAGTGTTGACACACAAAATAATTACTGTAAAATCGCTTATTTTCATTAGCTGTAGTTTCCATGAAAATGAAGATATCAGTGATTTTGCGAGTTGAAAATTTCACAAATTTTATAAGAACAGAACTGATAGTTAAAATCTTTATCCAGAGGATTAGAAACATTGGCATTGTCAATGATGAAAGACTAACCCCTACTTGAAGTTACAACTAAATTAAAATGGGTATTTTTTAGCTAGCCAAGTGCCAGTGCTATAATACATACATATCTATATGTATATACACATATACAGGGTTCTCATTGCTGTTCACTAGTGTGCCAAATCACGAAAAAATGCTTCATTTTTCGACTAAGTGAACATTCAGAGAAACCAACCTCACCAAAATGTGACGTTATTATTTTTTGTGTGTGTGTGGTTACAGTTGAAATTTTTATCTATGTTTTTGTATGACTGGTGCCGCTTTTCATCTTAAGTCAACGGTACGATTCTCATTACACTATTTATAGAAATATTAACTCAATATCAATTAAGTTTAGCCACAGAAAACATTAAGTATTATATGATAAGTATTTCAGAGTTGTCAGTTTATCAATGTCTATGCACGGTAAAATCACAAACACTCACTTGCATCAATCGCCAAATCAAGAAAAGTTTTGCGGAAATGCAGTGTTGAATTTGCCATTTATTCTACTATTTATTAGTTCAAAGTACCATTGGTCAATCATCACGTTTTTCTCTCGGTTATAGACAAAACATTATAGCAATTTTTGGTGTAAATTTTCATGATGGTAAATCAAAAATAGTTGGTTGGAAATTCTATTTTGACCATAAAATTGAAATTAAAAGAATGTTTGAAGCATTTACACATTTAAGAGACATTTAGAATATACTTATTTTTAATAGTTTATGTAGCATATAGTAGAATTAATTTCTATAATGACAAAGGATTATGTTATTTTAAAACACACACACACAAAAAAAAAGATGCAATAAGGGCAGAGTTGCCGTTTCTGGCATTTTGGATGCATTTTAATACAGAAAATGATCTTTTATTAAATTAAAAGATTTAGGAAATTTAAAACAACAACATTTTTTAAAGATTGATTTTTGAGTATTTCAAGCTTAATCTATTTTGTTAACTTTTTCTTTTTTTTCATTTGGCTACTGTTTTTTATTTCTTATTCACCAAATCGCTAATGTTGGTAAAGCCAGTGAGAACCTTGCAACATATGTGTATACATACATATATATGTATTTAATTATACAAATGTATGTATATGCAGGATGTCCTAGAAGTAATGGGACAAACTTTAAAGGAAGGTAGGGGACATCACAAGGATTCAGAATTGCATAGCAACCCAAGGTCGGAATAGTGTTCCTGGCACAGTATTGACGACACAAAGCACAAGAAAGAAAGGATACGAACAGGGAGAGAAAACATGTTTTTTATCCTTAGTGATGTAAAAATGCCAGGACACTGCTGAATAACTTGTTGCATGCATCATGGCAGTTATTGGAGAAGTTCCGGACATTTGCGGTATTTTCTAAAGAACATTAGATCTTCCGTATACCGGAGATGTGCCTCTATGCATCCCGGGCCGGGGTCATAATTTCGAACTACTAATTTGAGGATGATCGTTGTCTCTTAAATGTTCTTTTTCTTAGTTTTCTATGTTGTACTAAGGATAATAAAGATGTCTTCTCTTTATATCCGTGCCTTGTCTTTCTTTTGTTTGTCGTCACTACTGTGCCAAGAAATAGTTTCCGACCATGGGTTGTTATGCAATTCTGAATCCTTGTGATGCCCCCTACCTCCCCTTTAAGTTTGTCCTATTACTTCTGGGACACCCTTGTATATGCATAGATATGTATGTATGTATAAGACTGGTGCCTGGCTAAACAAAAAGTACCATAAAATGTTAAAAGGTTTTGCCAAAGCAAAAACAAACTTAAAACATTAAAAAAAAAAACACTTAACTAACGAAGCTGAACTGAGCGTTATTGTAAATGATATTTATAATTTCAAATTATTATATTATTATATTCATGAATTGCAATTTATTATGTCTTGTCAGAAACACCTGACAAGCCAAAAACTCACCATACATCACATACATGAGACTTTCACCTTCCAGAACTCTCATTAATGACATAATCAATTGTGATTCATCAGTGAAATGCATGTACAGATGTCTACCGCCATCTGTTAGCAGCTGAAGTAATCACACTAGTATGATAGTAAGAGTGGCGAATTCAGTTTGCAAGGAAATGCGGATAAAGAAAAGTAACCGGCAAAATAAAGTAATAGATTTAGAGTATAAGATTAAACATGGTTTGTGATGCATTTTATGGTTATGATTTTTCTAACACACTGAGATAGATTGATCTCATTGACATGGACTTCTAAAAAATACAGACTAAGTTGCATTTATAGATTGTTTGCAGGAATGCACAAAACACATCCATTACCATGCCTTTTTAGGTGTGTTCATAATTATGTAAATACATAGCACCTATAGTTGTCGTTCAGTCCGTCTGTCCATCTGTCTGTCTGCATATAACAACGCAAAAACTACCCAACCGAATCTTTTGAAATTTAAAATACATAATTATTATATAATTTTGTTGAGCCATTACAAATTTTATGAGAATCGGATGGATAGATTAATTACAGGGATGATCAAAAGTATTCCATTACATTACGGTCAGTGGGGGAAAATGTTGCATATGCATTATAATCGTTTGGAATTTAAATTACATACTTATTACATAATTTTGTCAAGTCATTTCAATTTTTTTGAAAATAGGATGCATAGATCAAATACAGGGACAATCAAAAGTACTCTATTACATTACAGTCAATGAAAAAAAAAAAAGTTTTAAATGCATTTTAATAATATTACACTCATTTAGTGTTCACTCTAGAAATAAAAAGGGCATGGTGCTATTCGTTAAAAAGGGTACTACTGCAGCAGAAAAGGGCACTTTTGCAACAGGGTCATTCCACGTGAAATCAACCAATTTAAAGAAAACGTTTTGCATCATAGTCACAGATTTTTTTTACATTTTTATCATAGATAGACCAGTGAAACCCTAAAATCTGAAATTTAAAAGTAATTTTTGCAATATTGGCTGAGATATAGCCATTTGAAAACTGACCATTTTTGCTAAATGGCGGCCATCTTGGAATCTTATTATCTGAAAAAGACCATAACTTGACAACTAAGGGCTCAATTTTTATATATCTGGTATCAGTTTCAAGCTATTTGTACAAAGTATGCAAATTTCACATCAAAACAATAATAAGTTTTCATTTATTTACTTTTTATTATGGTCAAACTGAAAATATCACCCAAAAAAAGGGCTGACTAAAATGGCCCATAAAAAAAAAACATCATGAATTTTTCTGAAACTTGGTAAAAACATTGCTCCATCTGTGGGCTTTAAATATTAAAAAAATTGGAGAGGTAAAATCTTTTGTTTAAAAATAAATGATTTTTTACACATAAGGTGTCATTAACTAAATAATGATCATTTTAGAATCTGTAACTATTGCTAATTTAAGAAATAATGGTAAAAATATTTTTTTTTAAACATTTAAATTAATATATTGTGTGTTTATTATATAATTCAATAAAGAAGCATCAGTTTGCATCTATTTATATTAAATATTCATGTATTAAAATACAAGTAAATTTTCATTTCTACAATGCTTTTTATTTCATTTAAAATATGAGAATATGATTCTCTAAACATATTTACAAAAATATTAAATACCTTACTATAATAGACTACATTAAAAAAAGCCACATAATATTTTCCCCTGAAATATTGGAGAAATACTAGCTGTAAATCACAGTTGAATTCATTCAATTGTGTGATTTAAATAAAATAAAAAATTATATAAATTATGTATATATAAATCTGGCCACAAAATGTCTTAAATAGGTTCTATGTACAGGGGAGAGTGGAAAGGAATAGGACACTTTTTACAAAAATTAGATTTTTTTTTTCCACAAAAACAAAAATTTTGATTTTCTGAATACAAAATAAAATACTTTCTAATGTTCTTGAACAATATCTCTAACAATTCTGAATCATCCTTCCAGTGATGAAGATACTGGAATTTGAAATTGTAACACAAACATTATCAACCTATAATCTTTGTTAAATAGTAAATATAGCCAACACTAGAATAATTTGTTTTCTTTAATACATTGTTTTATAGTTGTCTCATTCCTGCTTGTTAGTGCAGAGGTATGGGACACGAAATTTAGAATTTCTTTAATTATAAAATTGTTTAGCTATATTGTTCAAAAATATTAGAAAGTATTTTATTTTGTATTCAAAAAATATTTTTTTTGTTTTTGTTTTTCTGTAAAAAAAAAAAAAAAAAAAAATGATTTTTTAATTTTTGTAAAATGTGTCCTATTCTTCCCCACTCTCCCCTATACATAGAACCTATTTAAGACATTTTTTTCCATTTAAAAAATAATATTTATGTGGTCAAATTTATATATATATATATAATTTATATATTTTTTATTTTATTTAAATCACACAATTGAATGAATTCAACTGTGATTTACAGCTAGTATTTCTCCAATATTTCAGAGAAAAATATTAAGTGTTTTTTTTTATGTAGTTTATTATAGTAAGGTATTTAATATTTATGTAAATATGTTTTGAGAATTATATTCTCATATTTCAAATGAAATAAAAGGTATTGTAGAAATGAAAATTTATTTGTATTTTAATATATGAATATTTAGTATAAATAGCTGCAAATTTATATTTCTTCATTGAATTATATAATAAACACACAATACTGACAATATATTAATTTGAATGTTAAAAAAAATTATTTTAACCATTATTTCTTAAATTAGCAATAGTTACAGATTCTAAAATGATCATTATTTAGTTAGATTCACCTTATGTGTAAAAAATCATTTATTTTTAAACAAAAGATTTTACCTCTCCAATTTTTTTTATTATTCAAAGCCCACAGATAGAGCAATGTTTTTCCCAAGTTTCAGAAAAATTCCTGATGATTCATTTTTTTTTTTTTTTTTTTTTTTTTTTTTTTATGGGCCATTACAGTGAGCCCTTTTTTGGGGTGATATTTTCAGTTTGACCATAATAAAAAGTAAATAAATGGAAATGTTTTATTGTTTTAATGTGAAATTTGCATTCCTTGTACAAATAGCTTCAAATTGGTACCAGATATATAAAAATTGAGCCCTTAGTTGTCAAGTTATGGTCTCTTTCAGATAATGATAAGATTCCAAGATGGCCACCATTTAGCAAAAATGGTAAGTTTTCCAATGGCTATATTTCAGCCAATATTGCGAAAATTACTTTTAAATTTCAGTTTGGAGGGTTGCTATGTCTGTCTATGATAAAAATTTTAAAAAAATCTGTGACTATGATGCAACACCCATTGGTTGAATTCATGTGGAATGACCCAAGAAATTTCTTTATTTCCTTTAAAAAGGGGGAAAAAGAAAGCGGGAAAATACATAATTTTTAAGTAAGATAAATCAAATAATATTAATTTTGAATGATTTTATGATATAAAAATTAAAAATACAATTAAATTAAACCATGATTGAATAGTTTGATGTTCTTTTTCGTAAAGAAATGAAAAAATTCTATCATTTTTGGACACAAATTTAGAAATACTACGAAATAAAATAAATATTTATTAAAAATCTCTGGGTATAACCGGTGGTGCATTTTGCTACTTTTAAAAAGGGCAGGGTGCATTTTGCAAATTTGAAAAAGGGCAGGGTGCTGCACCCTTCAAAAATGGCCTAGAATGAACACTACACTCATTTGAACATAATAATATTGATATGCATCATAAAGTACATATTATAATATAGATTTTGCATAATCTGTTGTGCAAAGAACTTTTGTTATTGATTTACAAGGCCACACAAAAGTATTCCATTACATAATGAGTATAGACAGAACATTGTTTGGTGCGTATTTTAATTGTAATTAACTATTTACAAATAAAATTTCAAAATATTTCACGGTCAATACAAATGACACACAACAATGAGATATAAACAACAAAAAAATCACACACTCTATTGTAAAAAATTCAAATAGACCATGATCTAAAAGAATTTCCAACATGGTTCATCCCATTCAAGCTTTCACAAGGAATTAATTCATTAATTCTAACCATAACTTAGGAATAATAAAAGAAACAGTATCATTGCAAACAAAATTTTTACGCATCATAAATTTCAATGGACTCTCTTATAATAGACTTATGACAACAATATGATATGAAACATAATTTGCTTTCACTAAACAATATTTTTAATCCCCTAATTTAAATATATTCTAGATAAGGCACATAAGGGTTAGTACGCCCAAATTTAATATCAGATTCATGCTCCCCTTTTCTAATACCAAGCTTTCTCCCAGTCATGCCTATGCCTATGTAATAATTTAAGTTCACATTTTCTGTAATACAGTAGACTCCCTCAAATCCACACAGCTTGGGACCAGAGGTTTTGCAGATTTCTGGTCATTGCTTTGTTTACATTTTTTTTTTTTTTAAATAATTTGAATGTAATTAATAATGAAATCAAATGTATAATGAATGCATACAATATACTAAAATAAAAAAAAAAAAAAAGTAATAAACTAAGATAAAAAAAAATTTAGATATTTTTTTAAAATGATTAAAATACTAAAAGAAAAGGTCAAGTTAATAATCTACAATGTATAATTAAATATTCATTATAAGAGGAAATGTGTTTCTTCTAAATTATTCAATGAAACTTGCTTCATAAAGGTACATTACTAATTCACATCAGGATCATAAAATAATGAAACTTTATTTCAGGTTTAGCCAGACTTAATAACTAAAAAAGCTTGATTAATATATTAATATATTTGGTAAGATTGTGATTACCAGTAATATTAGCAATATCTTTTTTTTTTTTTTTTTTTTTTTTTTTTTCAGAATAAATTATTCTTTTTTCATGAAAAAACATGAATTCAATAACCTTAACAAAAATTATAAATTAAAAAATGTATGGAATTGATATAAAACTGAAAAAATCAATTTTTGCACATACATCTGAACTGAATGTTTCATTGTTTACATCCATAAAATATGTGCAGATTTTAGAGAGTTGTGGATTTTAGGAGTGCAGATTTGAGGGAGTCTACTGTATAAGATATTTCATAAACTCCAGCAATATCATCATGTCCTATAGGATCCACTTGCTTATTAAGTAAACACCTTAATTTTGGCGGAAGCGTTGCAATCAATTCAATATTAAACTTTTTTAATTTAAATTTTAACTTTTCAAAACTGCCTTTCAGATACGGAAAAGGAACTCTTTTACATTTTTTAGGATCTTCCCCTTTGTTGAATCTTTCAATTAACTCTGGATTTTGTTGTTTAGGCTTCCCTTTTCTATAATAATTTATTAATTTATTGATGCTATTTATTTTATACCCATTAGAACCTGCAATCTCACGAATATTACACAACTCCTTATTTAAAAATTCTTCAGAACAAACTTTAAACGCTCTGTCAACCATGAAACGGAAAGTAGAGAATTTATAACAAAAAGGTGAACAAGCAGAATTTGGAATAATATGTTGGCTATTAATTTTTTTTTTTTCTATAAATTGATCTTTTCAGTGAATCCACCTCCCTAATTAAAAAAGTGTCTAAAAACAGTAAACTACAATTCACTTCAAATTCATATGCAAATTGAATATTTTTATCTAATTTATTAACTTTATCAACAAAACTAAAGAAAGAATCTACCCCTCCCCCCCCCCCATTCCCAAACCAAAAAAACATCAACATACCTTTTCCAAAAAATAGGAACTTTATCAAAATTTACAAAAATTCTTTTCTCTGGTCTCATCTTGAATTCCGTGAGAAAACCTGAAATGGGAGAATCAATTGGAGCCCCCATATTTTGCTCATAAATTTTCCCATCAAACATAAAGAAATCATTATTTGTGATCGACTGTCCACTTTTCAGTGTCTTTTTTACATTGTCACTATACTTTTCTGAACTATTAATATAGGAATTAACGTCACTAATGTCGATTGATGGAAATGACGACTTGACATCCATACTTGCCAAAATACATTCATGAGAAATCTTAAGCATTTTGTTAGGTTCAACAAATTCTGCTGTGGTTTTAAAAGATTCACCTTTTATATAAACATTTTAATAAAAATTTTATTTTACTTAAGAAAAGTGTTATAATAATTAAAAATAAATGACATTGACATGTTTCGGATCCGTCTAATAAGATCCATAACTATAATAAAAATAAAATTTCAAAACATTTCACGGTCAATACAAATGACATACGACAATGAGATATAAACAACAAAAAGCATACGCTCTATTGTAAAAAATTAAATTAAAATAGACCATGATCTAAAAGAATTTCCAACATGGTTCATCCCATTCAAGCTCTCACGAGGAATTTATTCATTAATTTTAACCATAATTTAGGAATAATAAAAGAAATGGTATCACTGCAAAAGAAATTTTTACGTGCATAAATTTCAATGGACTCCCTTATAATAGACGTACGACAACAATTTGATATGAAACCTAATTTGCTTTCACTGAACAATATTTTTATCCCCTCAATTACTTTTAAAATATAGGACATAATTAGCACTTGCCACTAGGTGAGTAATAATGCAAATTCTGACTTCCTCCAACTCACCAACAGATTGGCACTCTCCGATTGCCTTAATAAGACAGCCAAAGCAAAGAATATTTATATTTGTACACTCGCCAAACTTAATAATTACCACTTGCCAATCTTAATGATATTAGATCCTCCTAAGTTTTAAATAAAAAAAAAATATTGTGAAATTATTTTTAAATTTTAAATTTAAAAATACAATTTTTTTTTGTTTGTTTTATACAATACATTAATATATATTTAAACAGTAGCGTAGCTATGTTTTTTGGCGCCCGGGACCAGCAAGAAATTTTGTGCCCCCACCCCAATATAGATATATAACAATTTCTCTCAAGTTGGCGCCCCTAGGCCTCGGTGCCTGGGGTGGACCCCCCCCCCCCCCTTAGCTACGCCATTGTATTTAAATAAAGTTTATCACTTATAATTTTATCTGCAGTATTAATTACTAATTTAATATTTTTCCATTCAGTGGAATGCCAGTTTTATTTTTAACCAAATATTTGTAACTTTGTTACTCACTAGACACTAAATAAATAAATTTAAAAAATCATTTTGACCTGTACTTAAAAAGTGGAAATAAATAATTAATTTGGACCATGTAAATTATCTACATAATTTTTGAAAGGGTAGATCTTCTCTTCCTCATTTAAAAACCAAGTACTCAATCAACTTTTTTTTAAAATTTTGATATTCAAACTTAAGTTTTTCTGCCAGTAGAATCCACAAAGCGAGATTGAAACTAGTTGCTCTATTTTTCTGAATCATCTTTGTGCTTCATGGTTTTGGTATTTTGTAAATAATCATTGTTACTGATGGGAACTGAACGTGATAATGATCTTTATACTTCCCACACCATTCGGCAATTTTTTTCCCCATGCATGTCAATCTGATCTATCCAAACATCAGTGGCGTAGCTAAGGGGGGGCAAGGCGGGGCGTCTGCCCCGGGCGCCGAGGCCTAGGGGCGCCAAATTGAGAGAAATTGTTATATATCTATATTGGGGTGGGGGCGCAAAATTTCTTGCTGGCCCCGGGCGCCAAAATACATAACTACGCCACTGCCAAACATCACAGAATTTCATAAATCTATGTTCACATTGTGTCATTGCATTAATGTGATGCAATAAATATGCCTTTTCTACATTAAAAAATAAAATAAAAACAATGTATTGCAGCTGAATACACGATACGAAAAACTAAAATAATCACAATGAAACACAGAACCATGTTGAACGTCAGTCTAACATGCATGCAGTAACTAAGTGATGCATGTAAATACAAGCAATAATATTAATACCAATTATATGAAAAAATAGAGAAATATCGGACAATTAGAAAAATATAGGTCGATATAGGTAATATTTGAAGGTTATTCTATAAATATAGGATGTATATGAAATATAGGACAACTCTGACCCCCTGTATATTTCCGAATGTTTTGTAACCATTCGGAAGTCTCTATAACTTTTCTTGCTCCCCCCCCCCCCTCAATTCAGAATTACCATGAGAAGAGTGAATTTCATTAATATGTCAAATATTAAAAATCTAAAAAATATATAAATGGGAAATATTAAAATCTAAAAAATATATAAACACTTACCTAGGATAATGCGTTCAGAGATAACGTGATGCGATTCGGTATCGCAACCTAACTGCGTCTGAGCTGTGAAACGATTCATTTGAGCGGAGTCGCCTCGCTTTTTGGATGAGTCGAACCTGAATCTCAGACACAAGCTGCCTTGTGTCGGTTGGAGGAATTATCAAAGTTATCATATATCATATATTCGTTAGCTTTCGTGTGGTACCATATCATGGCGCATGCGTATTTGTTTGGTATCATATCATGGCGCATGCGTATTTGAGCTTTGTTTTGTCGTCTGCTAGAAAATCCAGATCCAATGTAAACAGCGGTAAGGAAATTTTTCTAATTTTATTTTTTATGGATTATTTAAAAAGAAAATTAAAATAATGTAGGTAAAAAATACGATGTAAAAAAAGCCTCAGATAAGTTTTTAGTAATTGATGTGATGCTTTTGTGTATAATATCCCTTGTTTATGCTGTTTTCAATCATTTGCATTATCAGTTTTTCTGATTCATTTATTTATTTATTTTATTTTCAATAAATAAAAATTTATGCTTAGTTTGTTTTAGTTATTAGATAAATAACATTTGATAGGATTAGTTAAGATAAAGTTTATACTAATAATGACATTTTTATGGATTATTTCATTGAGAAAAAAAAAAAAAAAAAAAGAATTAGAAAAGCTCAGGTAAGTTTTTATTGTTTATAATGTAGTTGAATAAGTTGATGTAACGCATTTCACAGAACATCCTTTTTTTTATGCACAGGTTTAAATCATTTATCGTTATTAGTTTTTCTGATTTATTTATTTATAAATTATTCAGCGATATGAAATGCCACAAATATTCAATGATTCAGCAGGATCCATCAAAATAAAAATTTATGCTTAGTTTTTTTCTCTCTCTCTTTTTTTTACTTACTAGATAAGTATTAATCTGAAAAGTTTATACTGGTTACAATATTTCTAGGAAAAATTTATTTTTGTGAAACTGTTTTATATACAGTATTCTGAATAACTGTTTTTTCCGGTTAGCTGGATGGGCATTAAATCATCATCCATTTGATAAGTTTTATGGGATATAGGTGGTTATAGTATTACTTCTGATTTTAAATTAGATTACTTGAACTAAGAATCAGATGCAAGTGAAGTCAAATGTTAAGAGTTTTGAAAGAAGGCCATTTATGGGAATCTCTTGGGAACAAAAACTCTTCTGTTTCCTTTATCAACAATACAATCTATTTAAAAAACATATTTAATACGAATATATATATGATGGCTTATATTTCAAATACTAGGAGCTGTTATCAAACTATACAATTGTTTCAAGCAATGTATATGTCAAATTGACAGTGTATGACATTTTGTTTCTACTAAGATTCTAATATCAATCTATTAGAAATATCATTCTGGATAACTGGTTTTCCGACTTACTGGCTTCCGGATAAATGGTTCCGTACTGTATTGCTTTTTCTATATGTTTTCATTGAACACTATGAGGTAAACTTTTGCTCAACATGCGCAACAGATATATAAATACAGCAGGGCAATATGATATTCTGATTTCAGGGGAAGAATAAATCAGATCTATTTCAGATTTTCCTTTGTGGGATTGAACAAAGTCACTTTGCAAATTTTGAGATGATTTTATATGCAATGAAAGTTTCAACTAAATTAATAGATAGCACAGTATATCAGCCTGATATTGCCCCATTTGGCCGATCTTGACATCCATTGGCAAAGACCTATCGTATTTTATTGATACTGGCCAATGTTGATCGATGTTGGATCAGAAATATTAAAACTTCTTGAATTTTGAATACAGTAGACTCCCTCAAATTCGCAACTCTAAATCTTCAAATAATTTATGGATGTAAACAATGAAACTTTCAGTTCAGCAGATATAGGTACAAAATTAGACTTTTTTAATTTTATATCAATTCCATTGTATATTTTAATTTGTAAATTTCGTTAATATTACTTGAATTCATGTTTTTTTCATGAAGGAAGAATAAATTTAGTCCTGAAAAAACTCTAGATATTGCTAATATCACTGGTCATCACAATCTTCACAATAAATATATTTATGTATTGATTAAGATTTTTTTGGTTATGAAGTCTAGCTAAACCTGAAATAAAACTTTCTTATTTTATGATTTTGATGTGAATTTATAGTACACCTGAAGATAATTTCAATGAAAAATTTAGGAGAAATACATTTCATATTTATAATGAATATTTGATACATTATTGATTATTAACTTGACCTTTGTTTTTAATATTTTAATCATTTCAAAAAATCAGATGGTTTTTTATATTATTTTATTTAATAATATTTTACTATGTTGTAAGTATTCATTATAATCTCAATTGCATTAATTATTACATTGAAATTGCTGTTTTAAAAAATACAAACAAAGCAATGACCAGAAAATTCTAAAATCCTCATAATATCTGTTCTCAAGCTGTGCAGATTTGGGGGAGTCCACTATATATAAATTTTTAATTTACATATTGTTTTTTTTTCTTTTGAAATAATAGCAATCAATTTTCATAACATTTAAATCCTGTAAATCTATGTAGAAAAAGTCATATTTGTCAACATCAGCAGCACTGTGTGAAAAGGAGAGAGGGCGATTGCTCGAGGCGCAAAAATTTAGAGGGCACCAAATTTTTACTACAGTAGACGCCCTCAATTCCGCACAGCTTGCGACCAGAAGTTGTGCGGATTTCTGATCATGGCTTTGTTTACATTATTTAAAACAGTAATTTGAATGTAATTAATAATGCAATGTAAATTATAATGAATACTTACAATATATTAAATCATTAAAATAAGTAATAAACTAAAATAATAAATATTTAGATAATTCTTTAAATAATTAAAATATTAAAAACAAAGGTCTAATTAATAACATATGATTAAGTGTTCATAATAAAGATGTAATGTATTTTTCCTAAATTATTCCATGAAATTTGCTTCGTAAATAATGTACAATACTAATTCACATCAAAATAATAAAAAAAGGAAAATTTATTTCAAGGTTTAGCCAGACTTAATAACCAAGAAAGCTTGATTAATACATAAATATTGGTAAGATTATGATTATCATTGATATCAGCAATACAGTAGACTCCCTCAAATCTGTACAACTTGGGACCATAGATTGTGCGGATTTTAAAATTTTGCAGATTTCTGGTCATTGCTTTGTTTATTTTTTTTAAACAGTAATTTGAATGTAACTAATAAAGCAATCAAAACTATAATGAATGCTTACAATATAATAAAATATCAAAATACTTCAGCCAATACATCCCTGTTTTGAATACTGGCATGTACTTTTTTCACCCACTTGGAAAATTCACGATGGATCCTATACTGTATACATACATAGACCTATATGTGAGTGTATATATTTGTGTATTATATATATACAGTAGACTCCCTCAAATCCGCACAGCTTGGGACCGGAGGTTGTGCGAATTTTAGAATTTTGTGGATTTCTGGTCATTACTTTGCTTACATTTTGTAAACAGTATTTTGAGTGCAATTAATAGTGCAATCAGAATTATAATGAATGCTTACAATATAATAAAATATTAAAATGAATAATAAACTAAAATATTAAAAATTTAGATAATTTTTAATATGATTAAAGTACTAATAGCAAAGGTCAAGTTAATAATCAATATTGTATTCATTATAAAGATTAAATGTATTTTTCTAAAATTATTTAACAAAACTTGTCTCATAAAAGTACATTGCTACTTCACATTAAAATCATAAAATAAGATTCTTTTTCACGTTTAGTCAGGCTTAATAATTAAACAAAACTTGATTAATGAATAAATATATTTGGTAAGAAGATTGTGATTACCAGTGATGTCTTGAATTTTTTCCAAAAAAATTATTCTTCCTTCATGAAAAACACATGAATAGAGTATTATTAAGAATATTTCAAATTAAAAAATATATGGAATTGATACAAAACTAAAAAAATCAAATTTTGTCGCAATATCCAAACTGAAAGTTTCATTGTTTACATCCATAAAATATGTGTGGATTTTAGAGAGTTGTGGATTTCTGGTTTGCGAATTTGAGGGAGTCTACTGTATATAATTTTTTTTATTTTTTTGAGTGTGTTTGTGTAAGTATTTATGGTACAACTTGGCTATCCTAATTGGCATGGCAGAAGTTAGTTTCTGCCAGTAAGTAGTAGAAACTGAGAAATAATGCTAGTAAGAACTTTAACTTGCAATGATTCATAATTCACACATGAATTTAATATATAAAGAATTCATTTAAAATAAAGATTATTCAAAGTAGCAAAAAGTTTCAAAAGGATCATATAAGTATACTTTGCTTACATAAATTTCTATTGCTTGAAACAGAAATTTTCATAACGAAAATCTGATGCTGTACTAATTTAACTGTTGATATTATTGCTTTTACAATTGTATTTCAACTTAAAAGTAAAAAAAAAAAAAAAAGTTTACTAAAAATTATGAAATTTTAAGAATACTTTTCAGAGTATTTTTAAATAAATAATACACTGCAACAACTTAAAAATTATCAATTACTATTTATAAAAAGAAATGGTTCTTATGAAAATATATAAGTAAATAATTGTTGCACAAAAATAACAGAAAAAAATTAATGAAATATCTTTTACAATTATTATACAATATTCAAAGAACATTTTAATTTTATTTATTTATTTTATTTTATTTATTTATTTTATTTTATTTATTTATTTTCTTTTATTTATTTATTTATTTATTTATTTTGAAAAATTAATAATATACTAAGAGCATTCCATTATATAGGATTAATTTTGTTAACCATTCTTAATCTAGACTTCTGTTTAATTTGTTCTGAATGAAAGAAAAGTTCAAAATTATTCTTTCAAGACCAGCGTTACTTGCTGGTAATATCACTAATGAGGTGTAAAATTAGAAAAATTCTAAGACTTCCTTGGTGAAATGTTTTCGGAAAAGGAGTCCGTTTGGCTGCTAAATGTTGTTATATATGGCACAAAATTTAGATTAATACCAAAAGACTATTTGACTATTTTTCTTGCATTTTCTTTATGCTCAAATGTCAGTTTTAATCCCACATACTTAGGAAGAAGTAAATAAGATAGCATAAAAGCTAGCACTGTATTAAATGATATTTGAATACTTTATTTGTGAATTCCCATGATAGTTCCATCATTAAATAAAGTTAAGCAAATTTTTTGAGCAGTTGCAATAGAACAGTCATCTTTTTTTTTTTTTTTACTTTTATGTTAAGCAACAGCAATAGATTTTAATATTTGTAACAAGTATTTAACTTCTTTATGAATTATGATATTTATTTGCAATTTTAACAAATGCTATGTCCTTAATATCATTTTCATGATTTTCAATTATCTGTAAATAATATGGCTGATTCTTCTTGAAAGATTTAAAACTGTCAAATTCTTATACAAATTTATTTTTTAATTAAAACTATTCACAGTATTTTATTTGTTATTTATCTGAATAAAATATATGTAAGCAATTTGATACTAATATAAAAAAGTCTCAGATTATTTCATGAAAGAAGTTTATGCCAGTTAAAACCGGTTATAACCATTTTCTGACACCGGCACGGCAGAAACTATTTTCTGCTGACAAAAACCCAGCCCTGCATTCAATGACATTAAATACCCTATCATGTTTAAGCAATTCATGTCATTAAGCTATTATATTTGTATTTTTATTAATATTCTACTAATTATTTTCATTATTTAAAATAATTTATGTCAATATGTATAATTTTGCTATTGGTTTGATGATTTTTATAAATATCACATTCGATGACATTAAATACAATATGCATGTTTATGCAAATTTTATTTTTATTAATATTCTACTAATTATTTGTTTTTTCATTTTTTAAAATAATTTATGGGTACTACTAGGTTATCCCGTCGACCAAAATATTATTGCCAAATTATAAGATTAAATGCCAATAACGGATGATCGTGAATGTCACATTCAATGACATTAAATACAATACACGTTTTTAAAATATCAATTTTAATTTCATTTTTTTTTATTTAAATTTGTATTAATATTGCACTAACTATTTATTTTTCATTATTTAAAATAAAAATTATGTCAATATGTATAATTTGGCTATTAGTTTGGTGATTTGTATAATTTGGCAAAATTGGTTGACAGGATAACAGAGAAGTACCAATTTATGTCAAGGTGATTTGTATAATTTTGCGAAATTGGTCGTCGGGATAACCAAGTAGTACCGTATATGTATACATATAGAAGTGTTGACTCTAGTAAAAAAGAGCTGCTGGGCAGGAACTTTTTGAAAAGAGAAAACTATTCTAAACAAATTGCACGTGAAGCATAGCAAATGAGGTGCTATGTATTTTTTTAAACTCTGTAACAAAGTTTAAAAAAATTCAGATCTTGTTGTTACATTATACAATACTTCAGATGCTGTAAAGTGGTTTAAATCTTTTGTATGTTCCTGTAAAATATACAGGAGGTAATTTGTATTAAACCTGGGGCCTCCAAGTTTATAGTTATGACCCTGTACATATTTTTATAATAACAGACACACCTAAAAACATTCAGATCTTGATGTGATAGTATACAATATTTTGGATGCAGTATAGTAGCCAAAATCTTTTCTGTGTCCCTGTTAATACCTTTTGCTTTTTATTATATAGAAAATAACTTGTAGTATTCCTCAGCAATGTATATCAATTTCATAAAATGTTAAATTGTTTTACAATTAAAATACACACCAAACAATGTTCTCCCTACATGATTATATAATGGAAATTAAGTCAAATTGGATTTATGAATTTTTAACAGGGCTCTTAACATTTGCCTCTGTTCAAATTAGTAAAATAAATTTTTAATGAATTAAACAAGAATAAAATTCTGGGCCCCATATCCCTTTTCAAAATATTCTTTTCGCAGAAGAATTCCTTACCGCCTTGATGTGGGTTATTGCTGAATTGTCTTATTAGTGTCTAAAAAATATTTTTATTAATGCATATATAGTTTGATTTAAAACTTAATTATGTTGTCCCTAACATGCTTATATATTTCAGAATGCGTAATGTCAAAATTTTGCAATTTAAAAAATTGTTATCTGCGAGAATGAAGAATGAATCTGAGAGAAATTTTGTTGTTTATAAGCAAATCTGGTTGTTCTGGCTTTTCATCACAATGGGTTCACTTCCACAGTTTAAATTTCATCGACAAAGCAATGGAAGCAGAGATCAGCATCTGCAATTTATCAAATCATGTGGAGCTAAATGTGGGAGTAGCAGAAGAAAATGTTAATGAAGTAAGTTTTTCAACAGAACAGCCTTTTCTTTTTGTTTTATGTGTAAAATTATGCCCTTTTTCAATGTAGAAAAAACTATGTTCCCCTTTTCCAAGAACTTCTTTGGACTCCTTGTCTGTTTTAAAATAGTTTGCTTTTTCATACCAGCAAACCTGAGAAAATTCAAATGTGTAAAACAATAGGCGAATGAGATTTTTAATGAATTTTTATAAAATAGCACATGAGCGACATTTTTAAAGGCTATCTATAAAACAGAACATGACCAAAATTTCTAATTAACTTATCTGAAACAGTGAGTGAACAACAATTCTAATCAATTTGTAAAAATGATTAGAATCTATGATTAAAAAGGATAAGATCTTTTTTAATGTTGCATGACTTATATATGTATAAACAATTTTAAAAAATGACCTGAAATAATATACAGTAAACTCCCTCAAATCCGCACAGCTTGGGACCAGAGGTTGTGCGGATTTTAGAATTTTTGCAGATTTGGTCATTGCTTTGTTTACATTTTTTAAAACAGTAATTTGGGTGCAATGAATAGTGCAATCAGAACAATAATGAATGCTTACAATATAATAAAATATTAAAATAAGTAATAAACTAAAATAATAAAATTTAGATAATTTTTAAAATGATTAAAGTACTAATAGCAAATGTCAAGTTAATAATCAATAGTGTATGATTAAATATTCCTTATTAAGATTAAATATATTTTTCCAAAATTATTCAATGAAACTTGCATTATGAAAGTACTTTACTAATTCACATCAAAATTATAAAATAAGGATTTTTTTTTTTTCAAGTTTACCCAGGCTTAATAACCAAAAAATCTTGATTAATGCTATGAATATATTTGGTAAGAAGTTTGTGATTACCAAAAATATCAGAAATATATTGAATTTTTTCTCAAAAAAATTATTCTTCCTTCATAAAATAAACATGAATAGAGTATTATTAAGAAAATTACAAATTAAAAAATATATGGAACTGATACTAAACTAAAAAAATCAAATTTTGTCCCATAATCCAAACTGTAATTTTCATTGTTTACATCCATAAAATATGTGTGGATTTCTGGTTTGCAGATTTGAGGGAGTCTACTGTATATGCAGTCGAAGATCGATAATCCGCGCACCCATAATCTGCAATTTTCTATAATTCACATCACTTTACAAATGTAAACAATGAAAGAAACAGTTTTAAAAATATAAAAATTTGTAATCCAAAAATGATTTTTTAAAACAATTAATAAAATAATTGGAAAAAAAATCAAAATAAAACGTCTACTTTTTTAATAGAACTCTTTTATTATATTAACAATAAAAAACAACTTGTATTATGGATTATGTATGTGATTATTTTTATTTAAATGCAAAAAATTTTTATAATAAAATAACTTTAAAAAGATATTTTTTGAGATGGCATATTAAATTAATTATTAGATTTCTTATTTTTATTTTCATATTATACTAATTATAGAATTAAAATGCTATTTAGGAATAATAAATGACGCATAATCCATAGTACTCTATAATCCACACATCCTTTGGCCCCAGCTTGTGCGGGTTATGGAACTTTGACTGTATATATATATATATATTTTTTCCTAATACACTTTTTTTTTTTTTTTTTTTTTTTTTTTTTTTTTTTTTGAAGGATTAAACATTTTTGCTGTAATGGGATATAGAACACAGAAAGGCAATAGTAATTTTGTTTGCTTAACTTAAAATATTATCAAAAGTAATACTGAATATTTGATTAATCAGTTATTTGGCCAAATTATTATTAGTTGAATCACTAATTTTTAACAACTCTTCAATTCTCACATTACAATAGAAAATACAGACAAAGTTTACTCAATCACACTTACATTTTACACACAGTGAAAATTGAAATTCTATAATGTGTTTTATAATGAAACAAATTAATTCTTTAACTATACTTAAACATATCCCCTTAACCTTTTCCATCATGGGCAAATTCTGATTTTTTTTTTTTTTTTTTTTTTTTTTTTTTTTTTTTTTTTTTAAATTAAGAACTCTTTAATAAAGCTTTGATTGTAAAAGCAAAATTTTACTAAAATATTCTGGCGCCGATTCCAAGTTTGAAATTAAAATTAGGTGTGCTTGGACTGGGCACACTGTGCCTGAAAGAGTTAAGTATTAATAGTTAAAAGTAGTTAAAAAATAATTTATTATTGTTGATAAAGAGCTTTTGTCTTAGACAATGTTTTTTTATCTCCTCTCCCCTCCCCCCAAAAAATAGTAATTAAATAATATAATATAATAATACACTGCTCAAAACAATTAAACGATTGCAGTTTTAGGTGGATTTTGTATCTGGGAAACTTTTTAGCTGATTGATACATGGTCGAGAGACATAGTAGGTTATATGAGAATAAATTACACATGTTTGGCAGAAAAAATGCATTTTATTGCGCATTTGTGTACAAAAGGAAAAAAACACAATTTGTGCATATGAGAAAAAAAGAATAAGAAAAGGTGTTTTCTTCAAAGAAAGTCATTTTCAGTAGGGGGTATGGTTTCCACGGGCGACCAGCAACGTTGATCACCTTTGAGGCATGGACTCAATGAGGCTATTAATGACGAGTTGGGGTATTCTGCCCCACTCTTCCAGAAGAGCTCTTTCCAGTTCTTGGAGAATTTGTGGGGGTTGTTGGCAGCTAGAAACTCGTCTTCCTAGAGCGTCCCAAACGTGCTCAATTGGATTCATGTCTGGAGAACACGCTAGCCATTCCATTCGAATGATTCCTTCCTCGAAAAGGAAATCCTCCACCAGGTTTGCACGATGTGGCCTGCAGTTATCGTCCATTAAAATGAAGTTATCTCCGATTGCTGCAGCGTAAGGGACTACAATAGGTCTAAGAATCTCATCCCTATATCGGCGACCAGTCAGAGCTCCATCTCGAATGATGTAGAGGTCAGTGCGCCCGTCAATGGAGATGCCACCATACACCAACACTCCTCCACCGCCAAATTTGACACTTTTGTGCACGAACGCAGGATTATTCCTACCGCCACTGTCCCTCAAGATGAAAATATACCTATTATTCAGATGCACAGAAAAACGGGACTCGTCAGAAAACAGAATATTGCTCCATTCATTTCTCCTCCAGTTGACATGTTCTGTTGTCCACTCCCTGTGGTCGCGACGATGCCTTGATGTTTAATCTAACATATACCATCGGTCGGCGAGCATACAGACCTACAGCATGGAGCCAGTTTCGGACAGTCTGAGTTGAAATCGTGGTGCCTGTAGCCGAGCGAAGGTGTTGTTGGAGAAGGGTAACATTCATGTTTCGGTGTCTCCGAGCTGTTAACGCTAAATACCGATCTTCATTGGGTGTTGTTGCCCATCTACGAACTTGTCCTGGTCTGCGGCCTGCACATTCACTCTCCAAAAAACGGTTCCAGACCCTGAAAATGACACTTTGTGACACTCCAATGGCTTGCGCTACTTCGGCTTGAGTTTGGCCCCCTTCTAACCTACCAACAATCTCAGTCTCTGAAGTCTAGAATGCTTCTCCAAGGAGACGTAAAAATCGTGCCCAGAGAAAAATGTCTGCACTGCTGATAAAAGCAACATAGCAACGCCCCCTGTAGAGTTATTTACACTGAAACCGAATAAGCACCAAACTTATACCAATGTCTAATTGAAAGTGAAACTTGATGAATTTTTCTGGATTAGTGCTTGAGATACAGCTATTACAAAAATCAGGAAAAATGCAGCGTAGCAGCCCCCTGCTGGTAGATTTAAATCAAAAATTAATCATCAACAATTCACATCAATGGCAAACCGAATCTGAATTTTGGTAAAAATTCATGCATTAGTTCTTGAGATAGCAATCTTGAAGTAATCATGAAAAATACAACATAACAGTGCCACCTATCGAGTGATTTTCTCCATAAATAATCAGCACCAATTTATATGAAAGTCTAGCTGAACCTAAAGTTTGAAGAAATTCCAAGCATTAGTTCTTAAGATAGAGCGCCCACAAAATTTTTGTCAGAAACAAGGACATAGACAGACTGAAAAACAGACAATTTATAAAAATAGTAAAATGTGTTATATTTAACAACATGTTTGAATTTTTTAAGCATTAGGTTACTTTTCTTTAAATACTATCATACAGGCCAAAAAAAATCTATTTTTGTTCATCTTGAAATAAAATAAGCAACATATAATGTCAGAATTATATATATATATGTAAACATATTTAATAATTTACATAGCCTACGTGATTCTTTAACCACTTCACTAAGATAAGTCGGGGGTAAAAGCACTGTTTTCCCATACACATTGCCGGTTAAGTGGTTAAAAAGTACCAGAATGCTATTAAAATACAGATGACCCCTGCCCCCCATTTTCTCATAAGTTAATGGGAATTACCTTCTTTTGGTAGAAATCACTTTTCACATTGAGCTCCAATTTAAATAGTTTTTCAAAAAAACAAAAACATATATAAATTAAATTAATTTTAAAAAATGGATGGAAGTCTATCGCAATGCAGATTCTCTCCTTTACTCCCTCCCCCCCACGGAGGCCATCCTTCCCTCTTTGGGCCTATATCCCTTGTGTTGATAATCGGGCATCATAAAATAAACCAAACCTTTCCTTGTCCATCCTATCTTAATTCTCTTCACAGTTTTCGCCCCAAGGACAAAAACAGTCCTTCAAGCCAAAAACAGTCTCTTTGACACAGAAAATACTGACCAATCACATTACAAAGTATGCAAAACCTGGTACATATATTTAAAAAAAAGTAGAAACCATTCTGCTTGTATCAGCAGTAATAGCGAATTGTTTCTGTGCAGATTACATATCAATGTTTAAATGCAAGCAGAATCGATTTCATATTGATTTACTACTGTAATTGAAATCGCGGGCATAATCTATTTCATTTTGATGTACTACTTTAATTGAAATCTCATTTTCAACTATTCTTAGTAAAATCATTATTTTTTTATACTTTAAAATCGAGTCGCAGTCGATCTACGTTTCATGTTGAATCAATTTTTCCAATACTACTGTTTTAATGGTAGAATTGATGTAAAATTTCGTATAAGAAAGGATTAAGATTTTCATTTCAAACCGGGTTTTTCTAAAAGTAAAAATTTCAAATTTAAATATTAGGCATACCGTTGATTTTAGAGGGGTAAGACTTATAGATGCCAAGATATCCTAAGGTATGGGCAATCGAATAATGTTTATTACGATACCCTAGGAGCATATAAGGGGTGGAGAAAAATTTCACTATGGGCATATGTGGGTCATGTGATATATTGTTGGAAAGGTTGTGGCCTGGGCTACCCATATCTGTATATCTCTTCATAATATAGTTCAAATTTCCAACTCTAGGGAGCATTTTTAAGCATTTGTCGGCTTTTGCATGCTACTCCCCTTTGTAATATATCATTTTAAAGAATATATTTGAGGTTTTTTTGATTTGAAGACCTCAAATATATTCTTATCTTCTATTTTTCTTACCTATTCTGTCAGTAGAGGGCGTTTTTAAGCATTTTTTTGGCTTTTGCCCATATTACTTTATATTATATCACTTTATAGATCTTTACTAGTACTTTTCAGCTTTTATGATTTCACTATTTTTACATAAAATTTTAGCCAGATTAGAGCTTTCCGCCTTGTCTTCAAATGATAAGGCACTATTTGTAATCTATTGTATTTTTTATGTCTTAATAAATGTGTGCTATCCTGCTGCCGGTGCCCTTTTTTTCTCCTCATGAACTTATTGTATACCTCATGGTTGGCATTCCATGAGTGGATGATTTCGGTCTCCTGCGGGCCACCCCCTGAATTCGACTCTAAGTTAAATCATTATACTTTCATTTAAAAGCCAGATTATTTGTGTTATTAGTTTATTATGTTGTATTTTTCATATCCTTCTAATATGTCCCTTCTAATATCTCTTCCTCCTACTTCGCCAATCTTTTAATTTACAGGGCTGTTCAAAAAAGGCATACAATTTTTGAAAAAAACAATTCTTGAACTATTTTATAGTAAATCCACACTTTGAAACCTTCTCAAAAGATACATTTGGGGTCGCCCTTCAGTCCCTTTGGAGTTTATCTGTCTTCCCGGGGTGGAAGGATACACTTTTTGTTTCTTCCAAACCATCTCATATAACATATCATTGGAAATCTTTTTACCTCCTCATTTTTTTTTTTGTCCCTACCCCTCTTTCCACCAACTTAGTTACATGCTCTTGGCACTTTTTAGCTCACAGGCTTTAAAAGCCTAAGAGCTTATGTGTCCGCCGGTTCAGTATGTATATTCAGTATGTATGTACTATGCACTTACATATGTATGTTCATATGCTCATATTGATATAATTCTTGTTAAAAATATCTGATTTGCTTCAAATCTTTAATGTAGGTTTATTCTAATAAGGTGCTTCCCAGATTAGTTTTGGAAGTTCATTGGATAAGTATAAAAAGGGAGAATGGAGAGGGGGGGGGGCTATTCCCCCTTAATTTAGGTAAATGATTTTTCATGCAGAATTATCAAATCTCATTAAAATTTCAGCTGGTTTTGGGTGTTGATTGGTTAAATTTAAAGGGGGATCAGGTGGTAATCCTCTTAATTTTAACAAATAAGAGGATTAATGATTTTCTTCAAAATTTTGATATAGGTTCATTCTACTAAGATGCTTTCCTGTTTTGTTTTGGTTATTCATTGGTTACATACAAAGGTGGGCTTGGGCGGGTGGTCTACTCCTCTTAATTTAGGTAAATGTTTTTTTTTGTGCAGAATTAACTGATTTGCTGTCCGACCATTGAGGGTTTAGTTGTCCATGAATCCGAACTAGGGTCACTTCCGACTTCTTCGGATAATTGATGCTTTACTGTATTTTTATTTATTTGTTAACTAGAGAAAAGTATGTTGTTTCACTGTTAATGATTCTTAGGACAACAAAAATTTCTTTTTCTGTTAACAGCTGAAAATTCGGTAAACTTTAAAAAAAGAATGATATTCATAAAAATGTAAATGAGATGAGGAGATATATATTTTAAAAAGGAAAAGGAATTTTAGTTACATATGTTATTTTAAGCAGAATTTCTACTATTAAATTGGGGGATAATTATTAATTAGCATGTGTTAATTGTGCAATTAAATCATCACAACTAATTTAAAAGAAGATTTGCAATATTTGTATTTCCCACACCCTTATAGGAAGTCCTAAAAAGACTGAAAAAAACAATTAACTTTTTAAGTAAATTTAGAGCTTTCAAAATTTTGCCCATATGCGAATTTTTGAGAGGAATGACATTTATAGGAAGTAAGTCCCCATTTGTTTGATTGAGGAATAACTAGAAAATGCATGTGTTTCGAATGAAAAAAAAAATAATTTCTCCCTTTTATTCCCCCCCCCCCGTGTGTAAATCTGAAAATATCGATTATAGAATTTAGAAATCGATTCTTATGATCGACGCCGCTTTATACGATATCAATTTATCAATTCTCAAAATTTCCAGAATTGCCCATTGAACAAATGCAAAATTTTCTGGAATTCCTACGAGAGTCGTAATGCTCTCGTTTACTTCCCATCGATGGAGATCAGTCGAATTGTCTTGATGCATAGATCTTGAGCATATTGGTGGAATTTGCATAAAAACTCCATAGCATTGTGTTGGTCGAAGCAAACAGAGGGTAAGGGAAAAATAGAAAGGGACCCCCAGAGCCAGATAAATATATGGAATTTAAATATATATATAAATTAAATAAAACAATAATGAATTAATAATAATAAGAAGAATAAATATAGCAGTAAAAAACAATACAATAAGCATTTTTTTTTAAATAATTTATTTATTTTTAAGAAAGTAGATTAAATCCGATGCCAGATGGAATGGCCGGAAGATTGCCAGAAATACTAATTATAATAAAACAGAGAAAAATTATTATCTACATCCGTTTTACTCATTACGATGAACGATATTTAATTGGAATAATTATCGTATCGTAGTTGCAGCGTATAACTTTCAGATAATATAACTTTCAGGGGCCACTTGGTAGTGTTTGTAATTAGCGTGGCAGGATAATTTTTGCTGTATGAAATTATTATTTCATAGTTCTATTATTGTTTTGCTATCCCCAAGCTATGAAACGAATTTGCGATCTACTCATTACGATGAACGATATTTAATCGAAATAATAATCGTATCGTAGTTGCGGCGTAATATAACTTTCAATGGCCATTTGTTAGTGTTTGCAATTCGCGTGGCAAGATAATTTTTGCTGTATGAAATTATTACTTCATAGTTCTATTGCTGTTTTCCTATTCCTGTAGTTATGAAACGAATTTGCGATCCACTCATTACGATGAACGATATTTAATCGAAATAATCATCATACCGTTCTTGCAGCGTAATATAACTTTCAATGGGCATTTGGTAGTGTTTGTAATTCGGGTGGCAGGATATTTTTTGCTGCATTGTTATTATTTCATAGTTCTATTATTGTTTTTCTATCCCTGTAAGTTATGAAATGAATTTGCGATGTATCTCCGTTTTACACATTACGATGAAAGATATTTAATCGAAATAATCTGCTGTGTAATATAACCATTGACTTCTAATATACCTTCTTCTAGTATTTTAGGTACGTTGAGAATACAGTTTTTACGAATAAGTCGCATGTAAAATAACCTCTAATGAAAAATTTTAAAAAGGAAAGAATTTAAAAAAGAAGAATGAAATCCTTCCACGTTTCCAGTTCCTTTTAATTTTATCTTAACTCGACCCCTGTCCAATACAACCTAAAAGTTTCAATGAAATGCTAAAAATTTGTAAACATTTTTTTTTAACTTTCTTGCTAATTTATTACTTTATTGCCAAAATAAATAATCATTTAAATCTCCACCTTTCAAAATTACCGATTTCGACCCCTCCTATCCCCAAACTAAGTATTCAAAATATAAAATAATTAAACAATACTCTTATATTATTTTTTTTTCTGTTCTATTTGGAATTTTATAATAATTGTAGATAAATAATAAATTATTAAATCAAAAGCCCTTACCCCCATGCCAAATAAATAAATAAATAAAATAATAATAATAAAAATATGCTCTCATTTTAGCATACAAAATTAAAGATCTTTAAAACTTATGATTTTTTTCTAATGTTTTTGTTATCTTTTTAACAATAAATTTATAGTTATAAAATTCCAACTCCCTCTGAACTTTCGGCTTTCTCCCTTTCTCCTTCAATAGAGTAATATTTTTTTCAATTTCGATTAAATATGTCTCTATTCTTTGCTTTTTAAAAACATTAAATGAATCCAGCCATTTAAATCAGTACCTCACACACTCTAAAATAAAAAAATAAAGTTAAAATAAATAAATGAATAAGGCGAAAATTCCGGAAATGAGGGAATGGGGAATTATCTTTTCTTTTCTCACCCGTTTGGCATAAAACATATCGGCTTAAGAACCAGTTTGTTGTATACAAGTGGGCTGGTGCAATATTTGGCAAAGTTCTCCAATCCAGATCTATTCTTTTAAGCATTTTTATACAAATTATTCCACTTTTCTTCATTATATGGAATTTAAATATTCTAAATCCATTCCTGAACATGTCAGAATAATTTTCTACTGAACAACTGTCCATTTTTAACGATTTTGTAGCTTTATAATCATTCAAACATTTCTTGTCCCATGGGAATCAATGGGAAACAAGATTCTTGATGATTCAGCCTGAGTTATAGGAGCTTTAATCTTAGGTCATTGAATATAACTTTCAATGGCCATAGAGGACAGGCATGCGACTTCATGCTTGAGCTGCTCACTTGTTTGAGTGGTAAAAACGATCAGAGGTTCCCGAGGTGTGCTCTGCGGAGCCCTTCGGGCTCCACCTGAACATTTTAGGGGCTCTGTGGTGTTCCAGGATAATAAACGAAACATGAAAGAAATTACCATATAGCAAGTATATAGGAATTTGTGTGTGCTTACACTTCAAAAACATTTAAACACTTGCATTATGCATGTATTTACTGTCTGTATAATACTTTTAGTTCAAATTGCTTTATTTTATATCTGTGCACTTACCGTATTTTCCGGAAATAACGCCGTGGCGTTAAACTAGATTTTTTGTTTTGTAAACAAAAGTGCGGCCAATAACTAGGTGCGGTTTGTAAATAGGACTAATTAATTTAAAATTTTTGAAAACAGATCGGCAAATTTAAACTTTCGTTGCTTTCGCTGTAACGTACGCTGTAAATACACATGCACGTGGAATTATATTTTTAAGGTTAAAGAATCTGATGCTTAAAATTGATTTTAATTTACTGATATACCATAAAATCCTGTTAATTTGCCCCCTCCTCACTTTATAAAAAATTTGAAATTTTCAAAAAATCCAGAGAAAGCGCCTCCCTTCAAAAAAAAAAAAAAAAAAAAAAACGCCAATTTCGCCAAACAATCATGAAAAATAACCGTAAATTTCTTTAAAGCATCACTGACAAATCATGAATTTCGCCGAAGTATCGCCAAAAAACCCACATTTCAACGAAAGATTGCAGTAAAAACGCAAATTACGTCAAAAAATCTCTTAAAAAGTACAAATTATGTCAAAAGAACAGTTGAGAAAGGAATGAATCATTAAACTTTATAAATGTGCATTTTTTCGAGATTTTTTAATTGATTTCATGCTTTTTTGACAAATTTCTTCTTTTTTCTGTGTCTTTTCGACAGAATTTACGTTTTAAAAAAAGCGCAAATTTTTTCAAGTATTGTTTTATGTATCAAAATTCATGATTCATCCAAAGAGTCACGATTCATTCAATTTATCATGATTCATCCCTGCAAATTTTGTGAAGCGATTGCGGAAAAATCCCACGTAAGCGTCCCGTACTAATTATTTTATGATTTTTCGTCATGTTTGGGGGGGGGGGGGCGGATTAACGGTATCTTACAGTAAGTTTTATCTTAAATATGTCTTCAGATGTAAGTTGCAAGCACCGCAGTTACCCTGCAAAATTTAAGCTGAATGTTATAAATTTAGCAAAAGTTAACGGGAATTGTGGCGCAGCGAATGGATGAGGTTCCGGTTTCATTGAAATAACTGTACAACAAAAAAAGATGAGTTATTTATTTAAGATCAAAATGTTTTACTTTATATCACTTAATAATTTTGTTTCATTGCTCTAATAATGAATCTGGGAATATACCCAGTGCGACATTACACCCGGTGCGGCGTTAAACTAGTTTTTTTTTTGTTTTTAAACCAAGTGCGGTGTTATTCCCAGAAAATACAGTAATGGGTTTTAAAAATTTGATTTAAAATAAACTACAAGAAATGTATTCTAAATTGAATGAACAACGTGAATTGAAACAGAAAAGGGCCACCAGTGCTGTTAACTTTGCTTGCAGGCGTTAGGGAAAGCAGTTTAGTTCTTTGGAGTTCCGCCTATTTATGTGTTTATACTTAATTGTTACTAAAATATTTTTAAATGACCATAACATCAAGTTTGATAAAAAATTTCAGAAAGTATTCAAGATCATCTCGAAGCTCTGATAAATTCATTTGAGCATTACTTTCCAGATGCTCAAAATAAGATGCTGGACGATTTAAACTGGATACTAAATCCATTCTGTGTAAAAACATAACCACACAGCACTTAAACTCTGAGGAATATGAAACTCTCGTTGATTTAAAATTTCAAAGAGATCTAGAAATCTCTTTTCAAAGCAAGCATATCACTGAATTTTAGTGTGATTTAACAGATGAATACAAAATCTTGAAAGATAGAGCAAATAGTTAAAAAATAGTTTTAAAAAACTACCGGCATTTAAAATTTGTATATATTGCATATTGTATTATTTTGTACTTATTATTATTTTTTTTTTTTAAAGACATTTTAAGTGACAGATAAAGATTTTTTATCATTTAAAATCCCTCACTAGATTCATTTCTGTGTAATGTGTGTATATATTTCTTTTTAGTTTTAGTTATTTAAATTTTTTATACTGTTTTTTATAATAAAATAGTGTTTGTCCCTCAAAAAACATATTGTTATTGCATCTTCTATCATTAAAAGCCCTTTATTAGACCCATATTACGTTTGCATATATATGTATATACATATATTGCATATATTGTGTAATAAATTTCTTTTTTCATATATAAATTTAAATTCCTTAATCTATTTATGTTATTTGTATATTTAAATTTTTTATACTGTTTTTCATTGTACCACAATGTTTTTCAATTAAAACACCCATTTTTTTGTAATATTGTGTAATATTTAAGAAACCTCTCATTAGATTTATTTAATATTTATGTACAGTGTGTATATGGTATTTTTTTCCTTTTGCAATTTTAATTGCTTTAATCTGTTTATTATATTTTTATAATTTCTTTGTTATTTAAATTTTCTATGCTGTTTTACATAATTGTACTTAATTTTATAAACAACATAAGTAAAAATGCTTTTTTTTTTTTTTTTTTTAGCATTTTGTATTTTTTTACAACCCTTCTTTAAATTTTTCCTTTAATTGATCTCTGCACCATTTTCCAATCAGAAATGGTCTGTAGCAATTTAAAAAATATGTATTGTTTCTTTACATTTGTCATCACACTAAGAATTAAAAAACTTTTTAGCTCTACCCCTAACTCAGATTTTTATCAATGAGTATCCACCCTGATATAAATTTAATCCCACCCATGTATTCGATTTTGTTAGAATTTTTTTTCTATTAGTTGCAGTTTGTTTAGCATGTGTAGTTTTTAACTATGTCTGTTTTGAGGCAAAAACAATGCCGAAAGAAAGTTTCAGTACTACAATCGTCGACCAATTTCATCAAATTATACATATTGACGTAATTTTTATTTTAAATAATAAAAAAAACAAATAATTAGTAGAATATTAATAAAAATACAAATAAAAAGTTGAAATAAAAATCACTTAATGATGTTTTAAATACGTCCATCGTTTTTAATGTCATTGAATTGATATTCACGATCATCCATTATTGGCATTTAATCCTATAATTTGGCGATAGTATTTTGGTCGACGAGTAGTACCAAAGTTTCTTTCAAAACTGTAACTGGTCGTCCGTGGCTGAGTGGTTAAGAGGCCGCTCTGCTAATCTGGGGGTTGTGGGTTTGATTCCAGCTGACTACATTGCACACACACTTTGTGTGGAGCTCCTGGTTGTATTTCTCTTGTGATGTAAATTTCCTTGTGCTATCTCATCCTTGTATTAGACAATGACTTATAAGCAGCTTTCATGTTGAGAACACAAGTCAGATGTATGTATTCAATAAAAAAATAAAAAGCTGTAATTAATAGTGAAATAATTTAATTAAAGTAATTAAAGTAAAGTAAAAAATTCAAAAAAGAGAATAATGCTGCACCAAACAATATAGTTTATAGATTTTTCCCTGCCCATTTAAACACTAAAACAATGACTTGCTCCTAAATGTATCCCTTCAAATTGGTTAAAAAAAAAAGAAGCTAGGAGGTGATTCATTTTTGTTGCATGTTTAGAAGTACTAGAAACTTAAAGGAAAATGAAAAAATATACCATAATTGCTTGATTCAATTACGGGTAGGCAGGACTAGCGAAAACGTGTTACATAATTACTGGAACTAGGCGTGTTCTTTTTTTTTTCTTTTTGTGAGTAGCCTATTGGAATTATACAGAAGTACCTCTCTGAAAATGAAAATTGTACAACTTACCTTTTTTTTTCTATGTCTGTGTGGTTTTTGCCATAAATAATAATAGTTTTACGTAAGCCCAAATGCAATACATAATCCAATTATTGTTACCATTTTGATCTTTAATTCTGAGTTCATGTTGGAAATCTCAAAAGAAATTTTTATTTTAAAATTGGGTGTTATTAACCTTTAACAGTATTGCTTGAACATTGCTTGGGTAAAAAAGAGTGTTTTGCTTGTTACTAAGCGCTTTCAGAAATCACAAATTTTTAACTATAATTTTTGCTGTTTGAAAGAAATATCTCGATTATACAAGTTAGATTTTTTAATAAAAAAAATAAAAAAAAGGGCTTTAATCCTTATTTTTATTTTATTGTATCCAATAATAGTAATATTAAATAAAACTGTTAAAAGGTTATACAACAGAAAATTTGATTTTTTAAATTTCTAGTATGGATTCTGAATTTCTGTATCAGGGAAAGGGCCAAATTGAAAACCTAGGTCCAATGTTGAAAATTACTGGCTCTGATTTTTTTTGAGCAGATTTTTCTCTGTTCCATAGGCATAAAAAACATCAATTTGTAAATCACAGAGTATCATTGGGTTTAGGGGCTCCGTCTTAAAAATTCTTCCCAAAAAGAGCTCTGGGAGCTCAAAAGTCTGGGAACTGCTGATCTAGATTATTTATTTATTGAGATTAGTCAGAAATAAATGCAGCAAATTTTATTTAAATAAAATATAGAATTTTAAAAATATGAAACTGTATATGATGGGAGGAGGGGGCAAAGGACCGAAAGCGTAATTTTTGATGGGAGGAGCTTAATTTACATTATTTCATTATTGATTTATTATCAGTAGAAAGCCACTAACCGAACAAAATTTTTAAGGTGTAGAGATCAACAATAAATGCTTTTAAATATGGGGTGGGGGGGTGGGGGGGGGGGCAAGAGGAAGGAATGAAACATTAGAAAAAGATTAAGCATAGCCAGACAAGAGTATATTTTTCCAAAAATAATCGTGATTGGACGAAAAAGTCATTATATCGGGAAGATTGATTGAAATTTAAAAAATGACAAACAAGGAATGACGAAGTTTCTGCCATCCAAACAGTGATAATGACAATTTAATTGTAACTGTGCCCATGCTCTATTTGAAAGTGTTTGTAATTCGCATGCCGGGATAGTTATTGTTGTATAATTTTTTTTCTTTTTTTGTTTAAGCTAAATGATACAGATTGCATTTCTGAATGAGATGAGTCAAGAAACACTTTGTTGTATATGGGTTATTCTCTATAATACTGCAAATTTGGCCAAGCAGTCTGACTTGAATGTTACATAAATTTTTATAAAAATTGGATAAATTGCTAGTAATTGGTCAATTGTTGAAGATTTTAATAGCAGCAGAAATTGTTATAAAATTTTAAACAAAAGTACATATTCCCCATTCACTTTATCCTTAACTCATAACAATAAGTGTGAGGGAATGATGATATTAAGATATTTTTACTAATTGTCATGAAAAATGCAAAATTATGGAAAAAACCTAACTGATTCCTTAAAGAAGAATACAATATATTATGTATGATAAAATTAAAAATTTTGAAAAGTGCTAAAAATTTAGCATTCTGCGTGGGGGAATGACTGCTAATAAAAATACTCCCCGATTTTCTGATTGAAAAAAATTTCTAGAAAATTAACAAAAACTTACACCACCAATTTATGTTGCTGAACTGATAAGTACTCAAATTAGCTTCCTCTCTGTGAAGAATGCTAGACTGCTGCTCATCTTTAGTGATAGGATATTTGCGATAATAACAATCTGTGAGGGAATGATGGTCTAACATGGGGAAACATAATTGATTGAGTAGATTACATAATTATAGTAAAAAATAATATTTTTATTATTTTTTGTTGCTTAGGGTGTTTTTAATTATTTTTATTTCTGAATGGAAAAAAAATCAGGCAGTAAAGTATGGTAGTATGGGTTGGGGAGAGGTGAGGGAATGATATTTGCATGATTTGCCTTACATTTTTAAATATTAAATTTGTTTATTTTTAAATTTTACTCCCCGTCCCTAATAAACAAACTTTAAACCTTCTAGTAAAAGTATAAATAAATAAAAATTAAATTAAATTTAGAGCATTTATATGGCTGGGAAACACTTTTTGCACTATTGCAGAGAATAACCCATATAGAATCATGTTGCCAAAAGGCTAAGAAAATATAACATAAAAATTGGAAGTCACTCCTCGCATATAGGCCATAAGGGAATCAATCACGTGCAACTCCATGAATGGTCAATAAAGACAATTATGTGATAGCTGTTTACAGTTTTACTTTATAACTGCCAGTAAAAACTGGATTACTACTGCCTCGCTGAGGGGTCTGGTTCGAATCCGGGTAATACATGGATAATGTGTTGTCCCGTAGTGTAATAAATATGTAATAGATATGAAAAATAAAAATTGTTCAGAGTTGTCTCTGTGTAATGGATCATTGGATGCAAAAGTCATAGCTGCCATAGGCCTCAAAGCAATGTCAAACCAAACCAAACCAATAGAAACTAGATATCTTTGGTGAAATTCTGTTTTAACCTTCCCACTGCCACGACCTGATATATCGTTCAGTAGGCTGCAGGTTTCACTGCAGTTGATGCTTTATTTAAATTAATGTAATTCCACAAATATAATCCTGTTTTAAGAAATTAAGCTATGATGACTACTAGCTATATATACTTATGAGGCTTATAAGCATATATGTAACAAAAAAAAAAAAAAAAATTACACCATGATAGAAAATCCCTCTTTTATTAACATTTAAAATAAAATGAAGAGCAATTTTGCCATTTTGCTCGGCAATCAGGGGGTTAAAAAAAAATTCAACAGTTAATCCATACTTAAAAATTTTGAGGTTTTCTAACAGACAATATGTGAATTATAGAATGGAAATTACAGTACCTAATAAACAAACTATTCACTGCATAATTCTATTCATCTTTGTTTTCAAGAAATTTAATTTTAAAAACAGGGTCTTATTCACTGGGCATCCTGTATATATGTTTATTCAGTGCCATGCGAAACAGGGGACGAAGGGGGTAGTCACCCCGGGTGCCAAATTGAGACTTTGCCCCAGGCACAGTTTTCTCTTTTCACGCCCCTGTGTTTATACATCAACATTCACAATGAATACAGTAACGTGCCAATGACAAAAGATCAACTCTAAAATTTCGTACAGCGCAACAAATTCCCTACAACCAATGGAACATACACAAACAACCTAAACGAGACAAGCAAATAGAATGAGCAAAAGTGGAACAGTGATGGAATATACACTAAATATCCAATTTATCCAATGAAAGTGTTTAATATATATATTTTATACATATTAAACTCTTTCATTGTTAAAATTTATTAAGTACCATTTACGCACATTTGTAGATTCATGTTTGTGACAACAAGTGAAATGGACGGATTGTACGCATAACAAGATAGAGGTTGTTTTAATTTGACAGCATTCTTACATTGTATGGTACCACACAATCTAACAAGCAGTCATGTCTATTTTTGATTAACTATACAAAATTTAAAAAATATATGTAGGTTTTGACTGATTGTAAAAAAATTTATCCATGAAAATTGTATTACTTTAACACTAACCTGGAAATTTAATAGGAAATTTTTTAGATCATCCTGTTTATTGAATAAAAAGCACCTATCTCAATTTTCCAGATGTTTATTGTTATTGAAAATAATAAAGATGTGGCAAATCTCTTCACTGAATATTCCCTTTTCCAAAATAACATACAGTATTGAATAAGTTTAAAAAAAAAAAGCATATAGCTCCTGCAACAGTTGGTTTTATAAAATCGAGAAATTATGAAATGGAAAGAAATGTTACATTTGATAGAAAAGATCTTTAACCCATTTAGTGCCAAGGAGCGCCGTCGCGTTGCTTTCGCTAGTTTGGAAAAATGCCACCATGGTGATAGCGCTCCTTTTGACAGTTCACTTTTGGCACTTTCACGTTTGATAAAGTGCTATTTAATTTATAGCACTATAGCCTAGCAACAGAAATACCAAAATGTAAGAAGTTTTCTAATTGCAAACGATAAATTGTGAATGAAAGATATTAACATTTTATTTCTGCAGTTTTTTCTAAGCTGTAAAAAAAAAGACTTGTTTTTATTGTTGTGATATAATTTCGAACATTGGATAAACATAGTGACGGCCGTGTTACAATGTTCGTATTTTTATTCATTAGATTGCATTCTAACTATCTTCGATCACATATTTTTTATATAAACATCTTGATTATTATTTTTTTTTAATATTTCTAATTTTGATTTCAAAATGTCGGACACAAGTGAATTTTCAGATACAGCCTGACGACAGAGCAGCATGACAGTGCTCCTTGGCACTAAAAGGGTTAAGTATATGTATTTAGAATTCAAAATTACACCCGTCATGAAAAGGGTGGAAAATCTTTGTACTCTTCTTTAATTTTGTAATGGTTTCTCTTTATGAAACCCAAGTCACTTTTCTCTATGACACCTTTTTGAGATTGATTAAATACAGCACATATTACTTTGAAATGAGATGTCAGTCCATCGAAGTCTGTCATGTTAAACAACAGCGTGGATGAAAAAATTAAGAATGGAAACAACCGCTTTGATGGTTGTGAAATAATGAGTTGTGTAGTTTTCATGAGTAGGATTTTATTGGATGAATGAAATTTTAATCTATTTCAGTTTATGTTACATTATTTTACAAATTTCTTTAACTGCTCTGGATCCCAGTAGCAGAAAGTTTGAGACGGGCATCACAGATTTTCTTTTCTCTTCTGCAGAATATTTTTCATCGAACCTTTATTTTGCTCCTAATTATGTTTAGCTCTTTATTACTCAATGAAAAAAGTTAAGATTTAATAAAAATTTATAAAATGACTAAAAATACTACAGGTAAATAATTATTTGATTAATTAACGCTTCAATTATAAAAATATTTTACCTGCAGATTAATTTTTGGCCCTGAAGTATCTGTCGCAAACACTTGGAGAATTTTCTGCTACTGGGCTCTGGATCTGCTTCGCAATGAATACTCCTTTCAAACAACAACAACACATTGCTCACAAAATCTCACTTAAGAATTGTAAACTCTGCAACTGTCTTGCAGTCAATTGGCAGTAAAATAATTTTTAAAAATAGGAATGATCTCAACTATGCAACTTTTCTGTTCACCTCTATTGACCAAGGTAGTATTTTTAGACCTTTATTATTTTTTTTTTCCACAAAATTGAGACGAGAATTCATATGACTTTCAAAGATACTCATTAAAAAACTTTTAATTATTGAAAATGAGCAGCTTTTTTAAAGAGCACTCAGATGTCGCATACGAAACCAGTGGGCACAATCGAAACAAAACAGTGATTTTATGCCACACATGGTAACACATTATTACTTTTCTTTTTTAAAAATATATAAATTGTTTTGTTCTATAATTTTTATTTAAACTTTTTTTATTTATTGTTATTTCCTTTAAATTAAATTCCTTTTATTTATTAATTTAAAAATAGAATAATAGAAAACAAAAAATATATAGGTAACTGACATTTGAAAACCAATTTTTCACCCAATTGGCATTGGAAAAAAGAAATTGCACCAATGGGGCACCTATAGAACATCTGTACCTTTAATGAATTCCAATATACTTTTTTTTTTTAAGAACTTAGTAGAAACAGCATTTTATTTTGAACAGAATTCCGCAGTTTTATTTAATTTTTTGGTACTTAGATATTAACGCCACTGCAGCAGAAAGTGCACAAATGTGCCAATAAAGAGCAATCTTGTTGTTCACACATGCACAAAAAAATGGTGTAAAAAATGAGTAAAAAAAGAAGCACTAAAAAATTGGCATCCAAACTTACAAGGCAACAAGGAATCCAAAAGATAATTTTGTGTGCATGCAAATAACAAGATTGCTCTTTATTGGTGCATTAGCGCAACTTCTGCTGTGATGGCATTAATACGTAAGCACCTTTTTTCGGTGCGTTCGTAATTATGTAAATAGGTAGCACCTACAGTTGTCTTCAGTCCGTCCATCCGATGATTACTATTTTATTTGTAATTTTTAGATTAAAACAATTCTGAATCATTTTTTATAAATTGAAGTGTTTTAGTTTTAAAAATTAAAAGAAAAATAAGTAAAAATCAAAACTTTGAAAGGTATTATTGCACATTGGTAGAAATAGTGTTAAAAAAGCATAAATTTTATGAAATAAAGAGTCAACTTAACTATTTGGTCCATTGCATAATTTCGAACACTTTATTAGCTAGATAGATACGACACTTGCATTTTTTTTTTCTTTTTTTAGAAAATATGCTGCAACTTTCTTTTGTTTTAAACTTCAGTGTCCTTTGAATATGGTATTACAACAACGTTCTAAATTATGATCATAACTTTTCACCTTATGGTTATTCAAAAATTTCTATGGAACTCTGAAAATTCCTATGGAACCGTTTGGTCCCATGTTTTTTGGATAATCGGGGTTTTACTGTAATTTGTGCAATACTTTATACAAAACAACTAACTTTAACTTTATACAAAAAGCAAATGAATGAACATAAATATTTATAAGTATAAACAAGTCAGAAATAGCACATCAAACCTATCAAATGAGATGTGTTCTTACTATATAACAAAGTTTTAAAACTATTCACATCTTGATGTAATAGGTGTTGCAGTCTTATGCATGAATGCAAAATTTATTGTAATTAGATATATTTAATTTATTAATACGGAAATAATATTATTCCCTCTTAAATGGAGCAAAAACATCATGTCAACCTAAAATCATTACCTATCATGGGATAGGATAAATTGAAGAAAAAATATTAAGTTTTGACTCGATTTTCACAAAATTTGAAAGGATTCAAAATTCTGCAAAGATTCGATTCATTTAATTCATCTTCAGCAGATTTTTGGACAATTTACAAGGATAAAATAAAATGTTCAATGCAGAGGTTCCATAATTATTTTTCCTGCAGTATAAAATGGGGGTTCTCATTAAAGATTTCAAAGTTAAATCTCCTCTGATCCCCAGGGGGCCGAGGTGGGGTTCAATTGTCATACTAGCTTTTTAAAAAATATCCAACACCAAATTTTCCATTTTTCAATCTGATGTGATCAACCATCAGACTTTCCCTTCATACACTCTGTATATGAAGTGTGACCTGTTTGACCTGAAGTGTAATTTTGACATGAAAAAGACACTTTGACACAAAACACTCTCACATGAAAATGTATATATAATAATAATATATATCAATGTTGAATTTAAGGACTTTTAATCAGAGGTGGGAGCACATAAAAATTTCAGAATGGAAATTTCATTTTTTGACCACTGAAAATACAAAATTTCAAATCTCCCGGTGATGACATCTCGTTACTGTGTGTATGTGGGGGGTGGGAAGGAATTGTACTCTCTGATCTTCCTCCGATTTCAACACTGACATCAACTGACAACGATTTCATACATGCATTATCCATATCATTATGATCAAATATAGAACGATTAATTATTTGACATGGCTTATGATTATGATTTTCATATTAATCATGTAAAATAATACAACATTTCCTCCTTTCTTTACACGCTCAAAGAAACCTAAAAAATATTCTCACAAGTTTCTGTAACAATTGAAAAATCTAGATAAATGCCTGAGCTTGTGAAGTAATAGCATCAAGAACATTGAATGCGTTTAATTTAAATGGGGGGGGGGGGGGGGTCAAAGCTGCTGTCAGGGTGGTGACAAGAATTTTGTTTTGTTTCTGTGATAAAAAATTTTATTCCACCTATTATGTAACAATGTCGCAGCATGTTCAAAAAACTAAAGTGTAACTACAGCTACAGATTGAGAATTGACTACACATAGAATATTTTCTGCACCTAACTTTTTATTGAAATAATTTTACATTTTATTAATAACCCTTTTTAAATATATAAATTTAATTGTGAAATAATTAACTTAGAGCAATTTAAAAATATATATTTAGATGTTTTTAATTTAATTTTTTTTTTAACCTGAGGACGGCTTTGTTCCCAAAAATGCTGGGACAAAACTTGAAAAGGAGACATTGAAAAATCCAGGTTCAGCAGCGGCTGTTGGAAAAGGAGTTGAATTATTTTTTGTGCTTGCAGAATTCAGTTATGCAGCCAATACCTTCATTTCTTTTAGACACTTCCATGAGGGGAGTTAACATCTATACACCCCTCAACTTAGCCAAAAATTAAATCATGTGAAAAGGATCCTAACAACCCTAAATGTGAGTGCATAGAAATGTGTCAAATAAGAGATGGGAAATCGCCCTAAAAAAAAAAAAAATCTTCAAACCATTTATAACCACAGGCAGTGATTATTTAACAGGTTGGTTCACATTCAAAAGTATATTCTACCATTGAAAAAAGAACTGCATATGTATTTCAGTTAGTGCCTATACAAAAGAAAAAATCAGAGCTGTGAAGTACTTTTCCTATATTTATATTAATTTTTATTTTGATCCAAAATCTTGATCTGAAAATTCTCTTAATAAATTCTAATCAAATTCTTTAGATTGAACGACGGAATGCAATGTATGCAACACGATGGATGAATGATAGGAACAGGGGCTGATCCATTTTGGTATCACCTCATCTATATTATCCAATAATGGTTGAGCCCCCCCCCCCCCCTCTGCCCCTCATGTGGAAGGTGATCAAAATAAATTTTCTTATTTATTTATTTTTGAATAAAACTACATAAAAGTTGCTATGATTCTGACTACTTTTATACCAGATGCAAATCTCACTGATTAGCATTTTTTAACATGCCCATTAGCATGGTCGATTAAAACAATACTTTCATGTAGAAATTAAATATCATGGTGGATTGGACTATTATTCTAAAAAAAAAAAAAAAAAAAAAAAAAAATTGTTTCAGTTTTAAATTAAAGTTATGCATTTTAAATTAAATTGAGCCATATGATTATATTTTTTAATGAATTTGAAAAAAAAAATGCAATGGGAACAATGTTTGGTGATTTATCTAAGCCTAGCATCTCATAAAAATAGAGAGTTCTCTATACATCAGACTATTCTGATTGGGCAAAGTATCGAGCAAGTAAATTAAATTAGGAATAAAAGTAGTATGGTACAGCTTATATTTAAGAAAGATCCGATGGGCCAGCTAGACTTAGTAGAACATCATTAAGGGTCCTGTCCCTTCCTGAGAAGACATTCGCAAGCTAATGCTATTCCTATGGGGAGGTAATTTTTTTTAGTAACTCTTGCATTTTGACATTTTTAAATAATTTTTTTTGCATTGGATAGCTGAAATCCCGTTCAAGATCGCTCCTTGATTACTTTTTCGATTTTGGTTGTACATATTTTTTATAAAATTACTGGTTTCTGAACTGGTTAAGTACTAGTGACTAAAATCGAAAAAGTGCGAAAGAGATCAAAATGGGAAAGACTTATTAGAAAAATGCCTTCCATAGGAATAGCATTAGCTCATGTCCTTGCAGTCAGAGATAGGACCCTTAAGACACCTCCTCTCTCCCCCCCCCCCCATTCCATATAATAGTGATCCTGTCAATGAAAGACAAATGCTTTGGAATTCCTACTCTGCAAAAAGCATGTTTTGAGTGCATCTCAGGAAAAAAAATAACCATTTCATTATTTTTGACATAGCATAACATTAAATGCATTGCAAATTATTTTATTTTTCCTCCTTTTGATGCAAAAAAATAATTCTGCTGTGTCCCTGCAAATGATCTATAAATTCTATGTACTATTTCATTTTCAGTGCTCCTACATAAAGCAATCTTATTTGATGCGAGCGAGAACAGTGACTTCAACATGTTTAAAAAGAAAGTGCCTTTCTTGAGAAAAGGATTTCATCTCGGGGCATTTTAATAAAAAAAGATCAGTGACAAAGGGGTTGGCCAGTATTTAGGGTCAACACAGAAAATAGGGGACTCATTCTGTCTGCTTTTTTACTTCTCTGATTATTACAGGTACTCAAACAACACTAAAATGAGTTACAAGAGTTTTATAAGCAACATATAAAAATATCGAGGGGTTAATTTTGCCATTTTATGTACATCTGACATAGATCAAAAACAAAACACAATAAATGGCAAATTTTTAAGACAGTTTTGCATTATTTGATTAAAAATTTAAGAACAATATTATTTAATTCTCCCACATTTTCACAAGAATAAATTGTGAAGAAAAAAAAGAGTGCTTTAAAAAGAGTGAGCCAGGTACAAAGCAAATACCCATTGCCAAAAAGGGTTCCATGGCACCCAAGAAGTTTGATTGTTTAAAACATCGGTTCCCAATCTATGGGTCGCGATGGTGGGCTGCAGCAGTTGTTTTAGTGGGTCGCAGAACAATCAATATTTGTCATCAAAATGAATCTTTTATTTAATGTAAACAGAAAAAAAAAAAGATTTCAAAAGAAAATAACAATAAGGGAAAAATCATCAATTTCCTTCTAGATTAATATACGAACAGAATATCCAGAAATATTTAAATCAGCTTTGAGGTCCTTGATGAAATTCAACACTCCGTGCTTATGAGAACATGCTTTTTCTACTTTGCTGTTTTTGAAAAACAAGTACTGAGACAAACTGAGAGTCTTCCCACATTAATAAACAACAGCACCAGAAATATCTTTGGTTATAAATAAAGTTATGTTCTCATAATAATAAATGTATTTTTATCTCTCTTTGTAGTTTGTGCATTGCTTTAATTACTATTTACTTACATGCATTGAGATTACTGATAGCCGAGCATATAGCGATCGTACTAAAATTTCTATACTGATATACAATTTTACCTGGGATGGGTCGCGAATTTTTTTTTTCATACCAAGAAATTTCATACCAAGAAAGTTTGGGAACCGCTGGTTTAAAAAATCTCAGGATCACTTCCTGAGCAAAAAAGAAAAAAAATCCTAACAGAACAATTCCAGAAAAAGATATTTTGCAACACATGCAAGATGTTAAGATTTCTTCAAAATAAAATGAAGACACCTCCTCTTTTTAGACTGCAAATCAGGATTGGGTTTCTTCTGGAAGAAACCTATTTCTTCCAGGACAATGGAAGAAACTGGAATAAAAAACAGAAGAAATGGAAGAAACCAACAGAAAACAAAACATGTTAAAAAATAAGTAAATTAACTATGTAAAATAATTAAACGAAAATTATAATTATATGAAATCTAAATTGGAAAATTTAATGTTAAAAAATATTTTGGAAAAATAAGTTATTCCTTTAATGACAAACTCCAGGCTCAGCAGACATTTATGGATGATGGATTTTATAACTTTAGAGGTGAAGGGATTGTTTTTATTTATTAGTATGCCATTTATGCAAGAAAGAGAAAAAAAAAAGCTATCTGCAAAATGTTTATTTTTCATATAAAAATATGTAATTTTCATATAAAAATGCAGTATTAAAAACTGTGCAACTATAATTGTGTAAGTGTACAAATTTGCAATTGTTAATACAGGGTGTTTCAAAAATGACCGGTATATTTGAAAAATCAATAAAAGTTAAACAGGCAGCGATAGAAATACACTGTTGCAATATGCTTGCGACAACAGTAAATTTTCAGGCAGACAAACTTTCGAAATTAGTTACATTTTCAACAATAGATGGTGCTGCAGGTGATTTGAAAGATATAGAAGAAAAAGCAGTCAGTGAGTTTGTCATTCTGTAAGTCATTTTTCTGCTGTTAGCGCATGATGTTCATACATTGTAAGTTTGTTGCGAAAAAATGGTTTATTCAGGAACAGAGGATTTTTTACTTGAAAGACCAGTTGTACCCCCACAATCCCAAAACAATTGAACAACTGAAGCAGTACATCTCTTCTGCATGTAGCCATTCCGCCTGACATGCTTACAAAGGTTTCTGGTAATTTTGCTCAAAGACTACGCTATATTATTGCTGCGCACGGTAGATATGTAAAAAATATCGTACTTTACATTTTTCCAGACTTCAGTGCCACTTGTTGTTGAAAAGCTTGTCTGCCTGAAAATTTTCTGTTGTCCCAAGCATATTGCAACAAATGGTGTATTTCTATCACTCTCCATTTAGTTTTTATTGATTTTTCAAATATACTGGTCATTTTTTTAACACCCTGTATTAGCAACTAGTATGATATGAGATATTTATCTCAAAATATCTGTTGGCAGGGATATAAAAATCTAAGCACCAGTGGGCAGTTTTTAACCACTAAATTTTATTCCTTTATTTTATTTCCTTATTATCCATCTAAATCTTTTACAAGAATTCTAATAAAATTTAAGTAAAGAAGACAAATAAAATTTACTGAGAAAAGACTACCTGCTGCTGCCTAGATACATTACATCTATGATTATGTCAAAATGCTTACTCTCCAAGTTTTCTGGAGGACTTGAAAGTTTTTTTTATTTCATCTTTTGCATTCATCTATTCTAAGTTGAGAAACTGATTGCACCATTCTATTGCTAAAAGATTTGTTGTTGTTGTTATACATATTAATACTTTGCTGCAGTAAGGAAAATGAGGATTTCAATAAATTTTTTTAATACAGTAATTAATACTTAACATTGGGTACTATATTACCTTAGTAAAAGTGATGTAAATTCAAAACACTGTGTTTTATTTAAATGAGTTCCATTCTACTGTTGGCAAATGATCTGTATAATTTACTACTAGTTTCAAAAGTTTTAATAACTGAAAAATACACTGGTTAAATTAAAATGGATAACATTTTATTAAGTATGTGCATTTTAAATAAAATTTCTTTTCTTCATTTAGCCAATCATTGAAGATCTTTTGACTGGTGTCATGTGATCTTGGCTTAAAAACTGATGCAATTATTAATTTAGCATATAATTAATTTAATTTGTTTAGATCTGATGGAATTGATTCATTAAAGGTTGTAGCAAAAAGACATTTATTGTACCTTACAAAGTTGAAAGTTATATGGTAAATTTATAAAGAATAACAGTTTCTTCAATTGCGAAAGAAACCTATTTCTTCCGGCTGGTTTTTTCTACTGCGGATGAAACTTGCCAACCCTGATGAATGTTACCTGTTCTAAAAAATAGTTGTTTTCTTTTTGTATTTTAAAATATCCTAAACCAAAGCGAGTTCTGACTGAGTGAAAAAGGCCAGAACTTGACCTTGGCTGCCAACATCAAAGGGACCCATTGTGATCTTATCTACTCTCAATTTATTTATGGACTGTTAAAATGGACCCCTAGTTCAATTTATTCTGTTGAGCAGATGCTTTTATGAAAAACAACTTTTGTCAAGTCCTGGCCTGGACATTTGTTTTACTCAGCTGAAACTCCACCCTGTTTAAAATGAATCCAAAAGGGTTTAGTCCAAAACCCTAAGTCACACAAGGAAAAAATCCTTTATCATATGGAAGAGGGAATCGAATGATCCCTGCCTGCTGGAAGCAAAGGGGTGCATTAACACCACTTGTGGTTCACTCGTCATTGTGTTTTCCTGCACCCAGTTCTCATACTTCCATACTGTGCACACAATGCTAAACCTGAGTGAGCCACCAGTGGCATTCATTTTTGGCTTGTGCACCCACTTCACTTCCGGCAGACAAGGGATCTATCACTACTCTTTCCATAAAATAAAAGATTTTTTCTTGTGCTCGATGACTTAGGGTGTTGTGCGGTCAGCTCTTGAACTAGTGCCGATTTTAGAAAGTTGAGAATTTTAGGAGTGCAGATTTGAGAGAGTCTACTGTATATATAAACTTTTATACAATACTACTATTCAATATCTACAATGAATACAGAAAAACCTAACACATAACAAACTTAAACAAGACAAGAGGAGTTAGCAATATTGGAACAATAACAAATTATTGAATAAAATAAGCTTTTTTTAAAAAAAAAAAAAATAATATCAACTGACTTTAAAAAATGCACTAAAATTTAATTCTTATTAAATAATTCTTTAAAATTCTCTAATGACAAAACATTATCCAATAAGCACACATCGGATATCAGGTACCGGCATAAAAACAGTTAAATTTAATATATATAATTTAATATCCACCAAACATAGATTTTAGAGGGAATATTTTTTACAAGAGTAGAATTTACATATTTATGATTTAATTTATGAATATATACATATAAAAAATAATGAATTACTTTTTAATGTTGGTGCCAAACAGTCACAATTGATAATGATCATCACCATTTTCGTTATGGTACTAGGCACAATATACACTATATGGCCAAAGATGACTGTCCACTTGTAAATTTAGACATTTTGTTAAATATCTAGAAAAATACATGAGGAATTATATTGAAACTCTAAGTGTATAAATATTGTACAAGTCATACAATTCCGTGAAGATTTTTTTCCTGAAACCCCAATAAGGGACCGTCAACAAATTAAAGAAGAATGAATATCTTTTGGATAACATTGTCAAAACTTATGTAGAAAAAGTGTTCAAACTGCAGATTAGGATTAAGTGGCTTTTTGTAATAAATTGTCTTCATTTTTATGTCAACAGCATGTACACTTATAGAAAAATTAAGATTTTTATAAAAACAGTCCTAAATGTTTCCAAAATTTTTGCTTACAATTTGCAGAGTTCTTAATATAAAATAATATTCTTTTCTGAAAATATGAAAAACAACATTGCGCACAATATCCTGTAGTTAGAATTTAAAAATAATAAAAATTGTATGAAAAATGAGTAGGTTTTCTAAATAATTTTTCACTGTGCATGCATCAACGATATCAAAATTTCATTTGCATATTATATGTTAGCTAAATGTATAGAGCAACTTTGGTGAATCTCAAAATCATAGCTTGAAAATTCTGAAAATACTCATCAATAGAATAAGTTGAAAATCTGTTATTCCCAAAATGATGCAAAAACAAAAGGGATTGTATCCATATAGTTATTGACTAGTGTCAATAAAGAATACACAATATGGGATGTATTACAACATTTGGATACATGCTACATACTCTTTGATATCGTGAAATTCTGTCAAAAGAAAATCTGATAGCATTACGATATTTCACTCGATAACTGAGTCTGAATCTTAAGACAGTGACTATACACATAACAATGCACTTTAATTTCTTTGTGCATCCAGCAGAGGAAGGACTCTGATACACAGGCACTTGTGCTCTGGCATAAAAGGGTGCTTTAAATGTGGATTTTCAGCTTTTTGACACCTATTTCCAATGTCGGTAAGCATCAATGTAGATTTTCCATTTTGGTGTATACGAGAATTGATCCAATTAAGGTTTCACACTTTAGAAAGAACTCACATTACTGTAACAAAGGCTATGACTCTTATTCTTATTCTTTTTTTTTTTTTTCACTATTTAGGAAAACGAGATTGACAAATCAGAAGCCTGCATTTTTGCAAACTTTTCACTGTTTGAAGTAGAGTTGTGACTGTTTGAATAAGTGAAACATTAGCAAAAATGCTGGCTTCTAACAGACCCACATCATTTTGCTAACAGAGAAAGAGAACTTGGGCGGGATCCAGCAGATTTTGAGCTATTAACGAAAACAGATTGACCAATTAAAAGTCTACATTTTTTGCGAAATTGTTGTTGCTTAAAGTAAGTAAATTTTCTTATTGATCAATCTCATTTTGTAATAGTGCAAAATCTATGTGAATCTAGTCCAGTCAAAATTTCGCAAGATCATGTATCTGCGTAAGATTAACAGCACGAAAAATGAATGCTTCTAATTGAATAACTGCTTGGGGGAAAACAATCTGAATTTTAAAGTTTTTATTTTTAAAAAATTCTAATCAACAGATGAATGGAGCATTGTCATTGATCAAAATAGAGATCTATACAAATGGTGGAGTGATTATGTAGCTACAGCTGCAGATATCTAATTGTGTAAATTTTCATATGGATCAATCTCCTGTTGCTAAGAGCACAAAATCTATGAGGATCCAAATCGTTGTCTAGTCAAAATTTCACACTTTGAAGTAAAAAGATTGCTTATTGGTATAAGAATAATAGCCTGAAAAATGAACGCTTCTAATTGGGCGGCTGCTTCAAAAAGAATTTGAATTTTTAATTTTTTTTTTTTTTTTTTTTAAGTTCTAATCACCAGAATTTGATGAAATTGAAATGGGACCACATGGGCATCTTACACTTTCAAACAAAAAAAGAATTATCAAAATCGGTTCATATATAGAGAAGTTACATGAGTGAACAAGAAATACATACAGGTCGAAATCATAACCTCCTCCTTGAAGTCTGTTAAAAATGTGGTACTTTGTTTGTTCCCAAGGGTAATACCAAGTAGAAGACACATCAATTACGATTAATTTCTGATTAGAAATCAGGAAAATCCTAAAAGTGATTTCTAAATTATCCGATTAATCATAAAACCAAAATTTAAGTCAATGAAAAACCAAGACATATATCAGACCAATAATAATAGAATGAGAAAAGAGAAAATACTTACATTATATAATCGCCAACATGTGGAAAAAACCTTCAAACTTGCAATCTCTCTCTCTCTCTATCTATCTATATATATAGTTTGTTATTTAATAAGTCATTCCATATTTTGATGTTGAATTGTAATATTGTATAATGGTTCTATATATATACATATATACATTAGTTTTAAACATGTAAATTATTGCAAATGCAGGTGCTAAAGCAGCTCTAAAAAATTGCAATATGTAAATATTCAAATATTGCATGAAAATATTTTTTTATAGAGTAGCAGGTGCATAATGTATGAAATTTGAGAAAAATCAAGAAACATTAAAATACTAAAATAAAATATATGAAAGTTACCAGTTAAATTAGAAGCCATTACTCATCAGCAGGCGGAATGGCTCTATACATTCCCCCCATTATTTAAATATAAAGTACTATTGGCAGGTTTCGTATGATGAGACAAACCTTGCATTAAACACAAAGCAGTAATTTATAAAAGTTAAAAAAAAAAAAAAAAAAAAATGTCAAAAAACAAATTATCAAAAATTATTATAAATAAAACGTAATAAGCCTTATAAAATGTAAAATATTTTAAATTTAAGAAATTTAAAATAATTACAATAGTAAAATGCAAGTGAATGTCCCACCTCCGCCTGAACCAACCATTTAGCACAAAATATAGACAAACTTACTGCATAAGCTCACCATCATCCAAACCAGTGACAAAAAAATTTAATCTCAAACAAATCCCTTTCTGAAGTTCAAAATTAAAATTATTTTGTTCCAAGTCTGAGACTCTTTTCAGCATGTTTTTTCATCTGTCACTATCTTCCTTCTTTGTAGACTTTCAGACAGCCATATCAAGAAACATTTCCCAGAAGTCACGCACATAGGCTACTCCTCCAATCCAAAGTGTTGTCAATTCTTGAACAGTAACTTCACATAATATATCAAATATATATATATATATATATATATATATATATATATATATAGTTATTTTTATAAAATAAATTATCCAAAAACTTATAAAATTGCTTATTTACATTAAATCATCGTCACATATTTTTCTGAATCTAATAAATTGATTAATAACAGTGTTAATAAAAACTTTATGTAAATTGGAAAACCAATAAGGTAAATTAATGGTATGAAAATCAAACCTGTTTCTTTTATCATAAAGATCAATGCTGATATTTTTATCTGAAATACAAAAAGAAATATCAAGAAAATCCACTCTATTGTCATTACAATTAGCTTTATTTGTGATTAAAGTATATCTTTTTTTTATGCTTTAATGTTTTGTTTAGAAATTAATTTCACCCCATCATTCGTTAGTTTTTTCATCATTGCTTTCTTAAAGGATTAATGCATCTTATTTGTTCTTTCGTCAATTTAAAATATTTAAGAAGCATGACAAAATGTTTACTTTACAATAAATCCGAACAAAACAGAAAAATATTTTACAGATTGGCAGCATTTTTAATATTTCAAACCTGATGTTTTTTTGTTCTGTTTAATTCAAGACATTGTGTCAAATATAGACTATTTACAATCTTTCTGCTTTACGGTAATGAGGCACACCACATATGGGGCTTTGTAGGCTTGGAGTGGATTTTTGCTTCAGAAAACAGTAAAATAAATTTTGCTAAGAATATAATATTTATGTTCTCAATGTATTACTACAAAAGGAAAAAAAAAAAAATATATATATATATGTAATATTCCGCTCAAAATCATGTCATTTAAATACTCCATCAAAGAATCCACAATCGTGCAGCATCAAAGTAGCAAGGCAACAAGACAACTTCCTAAGGAATATTTCCCTCTGAAATCAGTCCTCAGTGTGCAGGGGAAAAAAAAAGATTTCACAAAAAACTTCTAATTTCCAATCAAATTTTGAGAACTTACCTTTTACCAATGAATTTTAATCTGCTGACATAAACCTAATTTAGATTTTTCAGGCGGCCGAATATGATGCCTTCTTGATCCAAAAAAAATGACCGAATGGGATAATGGGTATCCAATGTTTGAGAAAATAAAGAAATATTATGCAACAGATACAATGAATTAAGTAATGGGATTTTCTTTTTTAGAGAAGAATTGTTTTGAAAGATTAATGTCCTTTAGAATAAAATAAAATAAAAAGAGTTCACTAAAGGTAAGGAATTATAAAAATAATACTTTAAAATATTATAAAAAAGAAAGGAAAAAGTTCAAAGTTAAAAGAATTTGGAAGTAATTAACTTTACTTAGGATTAAGCCGAAAATTTTTTATTATTACATACATATATATTTTTTATCTTTTAAAAGAAAGTTTTAAAAAGTTTAAAACATAAGAGCCCCAGCATAAATTTAAAGTTTCCAACTATAAAATGCCTTAGATTCAGCTATAGCAAATATTTGTATGTCATACTTTTTAGGTTTTACTGGAGTATACTGACGAAAAGAACATTGTCCTCAAAGACGTTTTAACATTTTATCTATAGTCACAAATTCTACGAGACTCTATACACGTTGACAATTTGTAAGTGATATCTTAACAATTGGAATTTCTCGAACAACATCTCTTGGGAGTGAATTTATCCAGTTCTTCCTAGAAGGAAGATGAATTATGTCATCGAATCTTGTGCATCTTAAAAAGAATAAAAAGCAATTCTATAACATAGTTTGTTTGAAAATTTTAAGGTCCTGTGACACCCATATTCCAAATATCATGAATATTATTATTCGAAGATTTGTACATACCCCCTAAATAGAAAAAGGCCAATAAACAGTCGTATTTCTGTGATATCTGATAATATACAATACTATCTGAGTCATTAAAGGGATCTTTCTGAACTTGAATGATGATCATTCTGTGTTTTCATCTTCCTCATTAATAGATTCCTCATCAATTGAAACCTTAGCTGAAAAAAGTTTCAAATAACTTTTGAATATATTGAAATGAAATGAATGAATAATAACAATACATTTCCAGAGGTCTGTCCAGGTTTTTTTTTTTTTTTTCCAGAATCCTATTTTTGTGAAATTAACTATTATTTTTGTGAATGATTTTTATTTTTGTGAAAAAAGTAAATTCACAAAATATTAGTTAATCCATTTCCGCCCAGTCTTAGAAATTGGGTCATGTTTTAATTTTTCAAAAATAAACTAATATTTAAGCAGATGATCTAATTTACTAATAAATAGAGAGATTTCTTGTTCCATTCTTTTGCAATTATATTATAATAAACAATCGACAAACAGAATGTTTAGATTAATGTAAATAATGAAATTATAAACAAAGGAAAGCGTGTATGGTTAACAGTTAGTCCCACAATTTAATATGAAAATGGTTTTATTATTTATTAATTTTCAATAGAACTTCTTCCGTGTGTAACTTTTGTTGAGAAATAAAGAACCAAATGTAAATGTTGAAAAAACAATTACAAATTTTAAATAAAAGCACTAACTATAGTTCTGTACAAAAAAAACCACATGGAAATGTATCCCAAAGAAAAGCACTCAAATATTTGATTTAAAAAAACAACAACAAAAAAAAAAACACTGAAGTCAAATTTTTTTGTTTTGTTTCTAAGAAGTTTTTTTTACAACAGAACAAAACAAAAAAAATTGGTTTCAGTGACTTTTTTTAGACAAAACATTAATGTAGCTTTTTTTTTTTAGGATACATTTTCATGTGGTTTTTTTTTTGTTAGAGGACAGCATAGTAGTTGGATAAATATATAATTTAATAATATAACTAGTTAAGAAAGTAAATCAGCCAATCGGCGCTCATTAAAAATAAGGACAACGGGGAGAGAGAGTGGAAAGCAAGATAGCAATCAATGAAACAGGCTGCAGTTTGTTTACATTGAGATAAATGATACAATGAACACAAAAATCTAGATTTTTGCAGAAATTTACACTTATCACGCTGTTTTTTTTTTTTTTTTTTTTTTTTTTTTTTTTTTGTGAAAAGGTTGTTTTTCTGAACTATAATTCTGTGAAGAGACTGTTTTTCTTAAATTTATTTTTGTGAAGAGTCCGTTTTTCATAAATTTGTTTTTGTGAAGAGTCCGTTTTATTGTCATCGAATTTTGTGAAGAATCCGTTAACGGACTCAATTTTTGCCCTGGACAGACCCCTGATTTCACAGCCATTTTACACTCTGAAATGAAAAGCTCATATCAGGCCTCTGAGGCCTGAATCAGAATTTTCTCAAGAAATGGGTGGGAGGATGTCAGTATATTGGTGACCTTCAATGCAACTATTGTTGAAAGGATGATTTTGTTTACAGTGCAGTTTAGTTATGACCGGGTTAAGAGGCGAGTCTTCACAAGTTAATGTCAAATTGTTGATCACAGAGCACAGAAAATAAAGGTGCATTTTTTAGTCAATTTTTCAATGCATCAATGAACAGTAACTTTGATGCAGAATTTTCCAACTCAGCTATTTTCATTGCATCAATTTTTTTTTTTTTTTTTTTGAGGGTGCATGTTATTTTTGTGTAACTTCCGTAGTTCTTGGATGCAATACTTTTGCAAAGGTGATGAAAGTACAGCAAACTCTGATGGTACCACTCTTCTTGGGCATTCACTTAACACCTGTAAAAATAACATGAATGTCAAAACATTTTACAAAGGAAAACATGGCACAGTTACAGCATTATAAATTAGGATAACTTAACTTCATGGTAAATTACTCAATAGAAAAAGGAAAACCCAATATCATGAAAGTTTGTCTTATTGTGTTAAAATTTCTTATTTCCAAAAAATGTAATGTTTCCTTTCAGATTTAACATATTTGAAATCAAAACTTTATTGTCATTCATCCTTTGCATCATAAAATCACCTTCGGATCCAAAAATATTCCAGGCTCATCCATGTAGTTTAGAGTTTCATTTTAAAATTTTCATGACAATGACTATTTTTTACATAATAACTTCATCTTATTTGCTTCCTGTATTTTAATCTGTTATTATTTAAAAATATATATAATGATTTTTCTTTTTGTTAATTTCTAGGGTAATTACTTTATAAATACTTATAAAGTAAAAACAGAACCATTATAAGATCACTCCGGTGTCTATCTGTCCATATGTCACAGCAACTTTACTTGTAAACTATAAAACATGTATAGTTCAAATTGGGGGAAGTGGTAAATACTCGACTCACACATTACAGATTATTAAACATTCATAAATAAATTTAGGGAAAATATAGGGGGCAAATTACCTTATGTGAAAATAAAAAATCTTTTCTTTGTATATTGTGTGGTATATTGTATGAAAAGTTTCGTAATGCTGGACTCAAATGTTCCCTCCCATCTATTTCCGAATCCACTGAAACTAAAATTATGAAAAAATTAGAGGTAGTAGATATTAATTTAAACCTTGCAGGAAAACTATAATGATTACGCTAGGTCACATAATTTTTGAGAAAATCACAATTTTCAATTACACACAAATTCCAATTTACAGTCATTCAACAAAGGTGTTGAGGAGAATATATATTTCACAATTCACTTACATTTCATAATAACGGACTTGACAAGTAACAGATTTGAAATTTCAAATAAAACTTTTTAAAAAAACTATTAAAATGAACTAGCTTGTACATTTTCTAACTTAGATAATAATTTACATGCCTTCTAAAACTATTTAGTAAACTTAGCAGTTTACATTTCATCGCTTAACAAATACGGTAAGAGATACCTATTGTGCAGAAGAATAAACTCAATACTGATAATGATTTGAAAAAAAAAAAAAAAAAGTCGATAATTAGTTATGTTATTAACTGTTAAGCACACGGACTATTTGGACATAAATAACGACAGGGACAATGTACTCTGCATACAATCATCTTTTAAAGCCTTCAAAACAACTTTATTTGTAAAAATATATGCCAGATAGGTGCCTACAGGCCAACGTAGATTTCTAAATTAAGTCCTCCCTCCCCCCTTCAAAAAAAAAAAAGATTCAAAATGCACATTTTGACCACATTTTAAAATATATATATTTAAAAAATATATATATATATAGCCTTTATCAAAAGATCGACTTATAAGGCACCTTATATAGTTTCTGAATTAATGAACCATCCAATTGGATGCGTTTGACATCGAAAACGAATTTAAAAATTAGTCTTAAAATAAACAGTTGAAATTTATTCCATGATGAAATTTAGATATTTAAAAATGTTTATTTATAAAATGTAAAACTTTTATCAATAAAAAATTAGACGCAAACATTCAAAAGCAGAAAAGCATTGTAGTCATCAAGTCAATTCTCAACCTGTAGCAGTAGTATACTTTAGTTTCATGAACATGTTGCAATGTGGAAGAAAATTTTCAGAACAGAAAACAAAACAAATTGTGGTTGCCCCTCTGCAAGTCTCAATTAGACAGCAGCTCTGAGCTTCCTTTTCCCGCCTTACCTCTTCCCTTTATTCCAGACTTATTGACATTAATTTTTAGTCAGTGTGAAGCAACAATAAGTAATTTATTTTATTTTTAGTATCTATCATTTTAATTAAACACACTCAATATTCTTGATATTGTTATTTCACAAGCTCAGGTACTTATCAAGATTTTTCAATAACTATTTATTAAACTTGTGAGAATATTTGTTAGGTTTCTTTGAGCAGCAATAATCATGTTTCGAATGGGAGAAAATATTGCATTTTTACATCTTACTTGACTAATGTGAAAATTATAATTGTAAGCCACATCAAATAATTAAACATTCGATATTTCATTATAAGGATTTAGATAATATATATATATATATATATCAGTGTTGAATTCAGAGAAAGAACAGAAGGGAGGGGTACGTTTATATGGCATGTATACCAGTTGCTCGTCCCCAAGGGAATAATAGTATTTATTTTTACTGTATGGAACTCTGAGCGAACTTGACTGTTTATTTTGTTTTGTTTTATATATGGACCATTTTCACAATTCACTTACATTTAATGGTAACGGACTTGACAAGTAACAAATATGACATTTCAAATAAAACTTAAAAAAAAAGAAAAAAAAAAACTATTAAAATGAACTAGCTTGTACATTTTCTAACTTAGATAATAATTTACATGCCTTCTAAAACTATTTAGTAAACTTAGCAGCTTACATTTCATCGTTTAACAAATATGGTAACGGACTTTACATTTCAAATAAAACTATTTGAAATGAACTAGCTTGTATAATTTCTAACTCAGATAATAATACATATTCCTTCTGAAACTATTTAGTAAACAATTTTTAATTACAAAAGTGCAAAAATCATTATTTTAATATCAAAATTTATGGTAACAGACTTGACAGTAAAAAAAAAAAAAAATTCCAACCTTGATGAAAGCTTATTCTTGCCACTATTACATTGTTATATGTTTCGAATAATAATCATCGCTTTAAAGAAATAACCTGCATGGTCAACTGCATTTAAAATGGCACGTTATGTTCAATAAGAAATAACAAAAAGGGCATTTCTGCTTTGGTAATACTTATTGACACGTCACTTTTGACAAGGAAAGTGTCCGCATTTTTTCAGTTTTCGTTTTCATTCTTTGTTCTTGATATGTCTGTTTGACTTTATATGATGCAAGCAATCAAATTTTCCCTGTTATTAACATGAAAAGTACTTTCACAAGTAGTGCAGAATGCTTCATATCAATATTTATCTGAAGCACGGAAAAAAAGCCACTTCGCCGAATCGGACTTTAGCCAATTCGGATCAGAAGTACTTTTCTTTTTCCGATATCTCAGTCACTCATTTTGACAGAGAAATAAAAGAAGTGAACAGGATTAATTATTCAAAATGATGTCATATGCCATTTAATATAACTTCTGAAAACATAGCTTAATCAGAAAAGCGACTTGAGCCAAATATGATCCCATACAAAATCAAAACACGAACAAGAAAAGTACAGCTAGTGCAAGCGACAAGAAAGATCTTAGCAAATGTAACCCAATCACAACACTGTATTAAGGCCCCTGTCCTCACTCGAGGAAACGCTCGCGAGCCAATGCTATTCCTATGGGGAAGCATTTTTCTAATAACTCTTTTGCATTTTGACATTTGTGAATAATTTTTTTTTGCATTGGATAGCTGAGGTGCATGCCGACAGCACTCCTTTTTTACTTTTTCGATTTTGGTTGCAGATATATTTTTAAAAAGCACTTTCAGTTTCGAAACCGATTTTGAAAGTGAAACTAACTTTGTAAAAAATATCTGCAACCAAAATCGAAAATGTAAAAAAGGTGCGCTGTCGGCATGCACCTCAGCTACCTAATGCAAAAAAAATTATTCAAAAATGTCAAAATGCAAAAGAGTTATTAGAAAAATGCTTCCCCATAGGAATAGCATTAGCTCGCAAGCGTTTCCTCGAGCGAACATAGGGGCCTTAATATGCACACACACTTTGCGTCAGAGGCAACCACTGAGAGGAGGAAACAAATTTCAACCTACTTCCTCCGTAACCACTAGCGGCATTTAAGGATTGCATAATCACAGCGAGCTGTTAGTAAACAAAAGCTGAAGAGCGTAATTTGGAGTGCGCGTAGCATAGTGCGTAATAGATAAGCTAAAGCGGAGTAACTATGCCTAATGTGTAGTAGTTGGCAGCCCTGCTCAGATCACAAATTCCATACAGAAGTATTGTAACAGTTAAATAATAACAATACCTTATAGAAATCAATAATCAAAATATAAAAGCATTAGCTTTACAGCATAGAATATAATACAGTAGACTCCCTCAAATCTGCAACCCTAAAATCCACAACTCTCTAAAATCTGCACATAATTTACTGACATAAACAATGAAACATTCAGTTCAGGCATAGGGATAAAATTTGGCTCTTTTACTTTTATATCAATTTTATATATATTTTAATTAGTAATTTTTGTTATTATTACTGAATTCATGTTCCTTCATAAAAGAAAAATAAATTTATTAATTTATTTCTGAAAAAATTCAAGATATTGCTGATATCATTGTAATTACAATCTTATCAAATATATTCACGTTTTAATCAAGCTTTTTTGGTTATTGTGTCTAGCTGAACTTGAAATAAAACTTCTTTATTTTATGATTTTTATGTTAATTAGTAATGTACTTTTATGAAGCAAGTTTCATGAAATAATTTAGGAAAAATATATTTTATCTTTATAATGACATACATTATTGATTATAAACTTGACCTTTACTTTTAATACTTTAATTATTTTAAAAATTATCTATTTTTTCAGTTTATTACTTATTTTATTATGTTGTAAGCATTTGTTATATATTCGATTACATTATTAATTACATTCAAATTACTGTTTAAAAAATGCAAATAAAGAAATGACCAGAAATCCGCAAAACCTCTGGTCTCAAGCAGTGATGATTTGAGGGAGTCTACTGTATTATCAATAAACTGCATTCATAAACTGGACATCTAAAGTGGAAAATCTTAATATATTTTCATAATGTTAGAGTTTACAAGCACTTATTAAACTTCGTTAATTAAATAATTCTTAACCAAATATTAACAATAACATTGGTTTAAAAAGAAATAACTTATACTTACATGTGTGCTTTAATAATGAGTTTCATAAAATATGGATTTACCTGTTTTCTTTTTTCTCCATGGATGTTTTAATTTCATATTCATTGTCCAGAAATTGAAACATTTCTTTCTAACATTCTTTTATGAATAACATGTTTGATAACTTGTTTGAGGCTTCTTTTATCCAGAAAAACAGGCCTTGTTTCTATCTTCCATTATTTAAATAAATAGCATAACATACCTGAGAAGAAAACATGTTTAAGATTCAATTTAATACAAGAAATTAATTTTTTTAATTAAAATAATGTTAAGTTACTAACACAATAACATATAAATATTTTAAAATACTAACAGCTAATAATGGGTGATAAATAATCAATTTTTTTAGTTTTGTCATTTCCAAAATGTTATTGTTTAAATTTCTCAAACAGTCTAAAAATTTTTTGGCTAATTGAAAAAAATCTAGATAGTATTACACTAATTGAAAAATGACCACTTGCTTCAATTCTATCAAACCATAACCCGATTCAAGAGACAAAATAGTTTTCGTCAAAATGCAGCCTGACTAGAATCTGAAAATTCTATTTGAATTCAATCTGAAACCCAATCCAAACCTGAAAAAAATACCCATCAAACATGAAACAAGTTGAAAAAAGGCAAAATAATTTCTGTTCACACGCATTGACCAGAATCTGAGAATTCAATTGAAGTCTACATTAAACCCTATCCGATTGTAGCCTGATCTTTGCAAGATAAAATATTTTCCATCAATGTAACCCAACCAAAATCTGAAAATTCTATTTGAGATGAACCTTATCCAAACCAAGAAATATTCCTCAAACCTTAACCTGACCTGAAAAAATAGCAAGTTGAATGTAGATTCTGCCATTCCAGAATTCAGTTTTGCCTCCAATTAGAAAAAAAAAAAAAAAAAAAAAAAAGTTGATAGAGGTCTTTTAGAAAGGCGACCCCATTTAGAATGCAATGAATTAACTTCATTTTTCTTGTGTTTATCAATATAATAGCAAACAGAACGGCGTGAAATACCCAATTGATTAGCAATTTCTCTCTGAGATATTGGAATTGTGGAATAATATATAGATACAATTAGACGTGCTACTTCTTCATTGACTAGATTCATCAAAAACAGATTTTTTCTTTAGTTTAAATGCTTTTTTATATACTCTGAGAAAAAGGAAATGCATTTTAACAATAAAACGAGTGGAATCCCGTCAAATTCGACGAATGAAATGTTTAAAAGACCTAATCGATTTGCTTTAAAAAAAAGCAAAAGTAATTACATTATTGAATCAATGTATAATAAATATATTTCCAAACTTAATGTCAAGTTTTCCAGTTACAATTTTGCATGCAAATATTTGCACATCTTCAGTTAAAATTGTTATCTGAGTGCCGGCAAAATCCAGAAATTTTATTTTATATGCACTCACAGAAAAACAGTTTTATTAGAAAAAAAACTTATTTCATTTTTACTATGACATTACTTTCACTAACTGAAGTCATCTAAAAGTAAAATCTCAATCTCAGTACCCATAATGAAAAGAAATATTGAAATGTAATATTGTTATGAGTAAAAATGCGATGTTTTAAATAGTGACGTCATTTTCTCTTCAAAAGTTTTTTTTAAAGTTACTGTTATTAGTAATATGAAAAAAGCATCTGTAATAATATTGTAATTCCCATTTATCTAGTTGCCAAATGACATCATTTTCCTCATTTGAAACTTTTCTTATTTTGCTTTAGACATTTTTATCATAAATTATTTTCTGTTATTTTATTTACATTATTATTTCTCAGTAAATATATTTTTTTTACCTCAATTAGTGCATAATTATTCGCAATCATTTTATTGTGGTTAAATTTTACAAAAACAATTAACTTTTTTCTTTTAAATGCGAGGACATGTTCATTGATGAAATAAAGCTTCTGACTAGTAGGAAGTGATAATGGAAAATACATTTTTATTATTGAGAGAAAAGCTAAACTGAGTTGCCACCATTTTGAAGAAATATTGTAAAAAGCATTTAAAATTAAAAATAAAATATAAAAATGGAAATAAAATAAAAAATAGCTAAAATAGGCAGAACTACAAATAAATAGCTTTCATTTTAAAAAATAATTATCAAAATCAGTTGAGTAAAAAATTCAGGGCTGATGACTAAAAAAGCAGCCAGGTCTTTTAAATATATAGATTGTATGAATGTCTCGTTTTAACGGCTAGATTATGAAAAAGTGGGCCACAATTTTTGACACGACACTTTTTAGCTTGTCTGAAAGAAATAGCATCGGAGGCTAATAATAATAATTTCTGACAATACACACTGAAAAGAACCTAAAACATTTACCTGAAACCCAATCTAAACCCCAAAAAAAATTTTATGAAAAGATATATTTGTCTAAGAAAGACAATAATTTTCATTGACACACATTGACCAAAACCAGAAAATTCTAATTGAAGTCTATCCAAAACCAGAATAATCACTCTAATAGTAACTCAATCTATCTGCGACAAAATAAAATACATTGAAATGCAATTCAATAAGAACCTGAAAATTACATTTGAAGTCAACCCGAAACCAGATTCAAACCCGAAAAAAAATTACCCAACCAAATCAAGATTTTAGAAAAAAAAAAAAAGAAAATTTCTGTTGATACATACTGACCAGAGCATATATATTCCAATTGAAGTCTATCTCAAACCCGATCTGAACTCCTAACCTGAAACCCAATCCAACGAGCCCTCTCCCCCTCCCCCCCCAAAAAAATATATATAGGGGAAATATAAATCTGTCCAAAAAAGAGAAAATAATTTCCATCCACATACACTGACCAGAACCAAAAAATTCCAATTGAAGTATTCCTAAACACAGTTCAAACACTACCATAAAAAAAAATCCAATTGCAAACCAATTTATCTGCGACAAAATAATATACCCAAAACCAGATTCAAATCTGAAAAAAAAAAAAAAAAAAAAAAAAAAAAAAAAAAAAAAAAAAATCCAACCAAATCAAAATTTTAGGGAAAAAAAACTGCCGATACATACTGACTAGAACATGCGAATTCCAATAGAAATCTATCTTGAACTAGGGTTGAAAAAAACCCTGGGTTTTTCAGAAAAAAAAAAAAGTTTTTTTCTTTTTTTTTTAGTTTAAACCGGGTTTTTTTTTTAATATCTTTTCTTATTACATATACATGCATATTTATAAAAAAATATACACACTATTGGATTATAAGTAGGGTAACTTCATTTAAAAATATTTTAAATTATATAATTATAGTGAATTTATGTGGAAAATTGAAAAAATCCATAGTTTACTTTAAACAGTCTTTTGTTCAAAGAATAAACTGCTCTGCACAGTGAAACATTGATACTCTGAAAATCTTTACAAACGACCTTTTGATTACTAATAATAAACATTTGGATGTGGTTTCATAAATAGAATATTTTCTACAATTTTTCAAATAATAAATTTCAAATACTTCTTGGAATTTTGTTTTTTAAGTGACAATTTAAAGTCATTGTATTTGGTAATTAGATTCAATAGATAACAGGGAAAATTAATAACAAGAAAAATATTGTTGTTAAAATGTTGTAACTAGTGTGCAATCTTTCAATACTTTTGAATAATTTGACTTCATATTTTGACTTTAATTCTTCAACATAATCTTCCATATCAAAAAAAATTTCTTTTACATCTTGAGCAAAATCTTACAGATCATTGTGTTATGATATTAATTGTGTTAAATTGCATGCATTTTTAAGAAATTAAAATATTATTTAATAAATATTGAATAATTTAAATCTATTTTACCTTTGATCAATCCACATGTTTAAAGCTTTTTCTTTAGAACAAAAGATATGTTCATCAATGCATACTGATTTTTATCCAATACATAAAAAATAACCTAAAATCACAATATTTAATACTTATTGCTGAAATTAAGTGTTAAAAGTAGAAATTATTTATATCCATTAATTTGAAATACATAAACTATAAAGAAAAAAGAGAAAATGTCATTAAATTTCTTCTAAAAAAACCAATTGTTTTTTTGGTAAAAAAAAAAAAAAAAAAAAAAAAAAAAAAACGATTTAAATCGTGCCAACCCTGTTTAGAATATAAAATTTTTACAAATTTATAATTCGGTAGATAAAGGGTTAAAATATTGCATTGCTCTATTTTGCAATTCAATAGGTACTTAAATTAATTTTATCTACTTAACACTCTGCAATTTTATTTAATATATTAATACAGTAGAATCCCACTGTTATGAACTAATTAGGACCGAACATAGTTTGGTTTCAGAATTCAGAATAGACAGATTTTATTAATATAGTAGAGCTAGTTAAATCCGCTAAGCTTGGGACCAGAGGTAGTGCAGATTTTAGAATTTTGCAGGTTTCTGGTCATTGCTTTGTTTGCATTTGTTTAAACAGTAACTTGAATGTAATTAATAATGCAATCGAAGCTACAATGAATTGCTTACAATATATTAAAATAATTAAATAAAGTAATAAACTAAAATAACAAAAATTAAAATAATTTTTAAAATGATTAAAATATTAAAGGCAAAGGTCAAGTTAATAATCAATAATGTATGATTAAATATTCATTATAAAGATTAAATGTATTTTTCTTAAATTATTTAACGAAACTAGCTTTATAAAAGGTACATTCTCTAATTAACATCAAAATCATAAAAAGCTTTGTTTCAGGTTTAGCCAAACTTAATAACGTAAAAAGTTTGATTAATACATGAATATATTTATTAAGAATATCGTGATGACCAATAATATTAATAATATCTTGAATTTTTTTCAGAAATTTTTTTTTCTTCCTTCATGAAAAAACATAAATTCAGTAATATTATAAAATTAAAATATATATGGAACTGATATAAAACTAAAAAAGTCAAATTTTGTTCTTATATCTGAACTGATTGTTCCATTGTTTAAATTTCTAAATTATGTGTGGATTTTAGAGTTGCAGGAATGAGGGAGTCTACTGTAATAATTAATAAATTGACTTGTTAAGGCATAAATTAAATGCAGGAATGTCTGCTAGCAGCTCTGATCGGCTCATGGTGAACAGGCTCTATTATTTCTAATAATTTATACTGTTAACATATAACAGATTTTTTAACCCCTTGAGAGGTGGTGGGATGTATTCTATCTCACCTACAATTAATGAAGATATGCATCAGAAAATTTTTACAAAATTTTACTTTTCTAACTTTGGTGGAAAAAAAGCATGAAACCGCTTTTCCTTAAAATGTATAATATGAACTTTAAAATGTTCAGGCTTACTTAAAAGGCGATTAAATAATCAACGATAGATGTTAAAATTTAATTTTATTTAAAAAAACATCTTAGTACTTTCAAACCTTTAAACAGGTTCTTCCTCAGAGAATATTTTCTTTTATAAATACAAATATAAGATTTTGTTTTGAAAAATGAACGAGACTCGTGGCTTGAAAATTGAATTAGTAATATTTTAGGTGAACGGTAAAAAGAAATATTTGATTGTTGTACCATGAAATTTTCAATATGTCATTTTCTTTAATTGTCAGGATTTTGTTTTTAGGATGTGTTGGAAATCTGGACAAAATCTTGTCCCTCTAAATTTGTTCAGTAGTGATCGTTCCGATCCAGTTTTTCATTTTGCATTTCGGTCATAAAGGCACTCTTCTTTTTTACCTGTAACTGTATGCATAATTTTACTTTCAGTTTATGTACTGAGTAAGTATATCTAGAATGTGAAACATCCCCATATGTGTGTGCTGTGATGGACAGACAATTTAACCGATGGGTTTAGTTCTCTGCAGTTATGAAGTTTTGCCATGAATGTATGTTAAACAACGAAGTACCCAGCAAATGCTGGAGTTTTATGTAAATAGTTTTATTTAAGTTTAACATTCGAGATGAATGAAAATAAACGGATATGTTATTTCTGATCTGAACTGTTTCATAAATGTGCCTTATTCTTCACGTCACACTACAGACCTTAAAACTGCATTTGACTCTGCTCTATCCTCCAACATGGTTATAGGCCATGCTATGCTATTTAAAGGTCAAATAGATAAATTGTGGTGTGTTTGAAATTAAATTAATACTGTTTTGCAAGTATAATGGCACAAGCTCAAGAGTTAACTTATTCTTTTCCGAAACTGTCTATTATTATATATCTGTCTATAACTATAATTATCCTTCGTGGAAGCTCGACGTCAAATGTGTGTTAATTGATCAGAATTGCTGGGAATTTATCACAAAACCAGATATCGCATGTAAAGCGGATGCTTCTGATCGTGAAAAAAGTGACTTTGAATGGCGTAAAAGAAGAGCTTATACGACTATTTATCAATCCATAGAAAGAAAATTTCAAATTCTTATTGCTCAAACAGAAAATGGAAGAGAGGCATGGGACATCTTGAAGTTAAACTTTGAACCCACTTCCCGAGCACGTCTAGCTGGATTAGTGGATGAATTTTTTGAAATGAAGTTAAACTCGCAAGAAGAAACTATCGGTTTATTTTGCAAAAGAATTGAAGATAAAATATTTCAAATTAAAGAAGCAGGGTTTGAAATGCCGGAACTATTGGTATGTTTTCAATTAATCCGTCGTTTACCTGAAGAATATGATAACTTAGTTCAAATGTTATATAGATTAGATGATAAAGAATTCAAATTAGAAAATGTATCGAAACAGTTAATTAGTGAATATGGAAGAATTTGTCTGAAATGGAAAGATGAAAGTAAAGAGGTTATCGCTGTAGGTGATGCTTATGCAACTAAGTTTAAAACTTCTACCGATAAACCAACCAATCCAATGAAGACTTCAGTGACTGAGAAAAAGCCATCGTTTTCTAATAGTGGAAGCGAACTGCGACCCTCGTATTCTTCACCATCTAATCGTATGGGGCCGAGTTTAATATGCAGTTACTGCAAACGCCCTGGCCACTGTGATATAAGTTTTTTCAAAAAGAAAAGCAATAGAGGGAAGAAGCAAGTACTACAAGGCAGTCTGAATTCGCCTTGATGTCTTCAAATGATAAAATAGAGGAATTTTCTTCTGGACTCAGCGGCTACTTCTCACTTTACGAATGACAGGAGTCTATTCGTAACGTACAAGGACCTCCCCCCCTCAACAAGTTCTAATTGGGGACAAGGACTGTTCGTCTGAAATACTGGGCATCGGAGACATAGACTTTACCATTCTAGATGTAATGTAGAAATAACTTTAAAAAATGTATTGTATGCTCCTAATATGAGACGAAACTTAATTGGTGGGTCTAATATAGATATTGCAGGAAACCAAATTCAATGGGGAAATAACAAAATGATTGTGTATGATAAATTTAATAATTATTGTTTTACTGTACCTAGAGTAGATAAATTGTATATTGTAAAAGGTTATGCTTTAAAATGTGAAAATTTTGCTTTTTCTACTAGTTTAAATGCAGAAATAATACATCATAGATTTTGTCATACTAATTTGCCTTTACTTGAAAAAATGAGTAAAAATAATTGTGTTAAAGGTATTGAAAATATTAAGTGCAAAAGTAAAAATAAGGTATGTGAAACTTGTGTAGTTGCGAAATTGAATAGAAATTCGTTTAAAAGAAATTACTTATATAAACGCACTTCTAATCAAATTCTCGATAGAGTATTTATGGATTTATGGGGTCCTAGTCCGGTTAACTCTTTAGGAGGGGGGGGAAATACTTTTTGTCAATAATAGATGACTACTCGAGAAGAACTGAAATTTATACAATCAAAGATAAAACTGAAGTTTTTGAATGTTTTAAAAAGTTCTTAGCTAAAGCTGAGAGACAAACGGGTAAGAAATTAAAATGTGTACGAAGTGATAACGGATTGGAGTTTACTCATAAATCATTTGAGAAATTGTTAACTGATTTAGGTATAAGAATAGAAAGATCCTCCATTTATACACCGGAACAAGTGGGTGTTGCAGAGAATTTTAATAAAGTAGCAATGAACGCAGTTTGAGCAATGCTACACGATAGCGGATTAAAACCATCATTTTGGGGGGAAGCTCTTTTAGCGTTTGTTCATACAAAAAATAGAACCGAACACAGTTTAACCCAAGGTTTTACACCGCAAGAATTATGGACGGGATTCAAACCTTCGGTAAGACATTTAAGAATTTTTGGCTCTTTAGCGTTTGTTCACGTTCCTAAAGTTAAACGTAATAAACTTCAACCTAAAGCTTTACCAGGTATTTTAGTTGGTTATGCCACAAAAACAAAAGGCTATAGGATTTATATTCCAAAAGAAAGGCGAATTATAGAAACATTCATGTACGTATAGATGAATCCAAAAAGGGTGTAGAAACATTATTTGGGGGAAATAATAAGTACCGTATTTTCGGGTGTATGCGCCGCACCTCCGAAAATGCATTAAAATAAAACAATTATTCATCAGAAGCGCCGCACCGCCGTATGCGCCGCACTTACGAGGCACTTACTTTAAAATACATCAAAATGTTAAAAATTGCGTTAAATTCAGTGTTTTTTCGCGATTTTTTTTAACATTTGTAATATAAATCCAATTTTAAATTTAGTATATTTTGTATATTTTTTATGATAAAATGAAATTGAATTCGTGCGGCCTTTTTTTCGCGATTTTTATTACGTTTTTATAGTTTGTGACGAAATTGGCAGGGTGTTATCGCGATATTTCACGAATTTGCAGTTTTTTCGCGATACTTGAAAAAAAATTGCATTTTTTATGGGGATGAGCAAGGGATGATTCATGAATATTTGGATGAATAATGAATTTTGATACTTGAAGCATTACTTAAAAAAATTTGCGTTCTTTAAAAAAAAACTTAAATTCTGTCGAAAAAGCGCAGAACAAAGGAGAAATTTAAAAAAAAGCATAAAAAATGAAATATATTTAAAAAAAATCTCGAAAAAACACACATTTCATCATGATTCAGCCCATTCTCATTCGCCTTTGAAAACGGAATGAATCATGATGAGATGAATGAATCGTGAATCTTTGATGAAATGTTCGTTTTTTCGAGATTTTTTAATAGATTTCATGATTTTTTCCAAATTTCTTCTTTTTTTTGCGTTTTTTCTCGTTTTTTTAACCGTTTATTTATAGATACGACATAGTTGCGTTTTTTCTATAAAAGTTTTTGACAATTCTTTTTGACGTTACATTACCGTTCCTTTGAGAAATTCACGATTTTTCTGCGATGACATAATTTGTGTTTTTTAGAGATTTTTTGACATATTTCGCGTTTTTACTGCAATCTTTCGTCGAAATGTGGGTTTTTTAGCGATACTTCGGAGAAATTCATGATATTTTTGCTATCCTTTCAATAAATTTGCGGTTATTTTTCGTGATTCTTTGGTGAAATTAGCGTTTTTTTTTTCAGCGATTTTTTATAGCGGGGACTAGCGTTTGATTGGCAAGGGCGGATTAACGGGATTTTATGATAATAAAATTGTAGTTTTTCAAGTGATCCTTTCATGAAATACACATTTTTTTTCTTTTTACATATTCGCGCTTTTCCCGCGAACCTTTGATAAAAGTCGTGTTTTTTTCTCCCGATCCTTGGATAAAATTCTTGCTTTTTCTGCGAATGATTGACAGAAATTAGTCTATCATTTGTCGAAATTCGCGATATTTTTTATGCTTCGCATTTTCTTCCTGATGATTGACTTTTCACAATTTTCAGAAAAATTCTGATTAGAATCACCTCTGTAATGAATATCGCTGCAAGGGGGAAAAAATATCGTATCCGCCGCCCCGGCAGAAGCGCCGCAGTAAGCATAATTTTAACTTTTAAACTCGTATGCGCCGCGGCTCATACGCCCGAAAATACAATGTTTTAAAAAGTTCTTAGCTAAAGCTGAGAGACAAACGGGTAAGAAATTAAAATGTGTACGAAGTGATAACGGATTGGAGTTTACTCATAAATCATTTGAGAAATTGTTAACTGATTTAGGTATAAGAATAGAAAGATCCTCCATTTATACACCGGAACAAGTGGGTGTTGCAGAGAATTTTAATAAAGTAGCAATGAACGCAGTTTGAGCAATGCTACACGATAGCGGATTAAAACCATCATTTTGGGGGGAAGCTCTTTTAGCGTTTGTTCATACAAAAAATAGAACCGAACACAGTTTAACCCAAGGTTTTACACCGCAAGAATTATGGACGGGATTCAAACCTTCGGTAAGACATTTAAGAATTTTTGGCTCTTTAGCGTTTGTTCACGTTCCTAAAGTTAAACGTAATAAACTTCAACCTAAAGCTTTACCAGGTATTTTAGTTGGTTATGCCACAAAAACAAAAGGCTATAGGATTTATATTCCAAAAGAAAGGCGAATTATAGAAACATTCATGTACGTATAGATGAATCCAAAAAGGGTGTAGAAACATTATTTGGGGGAAATAATAAGTATAAGGATGTGATATTGAATTTTAATGAATCTCAAACTGAGACAAATGGTTTAAGTAACGCAACTTTAGATCTTAATCATAAACTACCAGGAGAAAATTTAAATGGAGATGAAGAGGAAACGGGGAATAAGATAACTTTAAGTTCTATAAATATTTCAGAATGGAAAAGGGTGGAAAAACCGAGAACAAAAAGTACGAGGATTGACGTGTATTACTATACCCCGATAACAAATAAGAGACTGAGATCTTTAAATGATGTAAAAAAATATTGTAGGGAAAATAAATTCTCATATGAACCAGATAAATTTGACTTTAAACCTAAAACTACTCATCCTAATGTTGAAAATTTAAATGAAACCTCTACTACTGATTCGGATGATTCATATTTAAATGAATTATTTCAGCATGAATTTTACAATACTGAAATCCCTAAAACATTTGAGGAAGCACAATTAAATCCAGAAAGCGAGAAATGGAATGACGCGATGAGGGAAGAACTTGAGATGATGAATAAAAGAAAGGTTTGGCGGTTGGTTGATCCACCCAAAAACGCTACAATAGTAGGAAGCAAATGGGTTTATAATATAAAAAACACAGAGAAAAATGGTAAAAAGTATAAAGCCCGTCTCGTAGCTCAAGGTTTCAAACAGAAACCAGGTATTGATTTTAATGATATATTTTCACCTGTTGTAAATTTTTCAATTATAAAATTAATGTTTATTTTATTGGTTTCTATGTTAAATTGGTATCATGTACAATTAGATGTGAAATCAACTTACTTATACGGGTCATTAAAAGAAACAGTTTTTATGAAACAACCTCCCGGATTTGAAATGAGGGGAGCTGAAAATAAAGTTTGCATGTAAAATAAATCTATTTATGGGTTATGGCAAAGTGGCCGAGAATGGAATTCTGAATTGGATACTATATTGAATAATCTAGGATTTTCTAAATTAAAATGGTGTAACTGTGTTTATCAATTGAAAAGTAATGTAATATTAGTAGTTTATGTAGATGATTTAGTTTTGTTTGCTAAAGATAAAAATATAATACAATCTGTAACTAATATGTTAAAAAATAACTTAGAAATTACTGAAATAGGATTAACGAAATATTTGTTAGGTGTTAACTTTGAACAAATTGACGATTCAATATATATTCATCAAAAAACTTATATTGAAAGATTAGAATTAAAATATAAGGACTTGCCTAAAAGTCATGTTAAATTACCTTTTAAAATTGGCTGTATTTTACCAGATAAAGTTAACGAAAATGAAATTGTAGAAAATGAGTTAATGAAAAAATTTCCATACCGATCTTTAATCGGAAGTTTGTCATTTTTGTCAAATCGGTCAAGACCGGATATTAGTTTTTCAGTAAATGTACTGTCTCAATTTTGTAATGGTTATACATATAAACACTGGTTAATAGTGGTAGATATTATGAATTATGTTTTTGCTACTAAAAGTTTTAAAATAAATCTGTCTAATGTAAATTCACCGAGTTTATATGCATATTCGGATGCTAACTGGGGATGTCAACTTACTAAACGACACTCAAGCAGTGGTTATATAATTTACTTTGGTAACGTTCCTGTTGCTTGGAAAACATCAAAGCAGAAATGCATCGCACTCAGTTCTATGGAATCTGAGTTTATTTCACTAACTGAAAGTGTAAAGGAACTGACTTGGTATTCAAGAGTTTTAAATGAACTTAATTTGTGTAATAAAATAAAACCAGTTCAGTATTGTGATAATGAATCTGCTATTTATTTTTCTAAAAACAGTCAAGAGAACTTTAAAACTAAACATATTGATATAAGATGTCAATTTATTCGGCAGTTAGTAAATGAAAATGTTTTTGAGTTAAAACATGTAATAACAAAGCTGATTTTCTAACTAAACCTCTGCTGTATGTAAAATTTCAGAGAGCTATTTGTAATATTTTTTATTTCAATTGTAAGAAAAAAAGAGGAAGTTTTTACGACCGATGGGGCCGCATGTTGGAAATCTGGACAAAATCTTGTCCCTCTAAATTTGTTCAGTAGTGATCGTTCCGATCCAGTTTTTCATTTTGTATTTCGGTCGTAAAGGCACTCTTCTTTTTTACCTGTAACTGTATGCATAATTTTACTTTCAGTTTATGTACTGAGTAAGTATATCTAGAATGTGAAACATCCCCATATGTGTGTGCTGTGATGGACAGACAATTTAACCGATGGGTTTAGTTCTCTGCAGTTATGAAGTTTTGCCATGAATGTATGTTAAACAACGAAGTACCCAGCAAATGCTGGAGTTTTATGTAAATAGTTTTATTTAAGTTTAACATTCGAGATGAATGAAAATAAACGGATATGTTATTTCTGATCTGAACTGTTTCATAAATGTGCCTTATTCTTCACGTCACACTACAGACCTTAAAACTGCGTTTGACTCTGCTCTATCCTCCAACAGGATGTTAAACCATAAACTTGGTATATTATAAGATAGGGCATTATTACACACTTTATTGCTTTTGCATAGGATTTCTATGGATTTTCTTATAATGGATAAGTAATAATGGATGTTGGGAATATGATTTTCATATGATCAAAATCTATTGTGATATTCTGTTTGAGATATAAACTTGAGAGAGAAGTAGATTGGCGACAAAATTTTATATCTGCTTTATGTTCTTTTATTCTTTTTTTTAAAATATTGTATTGGTTTTCCCGATGTATTCCATTAATTTATTGCAATCACTTTTAAAGGGGATGGTATATAAACCAGCTAATTCAACTTCCGGTATTGGAACGACTTTTGTACAAATTACTTCTTTCAATTTTAATTCTTTAAATTTTCTTTCTTTACTTCTTTATTAAATTATTTTCAAAACAAAACCTTATATTTGTATTTATAAAAGAAAATATTCTCTCTGTAAGAACCTGTTTAAAGGTTTGAAAGTATTAAGATTTTTTTAAAAAATAAAATTAACTTTTAACATCTATCGTTGATTATTTAATCGCCTTTTAGGTAAGCCTGAACATTTTAAAGTTCATATTATACATTTTATGTTAAAAGCAAAGCAAAAATTTCATTCCATCATATATTTTACATATTTATTTGCTTTTCCTTATTTTGAAATAAAATTTTACTAAATTTCTGGTGGGAATTAAGACAAGCAAACACAATTGTTTGTTCATCAAAGGGTTAAATAAAAACTACAGCTGTAGTATCATAACAATAAATATGCTTTTTCACCACACATAAATCTGAATCAATGATGACAAAAAACAGTACTACTTGATTATCCTGTTGACCGATTTCGCCAAGTGATACAATTCACCAAACTATGCAAATAAACATAATTCTTATATTAAACAATGAAAGGACAAATAGATTAGTAAAAAATGAATGAAAATACAAACAAAACATAGCAAAAAAAATCTGTTGATGACTTAAAAAACATGCATAATGTGTTTAATACAATCAAAAATTGATAATCCAGGCTCCCATAATCCGCAATTTTCTATAATTCACATTACTTTACGAATGTAAACATTGAAATAAACAGTTAAGAAAATTTACAAATTTGTGATCCAAAAATGATTTTTAAAACAAATAATAAAAAAATTGGAAAAAAAATCATAGTAAAACATCCACATTTTTTGATAATATAATTCTTTTATTTTATTAACAGTAAAAAAGGGATTACAGTATTATGAAACAGATGTAATTATTTTTATCTAAATGCACTTATATATAATTTTTTTAATAAAATAACTTTAAAAAGGCATTTTTTCAGATAACATATTAAATTTGATATTTATCACTTCATATTATACTGATTTAAGGATTAAACTGCTGTCTAGGAATAATATGACATATAATCCATAATACTCTATAATCCACAGTATTCCATAATCCAGAAAATCTTTGGCTGCAACGTGTGCAGATTATAGAACTTCGACTGTATCAGATTAATGTGACATTTACGATCATCCATTTTTGGTGTTTAATTTTATAGAGCACACTCCCTCAAATCTGCACAGCTTGGAAACAGAGGTTGTGCCAATTTTAGAATTTTCTGGGTTTCTGGTCATTGCTTTGTTTACATTTTTTTAAAACAGTAATCTGGATGTAATTATTGATGCAATTGAAATTATAACGAATGCTTACATTATAGTAAAATATTAAAAATTTAGATTTTTTTTACTGATTAAAAAGATTAAAAATTTTAATGATTAAAAGCAAAAGTCAAGTAATTAATCAATAATGCATAATTAAGCATTCATTATAAAGATGAGATGCATTTTTCTTAAATTATTCAATACTTGCTTCATAAAGGTGCACCACTAATTCACTTCAAGATCATAAAGTAAGAAAGTTTTATTTCAGGTTTAGCCAGACTTAATAATGAAAAAAGCTTGATCAATGCATAAATACATTAGGATAGATTATGGTTACCAGTGATATCAGAAATACTTAGAATTTTTTCAGAAATAAATTTATTCTTCTTTCATGAAAAAGTATGAAATCAGTAACATTAATGAAAATTAGAAATTAAAGTATTAATAGAATTAATATAAAAATAAAACAGTCAAATTTTGTCTCTATAACTGAACTGAAAGTTTCATTGTTTACATCTGTAAATTATGCATGGATTTTAGAGAGTTGCGAATTTTAGGGAGTCTACTGTAATTTAACGATAGAGTTTTGGTTGGCAGAATGACCAAGTACAGTAGAACCCCGATAATTCGGACCCTGTTAATTCGGATCTCTGGAAAATCCGGATTGTTTTGGTCATTTTTTTTTCAAGTTTGAGAAGCGATTGGCTGTTTTCCATAACATTAACTTGTTTCATCGTTGTATTCTGAATAATAATTAAAAAACAACTTTTTCTGCAATATTTTGTGAAGAATTAAGCAAAGTAAACGTTTTTACTGTCTGTATATATTCAATAAGTTCAATATAATATATATATATATAGTTATAAATTCAACCTCATTGTGGCAGTAGTAAAATTCAAAATTAATTTTTTAAATTATTTTTCCCTTAATCTCCATCCAAGAGAACATCTTTTCCGCATAGGTAGGTTTTGACACTGTGAAAAAAAAAATTTCGATCCACCCTAATGTACATGGACATAAATAACCAGATTTCGGTCTAATTTGGTTTAATCATGTTCTCACTCACTCTGCTCAATAAGCACAAATTCATTTTTTAAGGGAAAAATATAAACATTGGACGGTCTGGCAATATAAGCATTTTTTAATCGAACTCAGTTTTCCATTTTAGGATCATTAAATTACCTACCGAGTTATAAGCTATTTTGATCACAAGATCACACAATTTTCTATTTTTTGTTGACTTTTTTTTCTGCTTATGTCAGAAAATTTGTTTCAAAACATCATTTTTGACGGCTTGTTCTGAAATATCTCATGTTTGCATAAAAACAGAAAAATGAGTGTGATTTGATAATTTCTGAATAATGACATCTGCTAGTTTCATGCATTTCCAAGCAAAAAGGAATTCAAAGCATATGTCACAAAGTTGCCCTTTTTCATTTAAGAACACCCTTAATGTGTTTTCAAGCAAGCTCACATTCTAAGTATGTTTCTATTTATGTTCTTTTGTATAACAATAAATGTACATTTTTGATGGAAATCTTTTGAATTTTTTCTGTTTTTAAGTTAAATTAATCAGCCTTTTTACTGAATTCTGTTACGAATTTCAGGAATCTACTGTATTTTTAAGTATTCAGTAAAATTAATGAAAGTAATGCTCGGTTTAATTTTTTTTATGACCAAAATAAAGTGCTATTTCATAAGTTATTAATTCCTCTTTAACCCTTTCACCATCCAAGGGTTTTCATGTATTTTTATAAGAATGCTTTTAAATCGCAAGATATTTATATTAATTAATCACAATTTGATGCTACAATATCTTTAATATCACTTCTTTCTATGCATGATTCAAAATAACATTTCGTTTAAAATATTTTTGTCTGCAGGCATTTAAATATGATTTCTAGAAATGGAAAAAGCCAGGCCAGACCATTAAAGGGTTAATGGATGTAGATTCAAAATAGTTATCAGTCTAGTTTATATCATTGCTGCAGGATGCTTTATTCATAAAATAATACTGTATAGGATATAGGATGCATTATCAAAACAACAACAAAAAGTAAATCTCAAAATTGACAAAAAAAAAAAAAAAAAAAAAAAAAAAAAATTCAGCGGTATTACTCTACTGTACATATAAATGCTGTATACTCTATACATAAACATACTGTGTTTATAAATGCAGATATAAATTCAGTGATCATGTACAGGAGTCGTTTCATGAGCAAATTTTTTAAACTATTCTGAGCAAGCAGGTCTTATATGCAATTTTTTTAAAAATTGCAAATCCAGTATTTTTTTTTTTTTTTTTTTTCGATAGTCACACAACCTATACATTCCACAGCCAGTCTTATTTTTCTAAAGATTGTTGAAATGATTGGCAGCTGCTTACAATTCTCACAATTTAATGATCAATAGAAAATTAAAAGTTATCTGAAATCATCCATACACAGTAACTGAATTGTTGAATGACAGTAAGTGAATCTCTTGCATAATTATAGCCCCCTCCCCTCCCAATAGTTATTGTAATGTTAAGTATTTGCGTAAAGTGCTACTCACAGTAAAATACTGCTCCGTCTCCAGCTGGTCTTTAGCTCTTTCACCTGAAGGTCGCCCAGAGACTTCAATCTAAACACAACACAACACAATCATTACTGATATAAGAATAACAAATCAAGCACAGGTTATGAAACAAATTCAGAATGATGTAACAAAACTGCACCCTTTAAATGAGTTAAAACCTGATTGAACAATATGAAACACACACCTCCTAGGACATAGAAAGTAACTTGTAAGTAAACCTAAGCAGTGCATGTCCATTTTATTATGTGGGACATAATTTAACATAATTAAAATAGGCTGCAAATATTTTTCTAACCTCCCCACCTTCTCCTTTTTATCATTATGTAAAGGAATTCTTTTGTATGGCCCTGCAAATGAATAATAAATATTCTTTTTGCTGCATATTCTACAAAACATACATTTTAATGCCCTTCATAAATGCATATCAATTTCATTATGTTTCAACAGATGTAACATCATTAAAAAGCACTTGAAATTATTTTATCCTGTAGGCAACAAGATATTTTTGTCTGTCCCTGTATTTGAACTATACATCTAATTTTACTAAAATTTGAAATGACAAAACTCTACCTGTAAATAATATCAGCAAAACATTAAAATCACCTATTTTCTCAGTATATGTTGATCACAAACAAAAAGTATCCATAATCAGGGATGCCACTCAGAAAATAGAAAAAAAGAGGAAATTATGTGTAGAGTAAAATTTACTACATTTTTCACAACATTTATGCGTGAATTTTGTAAACTATATTTTTTACAACAAACTAAAAAAAAAATTGCAGTTTTTTTTTTTTTTTTTGGTAAACTTTTAATTTATAAGAGTAAATAAAAATGATTTTTCTTTAGTTCACAGTATTTAACATCAATTAATTTAACCCAGCAAGAAATTCAGTGAGGAATTTTATGCATCGCATCATTTTAAATCCATTTAAGTAACCCAGCAACAGATTCAATGACTATTCCAGGAGTAAATACCAAAAATTTGCAAGGGTTTTTTTTCCTCAATTTTTTTTTTTATTTGATGAAAATAGCTGTTTTATTTCATGATCGTTTGACAGAAATTATAATCTTATTTTGCAATCATTTGACGCAAATCGTCGTTTAACATCACAATCGTTTCTCAAAAATCACTGCATCATTGAAAATCTCGGCACTCTCACCTGCAATACATACCAGCAACAACGTTAAAAATCACCTATAGTCAAGGATCAATAATCTGAAATTTTCTATAATTTGCATTACTTTACAAATGTAAACACTGAAATAAACAGTTAAGAAAAGTTACAAATTCGTGATCCAAAAATGAATTTTTAAAACAAATGACAAAAAATTTAAAAAATATAATAAAACATTTTTTTTTTAATATAACCTTTTTATTTTATTAACAGTGAAAAACAAGGTGTATTATGGAACATATGTAATTATTTTTATTTAAATGCACGTACATTGAAAAATATAATAATAAAACATCTACTTTTTTTTAAAATACAGTAGACTCTCTCAAATCCGCACAGCTTGGGACCAGAGGTTTTGCGGATTTTAGAGTTTTGTGGATTTCTGGTCATTGCTTTGTTTACATTTAAAAAAATAATTTGAAAGTAATTAATAATGAAATCAAAAGTATAATGAATACGTACAATATACTAAAATATTAAAATAAGTAATAAACTAAAATATAATTTTTAAATGATTAAAATATTAAAAGGAAAGGTCAAATTAATAATCAATGACGTACAATTAAATATTCATTATAAAAGAGGAAATGTGTTTTTCCTAAATTATTCAATGAAACCTTCCTCATAAAGGTACATTACTAATTCAAATCACGATCATAAAATAATGAAACTTTATTTCAGGTTTAGCCAGACTTAACTAAAAAAGCTTGATTAATACATAAATATATTTGGTAAGATTGTGATTACCAATAATATTAGCAATATCTTTATTTTTTCAGAAATAAATTATTCTTTCTTCATGAAAAACATGAATTCAATAACTTTAATAAAAATTATAAATTAAAAAAATCAATTGATATAAAACTAAAAAAATCAATTTTTGCACCTACATCCGAACTGAATGTTTCATTGTTTACATCCATAAAATATGTGCCGATTTTAGAGAGTTGCAGATTTTAGGAGTGCAGATTTGAGGGAGTCTACTGTATAACCTTTTTATTTTATTAACAGTGTATTACGGAACATATGTAATTATTTTTATTTAAATGCATATACATATCAATTTTTGTTATGAAATAACTTTAAAAAAGCATTTTTTAAGATAGAATATCTTTTCTTACTATACTGATTATAGAATTAAAATGCTATCAGTGAATAATAAAATGATGTATAATCCATAATACTCTATAATCCACAATATTTCATAATCTGCACAACCTTAGCCCCCAAGTAGTGCAGATTATAGAATTTAACTGTATTTTGTCATGACACTATTGATTACAAAAAATTTTAACTTTATGTTGCTGTCAAAAACTGGAAATAAAAAAATATTCGATTAC